>OX411544.1:16615386-17215386 GCA_948146395.1 Fragum whitleyi
CCTGGGCTCGCGCGAGCGACCGGGGGACCATCTGAACCTGCAACGCTCCGAGTTTCGGGTCGATGGGTCAAGGCAAAGGGGTAGAAAACTGCCTACCAAGTTGCCAACAGTCAAGGCCTTTGGGTTTGTTAGGGTTTTTCAGCAGTGAACCGCATGCCCTTGGGCCAAGCGATCTGACCTGGGCTCGCGCGAGTGACCAGGGGACCACCCGAACCTGCAACATTCCGAGTTTCGGGTCGATCGGTCAAGCCAAAGGGGTAGAAAACTGCGTACCAAGTTGCCAACAGTCAAGGCCTTTGGGCTTGTTTTGGCCTTTTCACGCGCGAACCGCATACCCTTCTGCTGTGCGGTCTGACCTGGGCTCGCGCGTGTGACCACGGGACCACCTGAACCTGCAACGCTCCGAGTTTCGGGTCGATCAGTCAAGGTCAAGGTCGACCCGTTGGGCCAGGTATGCCAATTTGAGCGGCATAGAGCATTGGCTTCGGCCGTGCGGTCTGGTCTGGGCTCGCGCGACAGACCAGGGGACCACCCCAACCTGCAATGCCCAGAGTTCCGGGTCGATAGGTCAAGCCTAAGGGGTAGAAAAACTGCGTACCAAGTGGCCCAAAAGTGAAGAAATTGGGCTTGTTTTGGTCTTTTCAGACGCGAACCGCATACCTTTCTGCTGTGCTGCCTGACCTGGGCTCGCGCGAGCGACCGGGGGACCATCTGAACCTGCAACGCTCCGAGTTTCGGGTCGATGGGTCAAGGCAAAGGGGTAGAAAACTGCCTACCAAGTTGCCAACAGTCAAGGCCTTTGGGTTTGTTAGGGTTTTTCAGCAGTGAACCGCATGCCCTTGGGCCAAGCGATCTGACCTGGGCTCGCGCGAGTGACCAGGGGACCACCCGAACCTGCAACATTCCGAGTTTCGGGTCGATCGGTCAAGCCAAAGGGGTAGAAAACTGCGTACCAAGTTGCCAACAGTCAAGGCCTTTGGGCTTGTTTTGGCCTTTTCACGCGCGAACCGCATACCCTTCTGCTGTGCGGTCTGACCTGGGCTCGCGCGTGTGACCACGGGACCACCTGAACCTGCAACGCTCCGAGTTTCGGGTCGATCAGTCAAGGTCAAGGTCGACCCGTTGGGCCAGGTATGCCAATTTGAGCGGCATAGAGCATTGGCTTCGGCCGTGCGGTCTGGTCTGGGCTCGCGCGACAGACCAGGGGACCACCCCAACCTGCAATGCCCAGAGTTCCGGGTCGATAGGTCAAGCCTAAGGGGTAGAAAAACTGCGTACCAAGTGGCCCAAAAGTGAAGAAATTGGGCTTGTTTTGGTCTTTTCAGACGCGAACCGCATACCTTTCTGCTGTGCTGCCTGACCTGGGCTCGCGCGAGCGACCGGGGGACCATCTGAACCTGCAACGCTCCGAGTTTCGGGTCGATGGGTCAAGGCAAAGGGGTAGAAAACTGCCTACCAAGTTGCCAACAGTCAAGGCCTTTGGGTTTGTTAGGGTTTTTCAGCAGTGAACCGCATGCCCTTGGGCCAAGCGATCTGACCTGGGCTCGCGCGAGTGACCAGGGGACCACCCGAACCTGCAACATTCCGAGTTTCGGGTCGATCGGTCAAGCCAAAGGGGTAGAAAACTGCGTACCAAGTTGCCAACAGTCAAGGCCTTTGGGCTTGTTTTGGCCTTTTCACGCGCGAACCGCATACCCTTCTGCTGTGCGGTCTGACCTGGGCTCGCGCGTGTGACCACGGGACCACCTGAACCTGCAACGCTCCGAGTTTCGGGTCGATCAGTCAAGGTCAAGGTCGACCCGTTGGGCCAGGTATGCCAATTTGAGCGGCATAGAGCATTGGCTTCGGCCGTGCGGTCTGGTCTGGGCTCGCGCGACAGACCAGGGGACCACCCCAACCTGCAATGCCCAGAGTTCCGGGTCGATAGGTCAAGCCTAAGGGGTAGAAAAACTGCGTACCAAGTGGCCCAAAAGTGAAGAAATTGGGCTTGTTTTGGTCTTTTCAGACGCGAACCGCATACCTTTCTGCTGTGCTGCCTGACCTGGGCTCGCGCGAGCGACCGGGGGACCATCTGAACCTGCAACGCTCCGAGTTTCGGGTCGATGGGTCAAGGCAAAGGGGTAGAAAACTGCCTACCAAGTTGCCAACAGTCAAGGCCTTTGGGTTTGTTAGGGTTTTTCAGCAGTGAACCGCATGCCCTTGGGCCAAGCGATCTGACCTGGGCTCGCGCGAGTGACCAGGGGACCACCCGAACCTGCAACATTCCGAGTTTCGGGTCGATCGGTCAAGCCAAAGGGGTAGAAAACTGCGTACCAAGTTGCCAACAGTCAAGGCCTTTGGGCTTGTTTTGGCCTTTTCACGCGCGAACCGCATACCCTTCTGCTGTGCGGTCTGACCTGGGCTCGCGCGTGTGACCACGGGACCACCTGAACCTGCAACGCTCCGAGTTTCGGGTCGATCAGTCAAGGTCAAGGTCGACCCGTTGGGCCAGGTATGCCAATTTGAGCGGCATAGAGCATTGGCTTCGGCCGTGCGGTCTGGTCTGGGCTCGCGCGACAGACCAGGGGACCACCCCAACCTGCAATGCCCAGAGTTCCGGGTCGATAGGTCAAGCCTAAGGGGTAGAAAAACTGCGTACCAAGTGGCCCAAAAGTGAAGAAATTGGGCTTGTTTTGGTCTTTTCAGACGCGAACCGCATACCTTTCTGCTGTGCTGCCTGACCTGGGCTCGCGCGAGCGACCGGGGGACCATCTGAACCTGCAACGCTCCGAGTTTCGGGTCGATGGGTCAAGGCAAAGGGGTAGAAAACTGCCTACCAAGTTGCCAACAGTCAAGGCCTTTGGGTTTGTTAGGGTTTTTCAGCAGTGAACCGCATGCCCTTGGGCCAAGCGATCTGACCTGGGCTCGCGCGAGTGACCAGGGGACCACCCGAACCTGCAACATTCCGAGTTTCGGGTCGATCGGTCAAGCCAAAGGGGTAGAAAACTGCGTACCAAGTTGCCAACAGTCAAGGCCTTTGGGCTTGTTTTGGCCTTTTCACGCGCGAACCGCATACCCTTCTGCTGTGCGGTCTGACCTGGGCTCGCGCGTGTGACCACGGGACCACCTGAACCTGCAACGCTCCGAGTTTCGGGTCGATCAGTCAAGGTCAAGGTCGACCCGTTGGGCCAGGTATGCCAATTTGAGCGGCATAGAGCATTGGCTTCGGCCGTGCGGTCTGGTCTGGGCTCGCGCGACAGACCAGGGGACCACCCCAACCTGCAATGCCCAGAGTTCCGGGTCGATAGGTCAAGCCTAAGGGGTAGAAAAACTGCGTACCAAGTGGCCCAAAAGTGAAGAAATTGGGCTTGTTTTGGTCTTTTCAGACGCGAACCGCATACCTTTCTGCTGTGCTGCCTGACCTGGGCTCGCGCGAGCGACCGGGGGACCATCTGAACCTGCAACGCTCCGAGTTTCGGGTCGATGGGTCAAGGCAAAGGGGTAGAAAACTGCCTACCAAGTTGCCAACAGTCAAGGCCTTTGGGTTTGTTAGGGTTTTTCAGCAGTGAACCGCATGCCCTTGGGCCAAGCGATCTGACCTGGGCTCGCGCGAGTGACCAGGGGACCACCCGAACCTGCAACATTCCGAGTTTCGGGTCGATCGGTCAAGCCAAAGGGGTAGAAAACTGCGTACCAAGTTGCCAACAGTCAAGGCCTTTGGGCTTGTTTTGGCCTTTTCACGCGCGAACCGCATACCCTTCTGCTGTGCGGTCTGACCTGGGCTCGCGCGTGTGACCACGGGACCACCTGAACCTGCAACGCTCCGAGTTTCGGGTCGATCAGTCAAGGTCAAGGTCGACCCGTTGGGCCAGGTATGCCAATTTGAGCGGCATAGAGCATTGGCTTCGGCCGTGCGGTCTGGTCTGGGCTCGCGCGACAGACCAGGGGACCACCCCAACCTGCAATGCCCAGAGTTCCGGGTCGATAGGTCAAGCCTAAGGGGTAGAAAAACTGCGTACCAAGTGGCCCAAAAGTGAAGAAATTGGGCTTGTTTTGGTCTTTTCAGACGCGAACCGCATACCTTTCTGCTGTGCTGCCTGACCTGGGCTCGCGCGAGCGACCGGGGGACCATCTGAACCTGCAACGCTCCGAGTTTCGGAGTCGATGGGTCAAGGCAAAGGGGTAGAAAACTGCCTACCAAGTTGCCAACAGTCAAGGCCTTTGGGTTTGTTAGGGTTTTTCAGCAGTGAACCGCATGCCCTTGGGCCAAGCGATCTGACCTGGGCTCGCGCGAGTGACCAGGGGACCACCCGAACCTGCAACATTCCGAGTTTCGGGTCGATCGGTCAAGCCAAAGGGGTAGAAAACTGCGTACCAAGTTGCCAACAGTCAAGGCCTTTGGGCTTGTTTTGGCCTTTTCACGCGCGAACCGCATACCCTTCTGCTGTGCGGTCTGACCTGGGCTCGCGCGTGTGACCACGGGACCACCTGAACCTGCAACGCTCCGAGTTTCGGGTCGATCAGTCAAGGTCAAGGTCGACCCGTTGGGCCAGGTATGCCAATTTGAGCGGCATAGAGCATTGGCTTCGGCCGTGCGGTCTGGTCTGGGCTCGCGCGACAGACCAGGGGACCACCCCAACCTGCAATGCCCAGAGTTCCGGGTCGATAGGTCAAGCCTAAGGGGTAGAAAAACTGCGTACCAAGTGGCCCAAAAGTGAAGAAATTGGGCTTGTTTTGGTCTTTTCAGACGCGAACCGCATACCTTTCTGCTGTGCTGCCTGACCTGGGCTCGCGCGAGCGACCGGGGGACCATCTGAACCTGCAACGCTCCGAGTTTCGGGTCGATGGGTCAAGGCAAAGGGGTAGAAAACTGCCTACCAAGTTGCCAACAGTCAAGGCCTTTGGGTTTGTTAGGGTTTTTCAGCAGTGAACCGCATGCCCTTGGGCCAAGCGATCTGACCTGGGCTCGCGCGATGTGACCAGGGGACCACCCGAACCTGCAACATTCCGAGTTTCGGGTCGATCGGTCAAGCCAAAGGGGTAGAAAACTGCGTACCAAGTTGCCAACAGTCAAGGCCTTTGGGCTTGTTTTGGCCTTTTCACGCGCGAACCGCATACCCTTCTGCTGTGCGGTCTGACCTGGGCTCGCGCGTGTGACCACGGGACCACCTGAACCTGCAACGCTCCGAGTTTCGGGTCGATCAGTCAAGGTCAAGGTCGACCCGTTGGGCCAGGTATGCCAATTTGAGCGGCATAGAGCATTGGCTTCGGCCGTGCGGTCTGGTCTGGGCTCGCGCGACAGACCAGGGGACCACCCCAACCTGCAATGCCCAGAGTTCCGGGTCGATAGGTCAAGCCTAAGGGGTAGAAAAACTGCGTACCAAGTGGCCCAAAAGTGAAGAAATTGGGCTTGTTTTGGTCTTTTCAGACGCGAACCGCATACCTTTCTGCTGTGCTGCCTGACCTGGGCTCGCGCGAGCGACCGGGGGACCATCTGAACCTGCAACGCTCCGAGTTTCGGGTCGATGGGTCAAGGCAAAGGGGTAGAAAACTGCCTACCAAGTTGCCAACAGTCAAGGCCTTTGGGTTTGTTAGGGTTTTTCAGCAGTGAACCGCATGCCCTTGGGCCAAGCGATCTGACCTGGGCTCGCGCGAGTGACCAGGGGACCACCCGAACCTGCAACATTCCGAGTTTCGGGTCGATCGGTCAAGCCAAAGGGGTAGAAAACTGCGTACCAAGTTGCCAACAGTCAAGGCCTTTGGGCTTGTTTTGGCCTTTTCACGCGCGAACCGCATACCCTTCTGCTGTGCGGTCTGACCTGGGCTCGCGCGTGTGACCACGGGACCACCTGAACCTGCAACGCTCCGAGTTTCGGGTCGATCAGTCAAGGTCAAGGTCGACCCGTTGGGCCAGGTATGCCAATTTGAGCGGCATAGAGCATTGGCTTCGGCCGTGCGGTCTGGTCTGGGCTCGCGCGACAGACCAGGGGACCACCCCAACCTGCAATGCCCAGAGTTCCGGGTCGATAGGTCAAGCCTAAGGGGTAGAAAAACTGCGTACCAAGTGGCCCAAAAGTGAAGAAATTGGGCTTGTTTTGGTCTTTTCAGACGCGAACCGCATACCTTTCTGCTGTGCTGCCTGACCTGGGCTCGCGCGAGCGACCGGGGGACCATCTGAACCTGCAACGCTCCGAGTTTCGGGTCGATGGGTCAAGGCAAAGGGGTAGAAAACTGCCTACCAAGTTGCCAACAGTCAAGGCCTTTGGGTTTGTTAGGGTTTTTCAGCAGTGAACCGCATGCCCTTGGGCCAAGCGATCTGACCTGGGCTCGCGCGAGTGACCAGGGGACCACCCGAACCTGCAACATTCCGAGTTTCGGGTCGATCGGTCAAGCCAAAGGGGTAGAAAACTGCGTACCAAGTTGCCAACAGTCAAGGCCTTTGGGCTTGTTTTGGCCTTTTCACGCGCGAACCGCATACCCTTCTGCTGTGCGGTCTGACCTGGGCTCGCGCGTGTGACCACGGGACCACCTGAACCTGCAACGCTCCGAGTTTCGGGTCGATCAGTCAAGGTCAAGGTCGACCCGTTGGGCCAGGTATGCCAATTTGAGCGGCATAGAGCATTGGCTTCGGCCGTGCGGTCTGGTCTGGGCTCGCGCGACAGACCAGGGGACCACCCCAACCTGCAATGCCCAGAGTTCCGGGTCGATAGGTCAAGCCTAAGGGGTAGAAAAACTGCGTACCAAGTGGCCCAAAAGTGAAGAAATTGGGCTTGTTTTGGTCTTTTCAGACGCGAACCGCATACCTTTCTGCTGTGCTGCCTGACCTGGGCTCGCGCGAGCGACCGGGGGACCATCTGAACCTGCAACGCTCCGAGTTTCGGGTCGATGGGTCAAGGCAAAGGGGTAGAAAACTGCCTACCAAGTTGCCAACAGTCAAGGCCTTTGGGTTTGTTAGGGTTTTTCAGCAGTGAACCGCATGCCCTTGGGCCAAGCGATCTGACCTGGGCTCGCGCGAGTGACCAGGGGACCACCCGAACCTGCAACATTCCGAGTTTCGGGTCGATCGGTCAAGCCAAAGGGGTAGAAAACTGCGTACCAAGTTGCCAACAGTCAAGGCCTTTGGGCTTGTTTTGGCCTTTTCACGCGCGAACCGCATACCCTTCTGCTGTGCGGTCTGACCTGGGCTCGCGCGTGTGACCACGGGACCACCTGAACCTGCAACGCTCCGAGTTTCGGGTCGATCAGTCAAGGTCAAGGTCGACCCGTTGGGCCAGGTATGCCAATTTGAGCGGCATAGAGCATTGGCTTCGGCCGTGCGGTCTGGTCTGGGCTCGCGCGACAGACCAGGGGACCACCCCAACCTGCAATGCCCAGAGTTCCGGGTCGATAGGTCAAGCCTAAGGGGTAGAAAAACTGCGTACCAAGTGGCCCAAAAGTGAAGAAATTGGGCTTGTTTTGGTCTTTTCAGACGCGAACCGCATACCTTTCTGCTGTGCTGCCTGACCTGGGCTCGCGCGAGCGACCGGGGGACCATCTGAACCTGCAACGCTCCGAGTTTCGGGTCGATGGGTCAAGGCAAAGGGGTAGAAAACTGCCTACCAAGTTGCCAACAGTCAAGGCCTTTGGGTTTGTTAGGGTTTTTCAGCAGTGAACCGCATGCCCTTGGGCCAAGCGATCTGACCTGGGCTCGCGCGAGTGACCAGGGGACCACCCGAACCTGCAACATTCCGAGTTTCGGGTCGATCGGTCAAGCCAAAGGGGTAGAAAACTGCGTACCAAGTTGCCAACAGTCAAGGCCTTTGGGCTTGTTTTGGCCTTTTCACGCGCGAACCGCATACCCTTCTGCTGTGCGGTCTGACCTGGGCTCGCGCGTGTGACCACGGGACCACCTGAACCTGCAACGCTCCGAGTTTCGGGTCGATCAGTCAAGGTCAAGGTCGACCCGTTGGGCCAGGTATGCCAATTTGAGCGGCATAGAGCATTGGCTTCGGCCGTGCGGTCTGGTCTGGGCTCGCGCGACAGACCAGGGGACCACCCCAACCTGCAATGCCCAGAGTTCCGGGTCGATAGGTCAAGCCTAAGGGGTAGAAAAACTGCGTACCAAGTGGCCCAAAAGTGAAGAAATTGGGCTTGTTTTGGTCTTTTCAGACGCGAACCGCATACCTTTCTGCTGTGCTGCCTGACCTGGGCTCGCGCGAGCGACCGGGGGACCATCTGAACCTGCAACGCTCCGAGTTTCGGGTCGATGGGTCAAGGCAAAGGGGTAGAAAACTGCCTACCAAGTTGCCAACAGTCAAGGCCTTTGGGTTTGTTAGGGTTTTTCAGCAGTGAACCGCATGCCCTTGGGCCAAGCGATCTGACCTGGGCTCGCGCGAGTGACCAGGGGACCACCCGAACCTGCAACATTCCGAGTTTCGGGTCGATCGGTCAAGCCAAAGGGGTAGAAAACTGCGTACCAAGTTGCCAACAGTCAAGGCCTTTGGGCTTGTTTTGGCCTTTTCACGCGCGAACCGCATACCCTTCTGCTGTGCGGTCTGACCTGGGCTCGCGCGTGTGACCACGGGACCACCTGAACCTGCAACGCTCCGAGTTTCGGGTCGATCAGTCAAGGTCAAGGTCGACCCGTTGGGCCAGGTATGCCAATTTGAGCGGCATAGAGCATTGGCTTCGGCCGTGCGGTCTGGTCTGGGCTCGCGCGACAGACCAGGGGACCACCCCAACCTGCAATGCCCAGAGTTCCGGGTCGATAGGTCAAGCCTAAGGGGTAGAAAAACTGCGTACCAAGTGGCCCAAAAGTGAAGAAATTGGGCTTGTTTTGGTCTTTTCAGACGCGAACCGCATACCTTTCTGCTGTGCTGCCTGACCTGGGCTCGCGCGAGCGACCGGGGGACCATCTGAACCTGCAACGCTCCGAGTTTCGGGTCGATGGGTCAAGGCAAAGGGGTAGAAAACTGCCTACCAAGTTGCCAACAGTCAAGGCCTTTGGGTTTGTTAGGGTTTTTCAGCAGTGAACCGCATGCCCTTGGGCCAAGCGATCTGACCTGGGCTCGCGCGAGTGACCAGGGGACCACCCGAACCTGCAACATTCCGAGTTTCGGGTCGATCGGTCAAGCCAAAGGGGTAGAAAACTGCGTACCAAGTTGCCAACAGTCAAGGCCTTTGGGCTTGTTTTGGCCTTTTCACGCGCGAACCGCATACCCTTCTGCTGTGCGGTCTGACCTGGGCTCGCGCGTGTGACCACGGGACCACCTGAACCTGCAACGCTCCGAGTTTCGGGTCGATCAGTCAAGGTCAAGGTCGACCCGTTGGGCCAGGTATGCCAATTTGAGCGGCATAGAGCATTGGCTTCGGCCGTGCGGTCTGGTCTGGGCTCGCGCGACAGACCAGGGGACCACCCCAACCTGCAATGCCCAGAGTTCCGGGTCGATAGGTCAAGCCTAAGGGGTAGAAAAACTGCGTACCAAGTGGCCCAAAAGTGAAGAAATTGGGCTTGTTTTGGTCTTTTCAGACGCGAACCGCATACCTTTCTGCTGTGCTGCCTGACCTGGGCTCGCGCGAGCGACCGGGGGACCATCTGAACCTGCAACGCTCCGAGTTTCGGGTCGATGGGTCAAGGCAAAGGGGTAGAAAACTGCCTACCAAGTTGCCAACAGTCAAGGCCTTTGGGTTTGTTAGGGTTTTTCAGCAGTGAACCGCATGCCCTTGGGCCAAGCGATCTGACCTGGGCTCGCGCGAGTGACCAGGGGACCACCCGAACCTGCAACATTCCGAGTTTCGGGTCGATCGGTCAAGCCAAAGGGGTAGAAAACTGCGTACCAAGTTGCCAACAGTCAAGGCCTTTGGGCTTGTTTTGGCCTTTTCACGCGCGAACCGCATACCCTTCTGCTGTGCGGTCTGACCTGGGCTCGCGCGTGTGACCACGGGACCACCTGAACCTGCAACGCTCCGAGTTTCGGGTCGATCAGTCAAGGTCAAGGTCGACCCGTTGGGCCAGGTATGCCAATTTGAGCGGCATAGAGCATTGGCTTCGGCCGTGCGGTCTGGTCTGGGCTCGCGCGACAGACCAGGGGACCACCCCAACCTGCAATGCCCAGAGTTCCGGGTCGATAGGTCAAGCCTAAGGGGTAGAAAAACTGCGTACCAAGTGGCCCAAAAGTGAAGAAATTGGGCTTGTTTTGGTCTTTTCAGACGCGAACCGCATACCTTTCTGCTGTGCTGCCTGACCTGGGCTCGCGCGAGCGACCGGGGGACCATCTGAACCTGCAACGCTCCGAGTTTCGGGTCGATGGGTCAAGGCAAAGGGGTAGAAAACTGCCTACCAAGTTGCCAACAGTCAAGGCCTTTGGGTTTGTTAGGGTTTTTCAGCAGTGAACCGCATGCCCTTGGGCCAAGCGATCTGACCTGGGCTCGCGCGAGTGACCAGGGGACCACCCGAACCTGCAACATTCCGAGTTTCGGGTCGATCGGTCAAGCCAAAGGGGTAGAAAACTGCGTACCAAGTTGCCAACAGTCAAGGCCTTTGGGCTTGTTTTGGCCTTTTCACGCGCGAACCGCATACCCTTCTGCTGTGCGGTCTGACCTGGGCTCGCGCGTGTGACCACGGGACCACCTGAACCTGCAACGCTCCGAGTTTCGGGTCGATCAGTCAAGGTCAAGGTCGACCCGTTGGGCCAGGTATGCCAATTTGAGCGGCATAGAGCATTGGCTTCGGCCGTGCGGTCTGGTCTGGGCTCGCGCGACAGACCAGGGGACCACCCCAACCTGCAATGCCCAGAGTTCCGGGTCGATAGGTCAAGCCTAAGGGGTAGAAAAACTGCGTACCAAGTGGCCCAAAAGTGAAGAAATTGGGCTTGTTTTGGTCTTTTCAGACGCGAACCGCATACCTTTCTGCTGTGCTGCCTGACCTGGGCTCGCGCGAGCGACCGGGGGACCATCTGAACCTGCAACGCTCCGAGTTTCGGGTCGATGGGTCAAGGCAAAGGGGTAGAAAACTGCCTACCAAGTTGCCAACAGTCAAGGCCTTTGGGTTTGTTAGGGTTTTTCAGCAGTGAACCGCATGCCCTTGGGCCAAGCGATCTGACCTGGGCTCGCGCGAGTGACCAGGGGACCACCCGAACCTGCAACATTCCGAGTTTCGGGTCGATCGGTCAAGCCAAAGGGGTAGAAAACTGCGTACCAAGTTGCCAACAGTCAAGGCCTTTGGGCTTGTTTTGGCCTTTTCACGCGCGAACCGCATACCCTTCTGCTGTGCGGTCTGACCTGGGCTCGCGCGTGTGACCACGGGACCACCTGAACCTGCAACGCTCCGAGTTTCGGGTCGATCAGTCAAGGTCAAGGTCGACCCGTTGGGCCAGGTATGCCAATTTGAGCGGCATAGAGCATTGGCTTCGGCCGTGCGGTCTGGTCTGGGCTCGCGCGACAGACCAGGGGACCACCCCAACCTGCAATGCCCAGAGTTCCGGGTCGATAGGTCAAGCCTAAGGGGTAGAAAAACTGCGTACCAAGTGGCCCAAAAGTGAAGAAATTGGGCTTGTTTTGGTCTTTTCAGACGCGAACCGCATACCTTTCTGCTGTGCTGCCTGACCTGGGCTCGCGCGAGCGACCGGGGGACCATCTGAACCTGCAACGCTCCGAGTTTCGGGTCGATGGGTCAAGGCAAAGGGGTAGAAAACTGCCTACCAAGTTGCCAACAGTCAAGGCCTTTGGGTTTGTTAGGGTTTTTCAGCAGTGAACCGCATGCCCTTGGGCCAAGCGATCTGACCTGGGCTCGCGCGAGTGACCAGGGGACCACCCGAACCTGCAACATTCCGAGTTTCGGGTCGATCGGTCAAGCCAAAGGGGTAGAAAACTGCGTACCAAGTTGCCAACAGTCAAGGCCTTTGGGCTTGTTTTGGCCTTTTCACGCGCGAACCGCATACCCTTCTGCTGTGCGGTCTGACCTGGGCTCGCGCGTGTGACCACGGGACCACCTGAACCTGCAACGCTCCGAGTTTCGGGTCGATCAGTCAAGGTCAAGGTCGACCCGTTGGGCCAGGTATGCCAATTTGAGCGGCATAGAGCATTGGCTTCGGCCGTGCGGTCTGGTCTGGGCTCGCGCGACAGACCAGGGGACCACCCCAACCTGCAATGCCCAGAGTTCCGGGTCGATAGGTCAAGCCTAAGGGGTAGAAAAACTGCGTACCAAGTGGCCCAAAAGTGAAGAAATTGGGCTTGTTTTGGTCTTTTCAGACGCGAACCGCATACCTTTCTGCTGTGCTGCCTGACCTGGGCTCGCGCGAGCGACCGGGGGACCATCTGAACCTGCAACGCTCCGAGTTTCGGGTCGATGGGTCAAGGCAAAGGGGTAGAAAACTGCCTACCAAGTTGCCAACAGTCAAGGCCTTTGGGTTTGTTAGGGTTTTTCAGCAGTGAACCGCATGCCCTTGGGCCAAGCGATCTGACCTGGGCTCGCGCGAGTGACCAGGGGACCACCCGAACCTGCAACATTCCGAGTTTCGGGTCGATCGGTCAAGCCAAAGGGGTAGAAAACTGCGTACCAAGTTGCCAACAGTCAAGGCCTTTGGGCTTGTTTTGGCCTTTTCACGCGCGAACCGCATACCCTTCTGCTGTGCGGTCTGACCTGGGCTCGCGCGTGTGACCACGGGACCACCTGAACCTGCAACGCTCCGAGTTTCGGGTCGATCAGTCAAGGTCAAGGTCGACCCGTTGGGCCAGGTATGCCAATTTGAGCGGCATAGAGCATTGGCTTCGGCCGTGCGGTCTGGTCTGGGCTCGCGCGACAGACCAGGGGACCACCCCAACCTGCAATGCCCAGAGTTCCGGGTCGATAGGTCAAGCCTAAGGGGTAGAAAAACTGCGTACCAAGTGGCCCAAAAGTGAAGAAATTGGGCTTGTTTTGGTCTTTTCAGACGCGAACCGCATACCTTTCTGCTGTGCTGCCTGACCTGGGCTCGCGCGAGCGACCGGGGGACCATCTGAACCTGCAACGCTCCGAGTTTCGGGTCGATGGGTCAAGGCAAAGGGGTAGAAAACTGCCTACCAAGTTGCCAACAGTCAAGGCCTTTGGGTTTGTTAGGGTTTTTCAGCAGTGAACCGCATGCCCTTGGGCCAAGCGATCTGACCTGGGCTCGCGCGAGTGACCAGGGGACCACCCGAACCTGCAACATTCCGAGTTTCGGGTCGATCGGTCAAGCCAAAGGGGTAGAAAACTGCGTACCAAGTTGCCAACAGTCAAGGCCTTTGGGCTTGTTTTGGCCTTTTCACGCGCGAACCGCATACCCTTCTGCTGTGCGGTCTGACCTGGGCTCGCGCGTGTGACCACGGGACCACCTGAACCTGCAACGCTCCGAGTTTCGGGTCGATCAGTCAAGGTCAAGGTCGACCCGTTGGGCCAGGTATGCCAATTTGAGCGGCATAGAGCATTGGCTTCGGCCGTGCGGTCTGGTCTGGGCTCGCGCGACAGACCAGGGGACCACCCCAACCTGCAATGCCCAGAGTTCCGGGTCGATAGGTCAAGCCTAAGGGGTAGAAAAACTGCGTACCAAGTGGCCCAAAAGTGAAGAAATTGGGCTTGTTTTGGTCTTTTCAGACGCGAACCGCATACCTTTCTGCTGTGCTGCCTGACCTGGGCTCGCGCGAGCGACCGGGGGACCATCTGAACCTGCAACGCTCCGAGTTTCGGGTCGATGGGTCAAGGCAAAGGGGTAGAAAACTGCCTACCAAGTTGCCAACAGTCAAGGCCTTTGGGTTTGTTAGGGTTTTTCAGCAGTGAACCGCATGCCCTTGGGCCAAGCGATCTGACCTGGGCTCGCGCGAGTGACCAGGGGACCACCCGAACCTGCAACATTCCGAGTTTCGGGTCGATCGGTCAAGCCAAAGGGGTAGAAAACTGCGTACCAAGTTGCCAACAGTCAAGGCCTTTGGGCTTGTTTTGGCCTTTTCACGCGCGAACCGCATACCCTTCTGCTGTGCGGTCTGACCTGGGCTCGCGCGTGTGACCACGGGACCACCTGAACCTGCAACGCTCCGAGTTTCGGGTCGATCAGTCAAGGTCAAGGTCGACCCGTTGGGCCAGGTATGCCAATTTGAGCGGCATAGAGCATTGGCTTCGGCCGTGCGGTCTGGTCTGGGCTCGCGCGACAGACCAGGGGACCACCCCAACCTGCAATGCCCAGAGTTCCGGGTCGATAGGTCAAGCCTAAGGGGTAGAAAAACTGCGTACCAAGTGGCCCAAAAGTGAAGAAATTGGGCTTGTTTTGGTCTTTTCAGACGCGAACCGCATACCTTTCTGCTGTGCTGCCTGACCTGGGCTCGCGCGAGCGACCGGGGGACCATCTGAACCTGCAACGCTCCGAGTTTCGGGTCGATGGGTCAAGGCAAAGGGGTAGAAAACTGCCTACCAAGTTGCCAACAGTCAAGGCCTTTGGGTTTGTTAGGGTTTTTCAGCAGTGAACCGCATGCCCTTGGGCCAAGCGATCTGACCTGGGCTCGCGCGAGTGACCAGGGGACCACCCGAACCTGCAACATTCCGAGTTTCGGGTCGATCGGTCAAGCCAAAGGGGTAGAAAACTGCGTACCAAGTTGCCAACAGTCAAGGCCTTTGGGCTTGTTTTGGCCTTTTCACGCGCGAACCGCATACCCTTCTGCTGTGCGGTCTGACCTGGGCTCGCGCGTGTGACCACGGGACCACCTGAACCTGCAACGCTCCGAGTTTCGGGTCGATCAGTCAAGGTCAAGGTCGACCCGTTGGGCCAGGTATGCCAATTTGAGCGGCATAGAGCATTGGCTTCGGCCGTGCGGTCTGGTCTGGGCTCGCGCGACAGACCAGGGGACCACCCCAACCTGCAATGCCCAGAGTTCCGGGTCGATAGGTCAAGCCTAAGGGGTAGAAAAACTGCGTACCAAGTGGCCCAAAAGTGAAGAAATTGGGCTTGTTTTGGTCTTTTCAGACGCGAACCGCATACCTTTCTGCTGTGCTGCCTGACCTGGGCTCGCGCGAGCGACCGGGGGACCATCTGAACCTGCAACGCTCCGAGTTTCGGGTCGATGGGTCAAGGCAAAGGGGTAGAAAACTGCCTACCAAGTTGCCAACAGTCAAGGCCTTTGGGTTTGTTAGGGTTTTTCAGCAGTGAACCGCATGCCCTTGGGCCAAGCGATCTGACCTGGGCTCGCGCGAGTGACCAGGGGACCACCCGAACCTGCAACATTCCGAGTTTCGGGTCGATCGGTCAAGCCAAAGGGGTAGAAAACTGCGTACCAAGTTGCCAACAGTCAAGGCCTTTGGGCTTGTTTTGGCCTTTTCACGCGCGAACCGCATACCCTTCTGCTGTGCGGTCTGACCTGGGCTCGCGCGTGTGACCACGGGACCACCTGAACCTGCAACGCTCCGAGTTTCGGGTCGATCAGTCAAGGTCAAGGTCGACCCGTTGGGCCAGGTATGCCAATTTGAGCGGCATAGAGCATTGGCTTCGGCCGTGCGGTCTGGTCTGGGCTCGCGCGACAGACCAGGGGACCACCCCAACCTGCAATGCCCAGAGTTCCGGGTCGATAGGTCAAGCCTAAGGGGTAGAAAAACTGCGTACCAAGTGGCCCAAAAGTGAAGAAATTGGGCTTGTTTTGGTCTTTTCAGACGCGAACCGCATACCTTTCTGCTGTGCTGCCTGACCTGGGCTCGCGCGAGCGACCGGGGGACCATCTGAACCTGCAACGCTCCGAGTTTCGGGTCGATGGGTCAAGGCAAAGGGGTAGAAAACTGCCTACCAAGTTGCCAACAGTCAAGGCCTTTGGGTTTGTTAGGGTTTTTCAGCAGTGAACCGCATGCCCTTGGGCCAAGCGATCTGACCTGGGCTCGCGCGAGTGACCAGGGGACCACCCGAACCTGCAACATTCCGAGTTTCGGGTCGATCGGTCAAGCCAAAGGGGTAGAAAACTGCGTACCAAGTTGCCAACAGTCAAGGCCTTTGTTCTAACCTAGTTTGTCGTAGTCGAGGGCAGTAATGTTTTAGATTTTCAACTTTTTCGAACTCCTGTTGATATAATATTCACTCGAACATACGAATAGATTTATTTCAGGTAGAAAATATAAAGAAATATCAGTACACTGCACAAAAATGGAAAATTCGGGGCAAGTTCGGCCCTAGCCAAACTTGCCCCTGGTAAAGCTTGTTTTCGGACCGAACCTGCCCCGCCCCAAAGGGCCAAACTAGCCCCAGACATAATTAATAAGTTTTATCTTCTTTAAGGTGAACAGTAAATTCATTTTTATTGCTTGAGTTAAAAACACATTATACCACATTTGCATGGGTATCAAAATATTTTTTTACGATTCCGCATATTAATAAAAAAGAAAACAACATTCGCTCTTGAAAAATTACTTTCAAAGCAAAAAAACACAAATTTGCTTCCAAAATTCTCATATATCATCCGAATCCAGTGATTCTTTTTGTAGTCTGTAGAATTTTCACGACTATCTTAAAATGTTCGATCCCAGCTCTCTATCTTTTGCCAGTGTCTAGATAAAACCATTTGCCGAACATGCTCCGGGGCCGGACTAGCCCCGGTCTCCCCTAGCTTTTAAATATTTTGGGTTCACGCTTGCAAATAACTGTATCCTAAAACCAAAAGGATTTACGTGCTCTTAAAAAGTGCACACATTTCATCGTTGGGTTACCAAAGCCTCGTAACTTCAGCTTAGACAAGCTGAAGTTACGAGGGTTTGGTTACCAACCTACGACTTAAGGTCCTGAGTTATCCACGCCCACCATCTAAAGAAGAAGGTAATTATGAATAAATAGCTGATCTAACTTAACCTCGAGTGCAACGACCCGTTACTTTGGCTCCGCCCTGCTAGGGCATTTAAAGGTAATTATATCTCCATCAAAGGTTAGGATTTAAGAAAAAATAGTTCGCACCTAATTTAATTTCATCCTACGCATGAAATGTAGCAGAGCTCTTGCACCTAGCGCAAACTCATTTCAGGCCATTTTCTGTTATTTTAACATTAAACGGTGTGGCAAAAGGAGCGTATCATATTTTCAAACCGGACTATTTGAGGGTACAACGACCTCGGAAGTTAATCGTGACCGGTCACACCCAACCCGATTTTTGGCCTTCTTTGTTCCATATAAAATTGCTCAACTTTCAGGTGCTTCAGCGCATTCCACAACAAACTGCTTATATATTATGTCATTAGCGCTGCATCTCCATTCATTGTTCTGTTTTTGAGACTAAAAAATCTTTGTCTTCCAGTTTTAAGTTTTGGGCTATTCAAGTCAGATTAAAGGAACCGTCTTTTTCCAACCTATGAAGAGGAGAGTTAGTTCAGGTAACCCCCCCCCCCCCCGGTCGCTCATCCGTCCTCCCGGAAAGGAAATCGTGCACAAAAAGATCAAACCAAGCATCATATTAAAGATGAGATGCAAAACTAGCACAAAATCAAATAAATATGCACGTGGATCACTGTTCTCTACTTCTAAGTGCCGTTTTCAAGCTGCACTATTTTTTCTTTAAGATCTAATTTTATCTCTACTTTTATCTCTTTCAGAATTTTGTAGACTTCTTGGTATATCTGGCATTAAATATAAGGGGCAACCAAACGGAAATTGTCTACATTAGATTTGTTTGAACTTTAAAAACTTTTCTACTCTTGAAATTCAGCCGAGTTTGCCCCATGATTTGCGGGAAAATTAATATCTTAATTTCGCTGGTATTATTTCCATTAACAAAGGAATTTTCTTTAAGAAAATGGTATTTTTATCAAGGCGAGTCCTTTGAAAAAAGCTGTGCAAAATTTGAAAATCATTATTCAAGTCCTTTCCTTTCCGAGTAACCTGTAATCTCTTTAAGTAATTTGTAGATTACTTACAATTTTAGACGGCATTTTCTAACAAACGTGCTTTACGTGACGTCATCAAACAGATTTGACGTCACGATACGTGATGTCAGAAAGGTATGTGTTTAATCAAGTCAAATTGTGTTACCATGCGTAAACGCATATAGAATTTGTAAGAATAGTTTACGAAATCGTTGATGGACCTTCGTAGTCATTCTTATACGCAATCAAGAACCCTTGGGAATTCTACGAAATAGACCTCGGAAATAATGAGTTTGTGGAATGCGCGACGTTGCGCGCGTGAGCTTTTATGACGTTACTGAAGATGACGTTGCGAAACACATAATCAACGAAAGGTTTCAATTCATCCTTTTATGAATTGATAACAAAACGCAGTGTTTTTTGCCTTTTGTTCTCAAATTATTACATGCCTAAAAGCTCTCCACAGACGATCGGAAGGCATGAACGGAAATTTTGCTTTCTTAAAGCGTATTGACCAATGTACCATCAGAAGCAGAATCACCTAAAAATGACCGAAGATTACGACACCGAGATACTTTCGATTTTAGGGAAAAGTCCGATCGATATTCCGAATGTCTAATACGATTACGAAAAAAAAAAACATGTTTGGTTCAACCGAAATCTAATGATGTCTTCGGAAGCCTAAGAAATTAAGCATATTTCAAAATTGACTAAATTAAAATCGCAAAATAGTAAACAAATCATGAAATCGGTGCCCATACAATTCAAAGGCATCTGAATGGCCAATGAAAAAAAAGAAATATTTTTTATCTAATTAAATTGATTAGATCGTGAAATTGAGACTCATTTCGATCAAAACCGTCCATTACTCGCTTAGCGTTCCAATGATTCTTTCCAAATAATCTCGCAAAAACAATGAAATTGTTCAAAGCGTCTCGAGGTCGTTTAAAATGATCAGCATGTTAGTCAAATCTCCCAAATAATTCGTTAATTTCGCCCAATTGTACTAAATGAACCTGTGCGTGAAATTTCCAACAATTTCAAATATGCGCAAAGCAAAGACTCTGACCAGCCTGTGCATCTGCACAGTCTGACCAGAGTCTTCACTATGCGCTTAGTAAATAGATAAGGTCTCATAGACAATAAAGTAACTTTATATCTACAGTATAAAGCTCTCTATGCTGCTCAATGTTTACGTCTCACAAGTTGCCAATAGTGAAGGCCTTTGGGTGTGTTTTGGTCTTTTCAAGAGGGAACCGCATGCCTTTAGCCTGTGCGATCTGACCTGGGCTCGCGGCAGTGACCAAGGGTCCATCTGGACCTGCAACACGCAGAGTTTCGGGTCGATCGGTCAAGCTCAAGGTCGACCCTTTTTGCCGTTTTTGCCAATTTGAGTCGCATGGAGCAATGGCTTTGGCCGTGCGATCTGACCTGGGCTCGCGCCAGAGACCAGGGGACCACCTGGACCTAAGGCGATAAGGATTTGGGGTCCATCTGACAAGGTCAAGGGGGTCAAAGCGGCGATTGAACACGGCACAAAAGTAAGCAAATTGGTCACGACTAGTGCACGCCCATCGGCTGAGCCATCCGACCTGGGCTCGCCAACATGCCCAGGGGACCCGCCCACCTTGCCGCGTTCAGAGGTTCCAATCTCTCGGTCAAGGTCAAGTGGTCCAGAAACCCCATTGAAAATGCCTACTTTTGGGGTTTTTCACCAACTTGGCCCCAGCGCAGCAAAACTACGGCTGAGCGATCTGACCAGGGCTCGCGCCAGTGCCAAGACGAATCCCCTGACTTGGAGCCCTATGAGTTTCGGGTTGACGGGTTGAGCCAAAGGGGTAGAAAACTGCTTCCCAAGTTGCCAATAGTGAAGGCCTTTGGGTGTGTTTTGGTCTTTTCAAGAGTGAACCGCATGCCTTTAACCTGTGCAATCTGACCTGGGCTCGCGGCAGTGACCAAGGGTCCATCTGGACCTGCAACACGCAGAGTTTCGGGTCGATCGGTCAAGCTCAAGGTCGACCCTTTTTGCCGTTTTTGCCAATTTAAGTCGCATGGAGCAATGGTTTCGGCCGTGCGATCTGACCTGGGCTCGCGCCAGAGACCAGGGGACCACCTGGACCTAAGGCGATAAGGATTTGGGGTCCATCTGACAAGGTCAAGGGGGTCAAAGCGGATTTGAAAACACGGCACAAAAGTAAGCAAATTGGTCACGACTAGTGTACGCCCATCGGCTGAGCCATCCGACCTGGGCTCACCAACATGCCCAGGGGACCTGTCCACCTTGCCGCGTTCAGAGGTACCAATCTCTCGGTCAAGGTCAAGTGGTCCAGAAACCCCATTGAAAATGCCTACTTTTGGGTTTTTTCACGACTTTGGCCCCCGCGCAGCAACGGCTACGGCTGAGCGATCTGACTCGGGCTCGCGCCAGTGCCAAGACAAATCCCAGGACTTGAGGCCCTATGAGTTTCGGGTTGACGGGTCGAGCCAAAGGGGTAGAAAACTGCTTCCCAAGTTGCCAATTGTGAAGGCCTTTGGGTGTGTTTTGGTCTTTTCAAGAGGGAACTGCATGCCTTTAGCCTGTGCGATCTGACCTGGTCTCGCGGCAGTGACCAAGGGTCCATCTGGACCTGCAACACGCAGAGCTTCGGGTCGATCGGTCAAGCTCAAGGTCGACCCTTTTTGCCGTTTTTGCCAATTTGAGTCGCATGGAGCAATGGCTTCGGCCAAGCGATCTGACCTGGGCTCGCGCCAGAGACCAGGGGACCACCTGGACCTAAGGCGATAAGGATTTGGGGTCCATCTGACAAGGTCAATGGGGTCAAAGCAGCGATTGAACACGGCACAAAAGTAAGCAAATTGGTCACTACTAGTGCACGCCCATCGGCTGAGCCATCTGACCTGGGCTCGCCAACGTGCCCAGGGGACCCGCCCACCTTGCCACGTTCAGAGGTTCCAACCTTTTGGTCAAGGTCAAGTGGTCCAGAAACCCCATTGAAAATGCCTACTTTTGTTTTTTTTCACCAACTTGGCCCCCGCGCAGCAACGGCTATGGCTGAGCGATCTGATCCGGGCTCGGCCAGTGCCAAGACGAATCCCAGGACTTGAGGCCCTATGAGTTTCGGGTTGACGGGTCGAGCCAAAGGGGTAGAAAACTGCTTCCCAAGTTGCCAATAGTGAAGGCCTTTGGGTGTGTTTTGGTCTTTTCAAGAGGGAACCGCATGCCTTTAGCCTGTGCGATCTGACCTGGGCTCACGGCAGTGACCAGGGGTCCATCTGGACCTGCAACACGCAGAGTTTCGGGTCGATCGGTCAAGCTCAAGGTCGACCCTTTTGCCGTTTTTGCCAATTTGAGTCGCATGGAGCAATGGCTTCAGCCGTGCGATCTGACCTGGGCTCGCGCCAGAGACCAGGGGACCACCTGGACCTAAGGCGATAAGGATTTGGGGTCCATCTGACAAGGTCAAGGGGGTCAAAGCGGCGATTGAACAAGGCACAAAAGTAAGCAAATTGGTCATGACTAGTGCACGCCCATCGGCTGAGCCATCCGACCTGGGCTTGCCAACGTGCCAAGGGGACCCGCCCACCTTGCCGCGTTCAGAGGTACCAATCTCTCGGTCAAGGTCAAGTGGTCCAGAAACCCCATTGAAAATGCCTACTTTTGGTTTTTTTCCACCAACTTGGCCCCCGCTCAGCAACGGCTACAGCTGAGTGATCTGACCAGGGCTTGCGCCAGTGCCAAGACGAATCCCCGGACTTGAGGCCCTATGAGTTTCGGGTTGACGGGTCAAGCCAAAGGGGTAGAAAACTGCTTCCCAAGTTGCCAATAGTGAAGGCCTTTGGGTGTGTTTTGGTCTTTTCAAGAGTGAACCGCATGCCTTTAGCCTGTGCGATCTGACCCGGGCTCGCAGCAGTGACCAAGGGTCCATCTGGGCCTGCAACACGCAGAGTTTCGGGTCGATCGGTCAAGCTCAAGGTCGACCCTTTTTGCCGTTTTTGCCAATTGAGTCGCATGGAGCAATGGCTTCGGCCGTGCGATCTGACCTGGGCTCGCGCCAGAGACCAGGGGACCACCTGGACCTAAGGCGATAAGGATTTGGGGTCCATCTGACAAGGTCAAGGGGGTCAAAGCGGCGATTGAACGAGGCACAAAAGTAAGCAAATTGGTCATGACTAGTGCACGCCCTGTAGTGAAATTATACGTTAATTTCACTTTTATGCCCCTTTTTCTATAACACACATTTATATGGCGCGCGAACGGGGTCAAAAGTCAGAATACCGCTATACCCACAAAATAATGGAGGTATACCCATAAAAATGAGGGTATACTTACATATTTTTATCGGTATACCGATAACTATGGAGGTACACCTACAAATTGTGGGTAAACCGCCATAATATTACCGGTATACCTACAATATTTAGCGGTACACCGGTATTATTGTGGGTTTACCTATATGAGAGTTGATTGTTATTGTTTATATTGAGAATTTCCCGCGCATGCGCATTACTGGTAGGCAGAAAGAGTCGGATCTCTATGCGAGAAGACAATTAAAACTGGTTCAAAATCAACCGTTCATTTAGATTTAAGATTAAAAGAAAATTAAATATCATCTGTACGAATGTTTCCCGTTAATGAACAATCGATATTTAAAGAACATCTTACGTAATAGCCCTTTATAAACTTCCCGAGATTAGACTATTTCGTCCGACTTATTGAACGAAGTTGCCATCGACGATAGATCTTTTAGCTATGTATTTAGAATTAGTTTTTTTTTTCTCTTTAAATAATGTATTTGTTTAGAAAGTTTGTAACCTAGAATCTTTGAATAAACATGGCCTAGGGTCTGTCTTATATAGACGCTCGAGTTGCGCAATTTAGCTCGAGGACTCTTAAACACGTGTCCGTGGTTTAGCGCAAATATTCTTCCTTTGTAAACTTGATTTTGTCAATTCATTCTTTTTTGTTAATTTTCACGTCATTCATAAAGAAAGTTGAAAATTATGTATGAAACGTAGTAAGTATTTAGGTTTTCAAACATTCGTAACTCAGTCTACAGCACTCATGAAAGTTCTGACAAAGCTGCACCGTTTCTGTAAACAAACCCAGAAAAAGTTGCATTTTAAGATTTCTTTAGAAAGTTGGATAAAACGGCGGTGGGTGAAGGATTTGTATAAAAGGGGTACTAATGTACAATAAATGGAGAGAAGATTCGTTTTCCTAGTATTACAAAGTTTTGTTTGAATTTTTGTGTAAAAATGATACAACTAGGTTACAGATGGGGGTTCGTTTGAATCCCTTGAATCCCTTTTTGCATCCGCCACTTGAACAAATAAACTTTCTTTACCGCTTTCCATAACGTAATGAATTTGTATGACATGAACTAAATACAAAGGTTTGACTCAGATTAATTGGTTCACGGCGTCAAGTAGAATAAAACTTCGTAACTACAGCCGATCGAGATCTGTTGTATCCGTAGTCGCGCCGTTTTCAAGGGTAAAATCAGACGAAATGGGGAAAACGTAAGATGAATGTTATTGGGGAAAACATAAGATGAATAAGTAAAATTCATTAACCCTTTCCAATAAAGTAATTTTACCGATTTTAAGATGACTCGGGTTAAACAACGTTTGGGGAAAAAGTTACTGGTAACGTTAATTCGTTCACTCGCCAGAATTTCAGAACTTTCTACTTATTTTCCCTCGCATTCATTTTATATTTTTGTTTTTGAAATGTAGTTAAAGTCGTCGTTGAGCAACAGAACATCGCAAATCCATTTTAATCAGGCTATATTGCGATGTTTCGTTCGCCGCCAACGCTTTCAATTTCACGATTATTTTTTGTCGTCTGGTCGGGGCAAAAAAACAACAACGAAGATTTACAAAAGAACGATCACATTATTTCATCTTTAACAAATAAAGAAATTACGTTTGCTTCAATTTCTTTCCTACCCGTTAAAATTCAATTTTTTACCCTCTTATTATTCATTGGGAACTACATAAAGCAAAATAGGAAAATGGTTCGGAGTACATTTTTGTTTTTGTTTTTAACCGGATGCGCTAATCGATATTGCCCATGTCACAAAACAGTAGCCGCTAATCAGACACTTTCATGTGTGATAAAGACAAACTTCTATAACACGTGCCAAATTTAAATTGATCTGACCGTGACGATGCATACGCCACTGATTGATTGCTTTCATCTGGACACAACTTTTACCCATTCATTAGACATAAAGTGTGAAGTTTCATTTTACACAAATCTTTTAATGACTTATCAGTCTTAGATTAAATCAAGCTTTTGATAAAATATTTCATTTAAGATTCCATTTCAGCGGCGATAAATAAGGCCCACGTGATTTTTCAATTTTGAGTCGTATTCATTTAGTAGATCGATCTTCCGTGTCTTGAACAAGCTGTCAACACTAATAGTTCTTCCTCAAATTTGAAAAAAAGGCCGGGATAATTTTTAATCAAATATAAGTTAGGCCTACTGCATATCTGAAACGCAGCGTTTGCTTCAGCGGGAAATGGAAGCCGCCAAAAACAAAAATGTACTCCGAACCATTTTCCTATTTTGCTTTATGTAGTTCCCAATGAATAATAAGAGGGTAAAAAATTGAATTTTAACGGGTAGGAAAGAAATTGAAGCAAACGTAATTTCTTTATTTGTTAAAGATGAAATAATGTGATCGTTCTTTTGTAAATCTTCGTTGTTGTTTTTTTGCCCCGACCAGACGACAAAAAATAATCGTGAAATTGAAAGCGTTGGCGGCGAACGAAACATCGCAATATAGCCTGATTAAAATGGATTTGCGATGATCTGTTGCTCAACGACGACTTTAACTACATTTCAAAAACAAAAATATAAAATGAATGCGAGGGAAAATAAGTAGAAAGTTCTGAAATTCTGGCGAGTGAACGAATTAACGTTACCAGTAACTTTTTTAAAATACAACTTCACAGTCCTGAATTAAACAATAATGAAAAGGGACAATTTACAAAATGGATTATGTACTGGTAGCACAAAGCAACATAAACATAGTGGGAAAATAAACTACTATAACTGGGTGATCTTTGTTATTCTTGAGTTGCATTAATGCTTTCTGGTTCAGCTCATGACCCATTTCTGATGTTCAATTCTTGCATAGACTAGGATCAGCCTGCACTATCATGCAGTCTGATCCTATTCTACACAGATCCAGCAGGATAAGGGTAAGCAAGTTATTATTTACAAAAGATGCAGTTAAATAGGTTTTTAAATATAGGGAGTTTGTTGGACTTATGTTTACCATTATAAATGGTGTTTGAAAGGGAAAAAAAGATATTTGGTAATTCAGAGGCATTTGGACTGTAAATTCGATTTGACTTGGTATCTTATTGATTAGCATCATTCAAAATTTGTTTAATAAAAGAGCTGAGACTTTTTAATTCAGTAAGTGGCTTTGTTTGTAGCAATAGACTTATGCTTTTTATGTTTCTATGTATAGGTTTTAGAAATCGGATTCTTGGCTCGTTGAAGTGGTGGCAATCAAATAAATAATGTTTTTCAGAGCCAATTTGATCATGATTACAGAGATGGCAGAATCTTTCAGTCAGAGGAGTCCCATCATATCGCCCTAATTCGATTGGTAGACGGTGGTTTGCAGTCCGGAATTTAAAAATGGGTAAATATTCATTTTTGCTTAGTATTTTAAGATAATCTTCAAATTCATGATTTTCTTTGAAACTGAGATAGATTCTGCCCTTGTTAGACGATGCCAATTGTTCTTTCCAATTTTGTTTGAATTGATCAATTAGGGTTTGTTTGATAGATTTATGAATTTTCTTTTGGGTTATAAAAAATTGGTTTTCCCACAGGTCAGGTCTTCCTGTTGATGTTAAAATTTCTTTTATTTTGTTTGGCCATTTGTAGTTATGGTGACTGTTGGAAAACATATATTTATATATTTTAAGAGAAAATTTATCTTCTTTACTTGTAACTAAGCGATTCCAAAAGGATATCATACGTGATTGAATTAGTATTCTGATAGGGTATCGTCCTAGTTCTCCATAGAGAAATGACATGGGAGTAGATTTTCTAGAGCAAGTAATTTTTCTGAGAAAATTGTTATGAACCTTTTCTAGTATGTCCAAATTTTCAAATCCGAATACTTCAGAGCCGTATGTCAATATTGGAAGAACAGTATGATCAAAAAGTTTTAAAACAAGATCTAAGGGTAAATCAGAGTTATTAACTTTCATGTAAAGATAATGTAGACCCTTATTGGCCTGCTCTGCATGTTTTCGAGCTTTAAGAAAAGAACCATTATTGGAAAAGGTGGTGCCAAGGTAGTGATAGTTTTCAACTATTTCTAAATTTTGTTCGCCAAGTTTGAATGATAAATTGTTTGTATTGCGTGCACCAAAGACTACTACTTTAGTTTTGCTGGTGTTTACCTTTAGATGCCAATTATTAGAATAATTTGCAAAATGTTCTGGACTGTTTTGGAGATCATCAGCGTTATCTGAGAGAATAAGTGTATCATCAGCATAGAGTAATACCAAGAGTTTAAGCCACAATGATATATCATCAGTATCTTTGAGCTCTACACCGATGGCTCCATTTGTGAAAAGATTAGATTGAAGGTCATTCAGGAAAAGGGAGAAAAGTATTGGCGACAGATTTTCACCTTGCCTTACCCCGATTTCTGAGACAAATGATGGAGAAAAAGAACCTTTCAGTTGTATACTGGATTTGATGTTGTCATACATGTTTTTTAAGACTTTTAAAAAATTACCATTGATATTATTAAGTAGTAGTTTGTGCCACAGTCCTGCACGCCAAACCTTGTCAAATGCTTGAGAAAAATCAATAAAAGCTACATATAGTTTCTTTTTCTTTTTTCTGAGTATTTCAATAAGAGAGTGAAGTGTAAAAATATGGTCAGCACATGAATAATTTTTTTCTGAAACCCGCTTGATTCTCTAGTAGAACGTTGTGTTCTTCTAAAAATATAGTTAATCTATTGTTGAGAACAGATGTGAATAGTTTTCCAAGGCAGCTAAGTATAGTGATTGGTCTATAGTTATTGGGGCTTTTGGGGTCCCCTTTGTTTTTAAATATTGGGATTATTACACCTTCCAACCAGGTTTTGGGTATAAGTCCTGTATTCAGAATACAATTAAATAGCTTCTGGTAGAGGGGTAGGAAAGAGGTCTTAGTTGATTTAATATATTCATTCAGGATATTATCATGAGGGCTTGGGGTTTTAGAGTTTTTGAGATTATCAATACATTTTAAGATTTCGTCTTCAGTTATTTCGGAATTAAGGAAATCATTATGATAATTTGAATTGTTTATTTCTTCTTCATACCGGCTATCGTTAATATCATTTTTATTCATTTCTTCAAAGAATTGGTAAAATTGTTCTAAAGATGGGGTTTCTTTTTGTTTTTGTTTTGGTTTTAGTTTTTGTTAAAATTTCCAGTATTGTTTAGGATTTTTCTCACTCATAGATCTTAATTTGGATGTTTGTTTAAGTTTTGCTTCATTAATGTAATATTTCATTGTCTTTTTGTATTCCTTACTAGCTTGTTTCAGTTTTGCCTTATTGTAAATATTTTTATTTGTGCTATAGTTATTCTTTATTTTGTGATATTTTTGTCTTGCTTTGTGGCATTGGGGCCCAAACCATGGTTTATTTTGTGGATGGAGATCAGAATTAGGTCGATGTTTTTTCCTCTTTGGAAAACTAATATCTGCAGATTTTTGGAAAATATCTTGGATTTCGTTCGTTATAAATTGAATAGTTTCTTGTGATTGTGGAAATGAATTTAATTGGTCAATCAGATTTTCAACCCTATTTTGATCAATGTTATTCTGAAATTCTGATTCAAACATTGGTAGCCAGTTTTGAGTCAAAATAGGGTTAATGAACTCGCTTTTTGTGCTAAGTGGGTTGATGCTGATTTCCCAAGCGAGAATATTGTGGCCATCAGAGAAGAGTGGATCCGTTTCAATAATTTCGAAGTTCCGAATATCATAAAAGCAATCTGGTGAGGCAATAACATAGTCAATAACGGATTTGTCTCTGAAGGTGAATTCGCCTTCTTTTTTATCACAAAAACATCTACCATTTAGGATAAATAAATTGTTGTTTTTACATATGTCAAGTAACTTGAATCCATTTGTGTTTGTACGATTATCCTTTGAATTTCGTTTCGGGTCAAAAGAGAGATTTTCAAGGATTTTGGATTTATGAAGTTCATTTTGTAAACTTAAATCGATGCCAGTGGCTTCATTGAGATATGAATCAGTGGGAACATAGTCGCGCATCGTACCAACACGACAATTTGTATCTCCAGCCAGGTATACATATTTATAATCGTTACATTTTCCACTTACTTCGGTTTCAAAATCAGAAAATTGATCTTCATTAAAAAAGCGCGAGTTTTCTGGGGGGACATACACTGAACCCAAGATTAAATTTTCATCTAAAGATAGTATTGTTTTGTCAATCGATACCCACAAAATGTAATCAGAATTATTGGGTAAGAAATGTACGAAAGGTGCCAAGCTGTCTTTAACATACAGTCCAATGCCTCCTGATTTACGCTTATAAGGAACAGATCGATTTTTCGAAATAAAAGAATAGTTGGCAATATCGACAATATCAGTGTTATCAATATGTGTTTCGCATACACTAAATACTTATAAGGTCTACAAATTCTGGGTAATCCAGTCTCTTTTTTAGTCCATTCACATTTAAACATCCAAATTTTATATTGTTTGATTTTAGGACCCTTGACGGATCTATCCCTCCGTTTTCCTAACTTGAAGATGCCGGGGTTTCATCACTTGGATTGTTAATACTTTTATCAGCCGATGACTGAGCACTTTCTGGGATTGCCGGAATTGTTTGTGATTTATTCTGCCATGGGCGCTGAAAGTCCTGCGCGTCAGAGCGTGGAGCCTGAGATGGTTGGTCGGGACACCTTGCTACTGGGGCACGAACGCGCGACCTAGGTGTGACTGGCGAGGGCGACAGAGGGCGACGACTTCTCTGCACCGACCTGGAGCGATGTGTATTGGCAGATATTGATGAAGCGTGTGTATACTGTGACCCACTATATGGCTGTGTGTTTACATAATACTCTTGTTGATTGTGCTGAATATTAGATCGTCTTGGTGAACCCGTGCGATTATGGTGTGTAGTTCTACTTTCCTGCATTATGAGGCCCCAATCGGGAAATTCGTCAGCTATAACACGGCTATTGTGAATCAACTTGGCTGGATACGCGATGGTCGTCTTTGCTTCCTTGTTTAGTTGTCGGAGCCGTTTATATTCAGGCCAGAGACGGCGGCGAGCATCTACAATCTCCTTTGGATAGTCCTTATTGATACTGATATCCTTACCCTTTAACATGTTCGCCCTCGACAGCACATAATTAGTATCTCTAAAGTCATGAAAGCAAACGATAATCGGGCGAGTGCTGCCTTTTTTGAATTTCCCAAGCCTGTGGGCGCGAGTGATGGGGGGACATTCGTTTATGTCTAGAAAGTCACTCAAGAAATCTTCTATTCGTGAAAAACAATCCTCGTCTCTCCGCTCTTTGATACCACTAAATACTAGATTGTTTCGACGTGAACGGGCCTCAAGGTCTATGGATTTGTATTCCAACAATTTCAATCGCGCATCGTGGCTAGATAGTATGGTTTTGTGAATGTTTACTGTTTTCTGTAGAAGAAGACAATCATCTACCTTATCATTCATACGTTTAATTTGACCAAACAGAGCCGATAGCTTGTTATCCATAGATAAAGTTTCAAAATCATCTTGAGTCATGTTTGTGGGATGGCCATTTCCTGATTCAACACGAATCCGTTTTCGAGATTCTGACCTGTCGTTTCTGGTGTGATAAAACTGATTTATTAATCCATAATTTGTTTTACTGTTTACATTATTTTGTTTACTATGTTGATACCTGTAATCAATGTCACCATTTGTCAGCAAATTTCCAGTTTCATTGTTTCCATTGTTTGTTTTCCCGCCATTCAAAAGTTCGTATCGGTTATAAAAAACACTGTTATCTACTTGTTTTTGGGTGAATCCACTAATTTGATTATCCATACTATTTTGTTCTGTATTCATTGTTAAAATGATCACTGTTGTAATTAATGAATCATTTATTTGAGCTTGTTTATCCTCGATTTTTAGTTTTAATCCGAACACAGCTAAAAATAAGCGACCATCTTGTTTTCAACCGGAAATTCCGCGGCCGTGTAGTATGGATCATTGCGTTGGAAACAGCGAACTTTATGACACAATGTTTGTGTTTATCGCGGCTAATATTTTTATGTTGCATAATGAAAATTCTTTGATAGGATTTTACAATCTAAACTAGAAAAGCTGTTAAGTCGGTAGATCGTGTGTTTGGCGACATTCGTTTATTATCTTAAATTAACCATTTTTATAAATTTGCGGGGGACTTTTTACGGAAGCAAATCGGTTTTCAACAGTAAGTTCTCAAAATTTACATATTTAACTAATAATTGGATTAATAATTTTTAGACAAATAAGGGAAAAGGGCCATAAAAATCTTTCCCAATGTTTGAAATTTCTGTGACAGGATGAATAACGGAATTTGGATAAAGAAAAATCGGCATCAGTGAAACTTGAATCAGCTTAGTATAGGTAAGATATACTAAATTTCGTTTATGAGTGAACAAAAAACGTAAATACAGCTTAATAAATGTCGAATGCGCGATATATCAGTTGGTCAACCGCGATATGTTTGCATTCATTTGCATTTCTGGGTGGTTATCTTTCGACCAGAAATATTCTTTTCACAGACAATGTCATGTGATGACAACTGCATAATCAAAAGGTCGGATGATTTATCTAAATTTTGACACCTTTGTCAACAAGGAATAATCATTAGAAATGTACAATCCAATAACTTAAAAATTGGATATTTTACTATTTGTGTATGCAGCTGGTAGATCTTTCTGCCTACAGCGATTCCCCGGATGTAAACATCACGTGACCCGTGACGTCACCCGTCAACTCATGTATAATAATGAGGGTAAACCTGTAATTTTTCCGTCAACCAATCAGAGAAGGCGTTTTATCCAGCATTTTCTATCACAGTCACGGGCATTTTTCGTAAGTATTTCGGAATGAAAAATGTCATATTTATTAAAGAATAGTGTAAATATTTTATAATTGAGTTAGTAGAATATAATAAAATAATAATATATTAATAATAATATAATAATTGAGTGTTTTTCTTACCCTTTTCACATGCTTTTTATTTCATTGGTGTTTCCGTGACGTCACACGCACTTGTTAGCTTATCCGATTTTTAACTAGACTGGTCCCACTGTCGACTATCATAAAAGCTTCATACATGAGTCGACATCAGAACCAGTCTAATTTTTAACTTGATAAATAGACGACTTTTTCGAGATTATTTTAGTGTCAATAAAATGAATTTATTTGAAAACAAACAATATGTAAAATATGAGTAAACAGCAAAAGAAAGATCCATAATGTAAAGAATGACTATGAATAACATTAAGTATCCGTTTTTTTTTTTAATGAGCCATTTATCCACTTATTTCACTTCTCTTTAAATCAGCGATCACTATGAAATTAACTGAACATATTTATTTTATCCTAAAGGGGCAATATGTGTGAAACAAAGAAATAAGCATTGATTGGACAATAAAAGTCTGACCAATTTCCTGTGTATACCTGTCATCGAGTTTTATGACACCTCGATATTTAAATAGCTAACCTTAAACATTACTGTAGAAAAAAAAAAAAAAAACATTTAATATCAACAGGCCTGTTAGATAGCTCAACAGATCATAGATTGATTCAGAATGATTGATCGATAGATAATTCTTTTTATTATACGGTTTTTGAAGACTTTGAGATTACTACAACAAATTGTTTTTGATTAGAGCGAAATTCAACGTAATAAAAATGCCAGAAATAGATATGCCAAATGAGAAAATGTCAGATATATGTGTGCAAAAATCATGTTTCACTAGATCGATAATCAAAATGCTATTTATGTAATTCAATTTAATTGTGTCCATTGCATTTTTTATTTGCTTGAACATTGGTTTCATTCCCTGATGAGAACAACTTTTAGTACGCAGTAATTGTCTATATGCCCGTTAAGTTATGACTCCATGCAACTGCATATCTTTAGTAAAATATTTTATTTGATCATTAAATATCATCAAGTAATAAGATTTGAAAAGAATATTTCTTTGAATGCATTGAGGTATGGAGAGATTTTTTTTAATCTATTGGGGTATTGCACCAAAACTATACTAAGTTCCATAAGAAAGTGTGCACGTTCACCTTTTGCATTTCTCTTGATTTTTACAAAGTTGGAGGAAAATTATGGAGTTGATTTGATACCATACTTTAGTCAAGACCTCTTGAAAATAAAAGTCAAATCAGATTTGGATAAAGTATCGCATGCAGATTTGGATAAAGTATAGCATGCTGCATACGCGTAGGCAGAACTTAAATTGTTGAGATTTGATCCCCTTACAACTTTTTCTTTGGTGAGAGCTTTGTGTTGATGTTGCCTTGTAGAGTTGAAGAAGCCATTCCAAGCCATTTCCAAACAAAAGTTTCAATGTTTGTGCTGACGTTACGTGAACGTAATCGTTATACATTTCTACGTTGTAAGGCCAGTAACTTGTCGTTGAATGGTGCTATGGCGTTCTATGACATCTAGATTTGCTTATTAAAGGCATTGCAAAATGATGACATAGGTTTTTATTGGAAAATGAATGCACAGTCAGTTTTAGTGACGTTCTAAATCTGACAGGTTCGATTTTATTTTACAACGTTTATTGGTAGCCAAACTGATTGTAGGACGTTTTGGCCACGGACGTTTTGGCCAGGACGTTTTGGCCAGGACGTTTTGGCCACGGACGTTTTGGCCACAATGATTTTCAAAGTAGGTCCTTTTGGCCAAATTTCTATTATACAGGTATAAGAATATATATAATCTTTAGATGTAATTTTTTGTTTGTTTCTTTTCACTGGACTTTTTATACACATTAGAAGTGTAGTTACTTGAGTTAAATATTATACCTTTACCAAAATTGTGTGAGAGAAGGAGTTACTTACTTTAAAAATAAATATATGTTTCTGGCCAAATATTAAATTGAGATTTGAAGATGATTTGTTTTAAATGTTTTACTTAATATTAGACGATTAATCATTTTTTATTATGAAATAATTTTTTGTTGTAATTTAGATATTGAATATGAAACTATACATCCCATTTCTCATTCAATAATCAGGCTACAGTTTGAATGGGGTGGGGAGGGGAGGGGGCTGATGGGAAAAATCTCTTAATCTCTATTAAATTGTTCTAATTGATCAATTAAATGTTGAATATAGAATTTAGCAAACTTGCTTTGATCTACATGTAGCAGTTTCTGTTTTATCCTTAGTTAAGTAATAGTTATTATTTGTATTCTTACATTACTAGTTGATAGATGATTTGAATTAACAATTATGGTCAAAAGAAATTATCTAATTGTGCTTTTTGAAAATATTTTCATGTTGTTTATCCTATATTGTCTTATAATTTCTGAAAGAAATAGGTATAGATAATACATTTTGTAGACTTATATCATTGATATTTCAAACTAATTTCAATTTATTCTTCATTATCTTTGTATAGTACAGATATTTTCATCATTTTCTTTAGATATATTAAAATATACTATTGAGCTAATAAACACATCAAAATGGTAAAAAAATCTATTTTGTTATCTAAATGACTAAAAAAACAACTATAGCATTATTAAAATTTCATCTAATAACTTATTCTCCCAATTAATATTTTTTTTGGCCAAAAGGTTCTATTTTGAAAAATATTGTGGCCAAAACGTCCGTGGCCAAAACGTCCGTGGCCAAAACGTCCTGGCCAAAACATCCGTGGCCAAAACGTCCGTCCACCAGCCAAACTACGCTGTAGCATCATGCACAACTGTATTGAAGATGTGATTTTATGCTTAGGAAATCCGTTAAAATTGAACTGAATGCATTTTCAGACCAATTATTCGTCTAACGCGTGTTGCACATGCAAAACATGCAAAATCAAATGTCTCAATTTAGCAGAAAATGTTTGCTCATTGCGTGATTTTTGTTTTCAAATATCGTTTGCACATACTCTTGGGGATAGTCATACGACATTTCATGACGATAGATTGTCTTATTTCAGAGATATCCAAAATTCAAAAGTGCACACTTTGTTTTGGAACTAAGTATACAACCACTTTCGCATGAATCCGTTTCGCTAGATAATACATTATGATTTTGTTTTTAGTTTCATACCCCAATATTTCATACCCCAATATATTAAAAAAAAGCATGATTTTTTTTATGTTAGATACATGCCCCTTTTGAGTTTGTTTAGTTTGATAATTATTACGGAAAGATAGAGTGTGCACTATGAATAAAAAGGGAAATGGAATAAGTCTAAAATCAATACCATAATAAGAAAAATAAATCAATAAAATTATCACAAAAAAGGATAAATCAATTAGTAAAGGGGGAAATTCAAAAGAAATCAGTAATGAAACATACATCAAATATTTGGCTAAAAGTTAAGTGTATAAATTCTTATAGAAACTGTCTCCTTTTCTCACAAACTTTTGTATATGTCATAATAACTGAATCTCGAAAGTGAACTTCTCACGTGGACAATGAGTAAATTAAGGGGGGGAAATGATTATGAAAATAAAATGTCATATATAATTTTATTTCCTCTCATAACAGTTATTTTGCCAAAAGTTATATTGAAAAATAAACTTAAACCAACTTCTAATCGGTCACTCAAATAAAGCACGAAAAGTAATGTTTAATAATGTTAAAGATGCAAGTGTTTGATGATTCCCGATAGCCCATGCACTTGATAGATAACAAAATCAAAATGCATCAAAAAATTATCCAGGGAAAGCAATTTAACTTGCATGAGAGCATGGGTACCCTCAATTTCAAAATTAACATTGGTGGGTGGGGTAAATTTAACAAATTCACCTCATTTACGCAAATGAACTTCTTACATAATGTTTTCTTTACATATTTCTATTCGGCTACCTTTAAAGCATCGAAAGCATATTGATTTTTCAACAACATAACGGTATTTCTTCGACGGAAATTTTGAAAATTCCCTTCATTCTGCAAAGTTTGTGACTTTTTCAAAGTAGGGATGGTGTCTTCTTTTGTCTGCTACAATAGTTCTGTCGGCTCTTTTTACACAATTCTTTCACCAAAATCCTTGAAATTGATTTGTCCTTGCATGAACGTATGTTCTATTCAATTCTGTTATTGTAAATGTGTGAAAAATAGGAAAACATGCAGTGACCGATTAGAAGTTGGTTTCAGTTTATAGTGGCCATATCTTTCGTGGCCAAAACGTCATGACCAAAGCGCCCCAGCCAAAATAGTCCCAGCAAATCGTCCATGGGAAAAACGCAGGTATAATCATTTATTGAACCATGAAATACATGGTCTTATATGATATGTACCAGTCTCTTATTTTTTTTAATTATTTTTTTTTTTTTTTTTTTTGGCTTCTAAGAAACGCATGTAAATCTAGCACACACTCATTATAAAATGAAATTACGGAGATTTTTTTGTTTGAAATATTTCGAAAATGTATCAAAATCTCCCTTCATTGTATAATGCCGGATTCATCATTTATACAAATGAAAAAATATTGATAATGAATAGGTGCATTGATAAATATTAAGAAAAGGTTTGTTTATTAATTCATATAATATAAGGCACGAGTTAACCTGGCTGTCTGCAACACATTTGAATTCTCAAATATGGCGTTGAAGATAGAACAACATGTAATTCTAGCGTTGTATACGTGTACATATAATTAACTTTTTATCTGAACCCGATTAAATTTCCCAAGTGTGAGAATAAAGAATATACAAACTAACTTCCTATATGGGTGTTAAATCAGGTTAAAAGCCAGAATGTCACAATAAAGAAACAGTTAATCAAAAAATACGGACAGACGGACGGACATACGGACGGATAAATATATGGAACAAAACACCGAAATTTAAGTAAGAAAACCCACTAAATGTCGTGCAGTAGTTAACACCACCGTTCCCCCACAAAACCTTTCGCCTAGTTTACATTTGCCACGGTCGCCGTACGCAGCTTGCGATTTCTTGTATGATATTTTTGACATCGTAAGATTTTATTTTCTACGGCGTAAGTGTTTACAAAACCGCGCGGTGTCCGCACGGATTTTCATAAAACTATTACAAGAATAATTGAGGTGCCAATATGGCGATCTCAAGGTAATCGTGCGATCATCGCACGGAGTCCATGCGATTTGTCAATTATTTACACTGTAAATCACCCGTACGATCATTGTACGGTACCCGCGCGGGGATCGTACAATGATCCGTTAAAGACTTATAGACAGAACCTCACACGGTGGCCGTGTGATTTGCGTGCTGCGGTCGTGCGATGCCTCTACGGCGTGTCTATAGGCTACGGTCTCCGCGCGGTCTTGCAATTTAAAAAAAAAAAAACAAAAAAACTTGTATAACTATTTTTCATACAAAATTGCAAGTGTCCATGGCATCCGTAAAACCGTGCGATGATCGCACGGACACCGTAAGCCTCTGCACGTGCACCGCACGATTTTATAAGGATTAGGCGAGTTACAGGCGCCGTACGGGCTCCGTAAGCCAAATATAAACTAAATTTAATTCCCATCTCTACAGTGGTTAGAGGTACTCAGTCCTGTATGTTACACAAAGAAGAGTTCTTGCACACCTTGTTCTTATTCAAAACTTAGTATTCGTGTATTTTCGGACTCGAACCCTCGTTCCTTACTTTGCCAACTAAGAAGTGATCATGACCTATTTACAAGATATATGCGCAAAAGACTATTAAGATCTTGCGTGTTAGACAAATGGGTTCATCATACATTTACTGAGCAAGTCCGTGGACTAACAACTAAACATTATTTCATTGAAACTTTAATGCCCAAAATCAGCGATAAGCGTGGGATACGAAAGCACTCGCTAACTAAACCAAACGGTTTACGTTTTCGGAAGTTGGACGGTGTGCTCTATCTGGGGCGCTCGTGTTATCCTGCAAGCGATCTGGCGAGTTGACAATCTTAGCAAACTAAGTTGGCTTGGATGAATTAAATCCTGTCGATTATGTATTATGAAAAATGTAGAGCCTTTTCTCTATATCTGGTTACAAACCATCTTGAAAATTAGCTCTTGGTCCAGACATTTTTGCTGACTAGCTACTTATCATATTCGGAAAACGAGGGCCTTCAATATCTTCAACGCAGAATTATATTGCCCACTTACCGTATGGAATTGAATGAGTGGAAAGATCGAGTTTTCAATGTAATTAAAGGGGGGGGGGGGGTTAATACAATACCGCTAATTTCGGCAATCTTTACGAAATCAGTTTTATTTTAGGACAAAAACTTACGAACTTGTATGTGTCTCTTCACTGGACCATTCAGCTTTAAAATCAGCACCATCCCAAAAAATCATGGAATGATTTGAATGCAATTTTGATCGTTTTGAATGTTTCGAAGTGTGTTTGAATGATTTGGGAGCGTTTTCGAGTGATTGGAAAGAGTCTTTGGAATGTGTGAATCGCCACTAAATGAGGGTTGAGAATTTCACGATGTTATTAACTGTAACTAACTAACATCTAACATGCCTAACTAGTACTTTTTTTATTGTTGCTATACCCTGTAGTAAAGGAGTGGGCGAGGGTACACTAACTGACAGACTGTCTGTCTGTATATGTACACACCGTAGTATCGATCATTTCTTTTGTATGCCGTAAAAATGTTCCTGCGTTTTGTGATATGTTGAATTTTTAATAAGTCCCTTTCCCTTCTTTATATACTCAAAAGCAAAAGAAACAAGGCATTGTGTTTAGGGTCTTTTTGCAGGCATGTATTATTTATCTAATATGACCTGGCACTCATTAACTTCCGTCAGTGTTCGAGTATTTCCACAGCGTATAATATCGTTTAAAATACCGTTGTATTCATATTTTAATACATAGACTAAAGAAGTCGCTGTAGAACATTGGTTACAGACGCCTTCCAGAAATGCAATAAGATGTCGGTTCGAGTTCAATACCCAACATGGAAACATGTTGTTTGATTGTTTGCACCGACCAAAACCTGTATTGGTTTTATTCCTCAATGAAAACAACATTTAGTATTTAGTAAGCAAGCACGAAAAAGTGGTTCCGATAGAAATTTCATTTGCTTCATAACTTTGAATTATAAGATATGAAAAGAATCAAGTATTTGGCATTAATAACCTAATCACACTTAAACAAGAATTAGATTAACCCATTCAAACCAAGTATAGGTTTTTAATCTCATACCGTTATAAATTGAAACAAGAGGACCATGATGGTCCTATATTGCTCACCGTAATATCTTTGTCAAAATTAATAATAATAATAATCAAATTTTCCACCATAAGTCGCAATTGTACCTATATGACTTGTGGTCTCTAGAGTGTTAACAAGAATATTGTCACCAAGGCCCCTTTTCCCATGATATGGCATAGATCCTTCCAATTTTCAATATGGTTCATCCTTGTGATCTGACAAACATTCTGACCAAGTTGCAAGAAGATTGGACCACATTTATGGCCTCTAGAGTGTAAACAAGAAAATTGTCATTTAGGCCCCTTTTCCCGAGATATGGCACAAATCTTTCTTGTAACCCGACCAATATTCTGACCAAGTTTCATGAAGATTGGAATATATTTGTGGCCGTAGCGAGTAAACAAGAAAATTGTCATTGAGGCCCCTTTTGCCGTGATATAACATTGACCCTTCTTATTATAAAAAGGGTTCATCCTTGTAACCTGACAATTATTCTGACCAAGGCTCATTAAGATTGGACCACATTTGTGGCCTCTAGAGTGTTAACAAGAAAATTGCCATTAAGATTCCTTTTCCAGTGATTAGGGCCGCCGTCATAGCGCAGTTGGTAACGCATCGAACTGTCAATCTAGAGGTCCCGGGTTCGATCCCCGACGGCGGCACTCATTCTTTCTGACTAGTTGTCTCTCACCGATGGGTTAGTAATCGTAGACCTATGCGAGATAGCAGCTGGAGGCTAGGAAAGAATGTGATGGTTGCACTGGTGAGAGAAATACCAGGAAACCATTGTTAAGTGCTCCAGCCGCCGCGATGTAACTGAAATAATGTTGAAAGCGGCGTTTAACTCCATTCAATAAATCAACCTTTTCCAGTGATATAACACGGATCCTTTCCATTTTCAAAAGGGTTCACCCTTGTGACCTGACAAACATTCTGGCCAAGTTTCTTGAAGATTGGACTATATTTGTGGCCTCTAGAGTGTAGAAGGCCCCTTCTCCTGTAATATGGCATGGATCCTTCCCATGAATGGAGCGTACTTTGCATTGAATAAATTTTGAACCAAATTAAAATCTGACATATTTCTGTGCAGAATACCGATAGCCAAATGCAACACTGTTGTATATAAAGTAAATGGTACCTAATAATACAGCGTTGCCCTAAAAAGAAATAGAAATATCTGCTATGATCCGGCTTGAACTTATGACCCCACGGGGGCCAGAAGGAATATCGAATGAGTGCCAGGTCATTGTAGATCCCCCAAAACAGGTCTTTGACATCGATTTAAAATCGATTTTCTCTTCTGTAAAATAAATACTTCGATTGAAGTTGATTATTTTGTAAACAGTGATTGTATTTCAAGAAATCCACGCATATTGTGATGAAATACTCGATCGCGTTTCTGCATAACGACTTCAACGTCTTATTAAGCAAAATCTGTTCTTCTCACACAGCACGTGTAATTTCAGATTCAATGGAAAGTACTGAAAGTTCTTCATTATGCCGTGAATGAAACGCCACTCCTAAATCGTCTTTGGAATCAAATGTCTTTGCACAGATTTAAAATGAAATATGGTTAAATGTACGAAGGAACGACGCCATTATGCTAAAGGTCGCTTTAAGGCAGGATTCATTAGACAAGCCGTTGTAAATGACTTTGCTGTTTCGGGACACACTATCTCCAACCTTAAGCACCACTTTCAAGCGACTCACTGCTTAATTTCAAGAGCTAGATAAGTCTGGCGCGTAAAAACAACGTTCGTCCAGCACGGCAAATATCACAACGACTGTTGAGTTTTTTCACTGTTACCACAACCTCAAAGAACTAAGTCTCTTGACGGCGTAAAATCTCCGAATTAAAAATTGTAGAGCAAGATTCAAGAGGCCTGCGACACTTTCGACGTAACAGTCTTAATCGACGTCACCATTTCAAATCTTTGATCAATAAACGTTTACTCTGATTTCATTTGGTGGAAAGAAGGCGGAGCTTCACCCACTTTGACTTACATAGAATATAGTAACAAATTTTTTGTCTTAATTAAAATATGTATTCAATGTTAAAGAACTTTTTTAAGAGTATATATGACCTAAACCTAAACAAATTTGTTCCAAAGTTTAGATAATTTAACAATTTACAAGATGGGGTGGTTCGTTTGGAAACCAAAGATTGTATAGATATGTGATATTTATTAAACTGCATAAGGGGTCAAGATAAAAAGAATAATCTGGTTTCGAACGAACTGAATTGAGGTTTTAGACATTTCAAAGGATGGATATGAAACAATTTCATTAATATCGGGTATGTCTTCCATGTTGACGTTTTACCAGTGCAATACAACGTCTCATTGAGTTGACGTAGCGCTGTACGACCAACGGAGGAATGCGGTTCCATTCGACCCGCAAAACCTGCCCCATCTCCTGCAAAATGTTAACATTATGCCTGGCCCTTACTTTTCGACCAAGCAGATCCCAAATATGCTGGGTAGGGTCAAGGTCTTTTGAAACGGCTGGCCACGGGAAGTTTCAACGCCATTTGTATTCAAATATTGCCGCGTGACGTGAGCCGTATTCGGGCGAGCATTGTCTTGCATAAATGTGAAAGGGGCGTGCCGGTGGATGAATGGAGCAGGTACAGGTCTTAACATCTGATCAATGTACTCAGCAGCATTGAGATTGCCGTGCACAATTACCAGGTGGGTTTTCAAGTTCCTCATTATCCCGGCCACTCCATGAAGCTGCCCAAATCGAACCTGTGTCTTTCAACAATACAGGCGTTAGCGAATCACCCACCTCTTCTCCTATACACCCGCACTCTGCTGCCATTATGGTTACTGAGGTTGAACCTGGACTCGTCGGAAAAGAGAGTTTTAATTCCACTGATGCCTTCGCCGACGGAGGTGCTGACTATGTCCAGTGCAGACGAGCAGCGCGATGACGTTGTGGGGGCTATACTTCCAACGTAAGGTCGCCTGACTCGTATAGGCCTACGGAGGTGACGAAGTCGTCTGACAACGGTGTCCCTGCTTACACCGTAGCCTAGCTGTAGCAGTAGCCGTCTGGAACTGATGTCCAGCGTGCGTCAATTCAAAATGACGGTCTAATCTGGTTTCAGTTAATCCATGCCTGCCACTTCGAGGCCGATCTGCAACTGTGCCTGTTTGCCGGATCTTCAATGCAGATTATTGATAGTGATTCTGTTGCAATTAAAGGCACGGACAACATCGGCAACAGTGGTACCTCCACAGAGCATCAACAACGCTTAAATTCTTTATTTTCAGATAGCCGTGGCATAGCAAGTTTTTATTTTTCTTAATTGGGCGCCGTCATAGCGCAGTTGGTAGCGCGTCGGACTGTCAACCTAGAGGTTCCGGGTTCCATCCACGACTGTGGCACTCATCCTGTCTGTTTGTTTATACGATGGGGGCTCGCCAGAATTCGGACATTGAGCCATTTATGTCGGCATGGTACCGACTTTGTTAGTACACGAAGAAGAAAGCTGCTTAGATATGCTTATGCTCATCAATATATGATGGCTCTAAATGGTGAGTGTGTTATTGGAGACCACTCTCACCACTGTCCTGCATAGCTACTTTGGTTTAAATACAATGTCTGACACCTGCGTCAAGGAAGATCTTCTTTGGCTCAGTGGTAAGCGCATTGGACTCGCAAACCATTTATTTCAGTATTACTCACGCGTGGGTTCGACACCGGCCCACGTCGGTTATTTTCAGCTACAGTTAAAAACATCGTGAAATTGACGCTCATTCTAATCAAAATCATTCTAAATCATTCACTCAGCGCTCCGTTCATTCATTCCAAACACTCACTCAATTAGATCAAAAACGCTTCAAAATTATTAGAAAACATTTCGAAATTGTTCAAGACGATCGATATTTAATTCAAATCGATCAAATTATTCTACGATTTTATTGGTTTCTTTATTGATTTCTTTAGAATCTGGTTTGTCCACGAAGACACACAAACAGAAAAGTAAGTGTATTTTATCAAAAAGGAGGTAATTTATATCGCTAATTTTGTTAATCCTGAACAACATTAGCCATATTGGATTACCCTCCGTTAATTTCACTCAAAACTAGCTTAAATAAGATTCAAATCAATTCCAAAATCATTCAAAATTCAATTATCTTGTCAATTTCACGATGTTCTTAAGTTGCGGACAGATTGTTTATAATATTACTTACAAGAGTGGTTGTGCAGAGACAAAGGGTATATCTCTGGACGAGGTAGTAAGAACGTCAAATAAGACCTCACTATTAACTCGTCTTGCATATCACTACGCTGTTGTATCGAGCGTAGTAATCTATACCTGGGGAATTAGTTGTTTTTTGCGGACTCGGCGTTTTATAGTGAGCATACTGTTCGACATTTTTCCTATGAAACGATTTCGAAATGTGGCATAAGATCCCTATGGGTAAATGGAACCATTGGTTCCCTCGCCTAAAAAAGCCTTGCTAAAAGGATTCAAAAATTGGAGTGCATGACTTCAAATGTTACCTTGCCTCTTTATAAACCAGGCCTTCAGCGCTTTTAGCGCTTTGATTTTAACAAAGGGAGTTAACATTAAGATCCCCTTTTCTTGCCGCAGTTTAAAATTACCAGACCGCATCAATATGCCCATGGTCACGTTTTCATCAACTTCCATGCATATATGAAGCGGTGTGAACAAGAATTCTGAAATTTAACTTTTAATTATAGGCATCTTTTTCTTGTGTTGCTCATTCAATCAGAAATATTTTAAAGTACAGCAATCATTGTGATGATACAATTATTATGTGCAAGTTTGAAGGCAATCCGATCAAAACTGCAGGCTCTTGACTGCTATAGAGGATTTTATTAGTAATTTTTTTTTAACGCCAATGATGCTTCATAGATTGGACCCTTTTTCGAAAGGAACCATCCTCGTTATAGTTGTTATGGTACAATCATACTGAGCAAGTTTGAAATAATCGGGTGAAAAGAAACCGGACTTTAACGTTTATTTTAAACTTTGACGAGAATAGTCCAAATTTTCAATTGGCCCCTTTTCCTCCGACGATTGAGAGATCAGGCTCACTTTGGAAAGGATCCATCATTGTATTGGTACAATCGTTCTGAACAAGTTTGAAGTCAATCGGATGAAAACTGTGGACTCAAGAGTGTTAACGAAGATTTTCTTGATGCTTGACGGACCTGGCCTATCTTCGCAAGGAACCATTCTTACTCTTGTACATTCTTTCTGAGTAAGTTTGAAGACAATCGGATGGAAACTGTGGACTTTAGAGCGTTTACGAGGATTTTTTAACTAAATTCTCATTAGGCCCCTTTTCCCGCGAGCCTTGACGGATCGGCCCCATTTTCGAAAGGAACGATCCTTGTTATGACATAATCATTCTGAGCAACTTTGAAGAAAGTCGAACTTATGTGCGTTGATTAAATTCTCATTATGCTCCCTTTCCATGACGTTTGACAGATCTGACCCATTTTCGAAATTAACAACCCTTGTGATTATCCAAACACTCTGACCAAACAATCGGACGATGGTCTCTAGAGCGTTAACAAGCAAAAGTTAACAGACGGACAGACGGTCGCCGGACGGAAAACCAGTATCACAATAGCTCTTCTGTTCTGACATTCGGTCAGTAGAGCTAAGACCTGAAATCAATTTGGAAAGGTCATAATTTGAATTTCCAGAAGGCTATTCTTTAACGCCCTACGAGGCCCGACCTATTCGGGTATCTTGGTCATATGGAAAAAAAATCTCTCATACACATCAGGATATCGACCCGAGTTGAACCAATTTCGAACTTGTCTGGGATAACATCATTACAATCATAATGATCACATTCAGTTTATCGGAAAAAGGTGAATACAAGGTAAATGTTGACGACAAATGTCGCACGACGGACATCAACCTAACCACAATAGCTCACATTGCGCACTTCGTGTACAGTTGAGCTAAAAGGACAGAAATAAGATTTCCGTTATGCTAAGGGCTTGCATGTCTGTAAATCACGCCGACATTCTGTTTGGTTCTTTTGAGCTGACAATTCACATAACATATCAAAATTGTAGTACAAAACTGCCGAGCCCGTCTAACTCAATCGGTAATGCTAAAGTAACATAAAAATCGGCGATGGCGACACCTCGGCGCTATTTATCGTCGGCCGATGAGTGAAAAATAGTTACATTTACAAAAAGAAATACAACAGTCGCACGTAAAAACTTAACCAAGTATTTCTAAGTCCGCTAATGGTTAAAACTTGAACTTCACTGATTTTAATATCAGAGTAATGAATCTTTGTCTAGAGGTTGATACTATGGTCACAGAAGCATGTGTAAAGTTTCAAACCAATAGCTTCAGTAGAATTGACACATTTGCACCAAACCCTTAACCAAAGCATTACGCAAACACAGACACTCACGTCGAAGCCCGGATGACAGGGATAGCCCCCCCCACTACACTACGAATAGTCGAGCTACCAAGAGGCCCTGTATCGTTCCACTGGCTGTAACATCTCTAGATTTGAAAAAAGAGATATTTCAAGTATTAAACGTTTTCAGAAAATGGTCACTTACAGAATTTTCAGGCCATGTTTTAATGAAATGGGCCAATGGTTTGAGAGGAGATTTAAAATTGAAAATTAGCCCCGCCTTGCAACACCCATATTTGAGAGTCAATTAAAATTTCTTGATCGACTAAGATACATTCATTCAAAGTTTTCTTGAAATCGACACAGTAGATTGGGAGTACAAGTTTAAAGATTTCAAAATAAGCCCCAACATGCCACGCTCATATTTGGGATGATGGGTCTGGGGGTCAATCAAAATTTCTGAAACAACTTTGGAAGAGGGTCACCCAATAAACATTTCTTCCAAGTTTCAATGAAAGCATACCAAATCAGGCTCGCTGGCCTTGGGCCAGCGGAGTGAAAAACTCTTATGGTGGAAAATATTTGTATCAAGTTATTTCAAAATTCATCTGTTAAGAGTAATTGTTCAGACAAAATTGCTCAGACTGACAGACATGAGGACGGACGACTAACTGACGCTTTTAAGCACAAACACCAAAACCCTGTGACAACGATGTCACAGACTTTACGAAAATTGTTGACAACAGTCGGCAAACATTCTAGAATTTTAGGAAAACCACGAATCTCACTAATTTTAAGGTTGATTTAGCAAATAATATGGCATCATGAGTGTCTACAAGTTTTTTCCCATAATATTTGACCTTGTAACCAAATGTTTACTCAACCAATTTCAAAAGCAACTGAGATTTCATCGAGACAATCAATCAGACCAATTTTAGGGTTGATTGAGCTAAAAATATGGCCTTAATGGTGTCTAAATTTTTTTGATGAGATAAGGCCTTGTGGCTAAGTATTTGACACTACTTGGCCCAATTTCAAAATTGACCAAAATTTCAAGTAGATAATTTACCTGACCAATTTTCAGGTTGATTGAGCAAAACAAAAGGCCTGTAGAGTGTTTCAAGATTTTTTTTAAAAGATTTGACCTAGTGACATAGTTTTTGACCTCACTTGACCCAATTTTGAACTTGACTGAGATTCCTTCAAGAAAATCAATCTGACAAGTTCTCATGTTGATTGAGCAAAAGGATATGGTTTTAGAGTGTCTTAAAAGGTTAATTTTGACGATGCACAAAGGACAACACACAACAGACATCACACAACCACACAAGCTCAGCTTGAGAACTTTCTGCTCAGGCGAGCATAAAACAATTAAATATAAATTGTCAAAATGAATCTGGTATGATTCTAGATAAAACAATCACGGTTTAATAATTTAATTTATCACATGTTAAGAGTTTCTAATCTGTCAACTGAAACCACCTTATCGCAGTACTTTTCAACTTTCTTGCAACTTTCTCTTTTGGAAAATGGAATTTCGTAACATTCACAACTTGTGGTCTATTAAATTTCTTTCTTTTCAGCACGGGCATTTAGATCTTTTATACTTTATTGATATATATGTTCTCTGTTCATGAACTGTCCATCAGTGTTTATGCTTTTTGGAATTGGTCCATCTGTTTCTGTGGTCAATGAGTCTGTGACACACTTCACTGCGACTTTAAACTTTGTCATGCATTATCTTTATCAATAGCATCATCTTGATACACGAATTCTTTTTGAGTGGAATCTCTTATGCTTATAAATCTTTCACTACGTGTCTGTATCCTGAAAATAGATAACAAAAGGACCATAATAGTCCTATAGTGCTCATCAATATCTCCCCGACTGCTCCTTAATCAAATTTAAATGCTTTGGAGATCGTTTAATGACCAATAAATTTTTCAAAGAAATAAAGTTATTCTATTCCTATGATCAATGCATAAGTTTCTAGCCTTTTCTAAACATGTTTCAAGTAGGGATTCTTCCTGTGATGATTTAGACAAACATACTGAAATACTGAGAAAATAACCCCAAGAGAGGATAAAGAAAATAAAGGCTTTTTTTCCTGTATTCTGTCATAGGACACTACAATTTTAGCTCAGCTGAGCACGAAGTGCTGAAGTTGAGCTATTGTGATCATACAATGTCTGGCGTCAGTCATCCATAACTTCTTCAAACATCTTCTCCCCCTAAACCAGTGGGCCAATATTCATGAAACTTGGCAGGGATGTTGCTTGGGTCAAGGTCTACAAAGGTTGTTCAAATAAATGAAATCCACCCTGAACTTTCTCTTTACCCTTAACAAAAGGATGAAAATAGGAAAATCTTCAAAAATCTTCTCTGAAACAAGAAGATAGACAGCTTTCATTTTTTGTATGTAGCATCATCTGGTGGACCTCTACCAAGTTTGTTCATGTCAAGACCCTAGGGTCATATTTGGGCTTTGCCAGGGGGCAACCCTTTTTATATTAAACAAGTGCATGTCGTATTGTAGGGACCTTGCGGTCTACATTCTGACAGCTCATTATTTCAATCTTTTCTCGTAATATTTTCTACCTTTGTGGCAGATATGTATGTTTATTCATTAGTATTTATATTCTGATGATTGTACTTCGTCAGAAGAATTAAATTGAATCAAAAATGTTCATGATCGTATTGTGTTTGCGTTCGTTACGCAGGGGTCATTTTCTAAAACGTTCAATGTGTATTGAATATCTAAAATTAGTACATTACCGATTGGAATGATTTCATGCAGTGAGAAAGTTGCTACATAACGTCTTTTATGCCTTCGCTGAGTGATTAGTCTGTGTATTTCTCCTAAGCGACCACATTCTGTGAACCAAGTTTTGAGTCGAATGCGTGACATTTTGTAAATGGCCGCCATCAATAGTAAATAAAGAGGCGTGCGGAATGCTTCTGTGTTTACCCTTGACGAGGTCATCTATTTTTAGCCAATCACATGTATCCGCGACTGTTACGCATTGATTTGATTGGTAAATCACTCACGCATGAAATTAGACCAATCAAAGCTTTGATCCGTGTACGCATTTCGTAAATGCGTGACTCTGAAGGTTATAAATAGAGGTCCGTTGCGGCAGTTCTTCGGATTGATTTAGCGCTCAAACGCACAGTCACGACTGTAGTTCCACCCAATGAAGAATAGTCTTTTTCACTCTTACCATCTTACAGCATGCAAAATATGCAGTAAGTTAATAGAATTGTAATTCATACTCAATTTGAATACATTAAGTCTTGTATTTATTGCATAGAATCTTGCAGGTCGGAACTTCACAGGTCACGCATTGTTGATCCGCCATTATTTGATAATTTAACTCTGTTGTTTTGGGTATTCCTCGCAATCTTAAGGTGACGGGTACTTTAAGTTAGGGATATTGCGTTGGAATTTAGTTAACAGAGTTAAAGATTATCTATTTAATTGCTTTCGTTGTTTTAAGTTGGCGTAGTGTAGTGAATGTCGCTGTAGCACTGGGGCTTATGTGGTTGTTGCCTGTATTTTTCCACTGGCTGTAACTTTGTTTGTTTGTATTTGGCTTTATGTTGATTTCAACATTCTTTCAGTTATATCTAATGGTGGCTAAAGCAATTTCTGAATTTTCTCACACTAGTACTACCGTTACATACTTTCCTAGCCTCAAGCTGCTATCTCACAGGTCTATAATTATCCATTACCCATTGGTGAAAGACAAAATTCATGTAGTTGCAAAGGATGAGTGCTGGTGTTGGGAATCAAACCTGTGACCTTTTTAATGATATTCCTATGTGCTTCCACAGTGCTTTGACGGTTGCTCTCTGCTGCTTTAAACCCTTGTCAGACTGAATAAAAATCTTGTTTAACAAGAGGACCAAGACGGTCCTAGATCGCTCTACTGAGTCTCTTTGACCCCTGGTACATCACATTAATTAGATAGGCAGATGTCAAAAAGAAGATATTTGCCTAAGATCAATACCATGGAACGTTTTCAGCGAAGAGCAAGACTTATATGCCTTTTTGCTCTTTGATTCTATGTGAAAAAGGGTTACACCCCGTTGGAGCCCAAATATGATCCTAGGGTCTTGATATGAACAAACTTGGTAGAGGTCCACTAGATGATGCTACATACCAAGTATGGAAGCTGTCTGCCGTCTGGTTTCATAGAAGAAGATTTTTGAAGATTTTCATTTTTTACCCTTCGTGCTCATAAGATATAAAGGGATGCGCCAGTGCAAAGCCCAAATATGACCAAAGGGTCTTGATATGAACAAACTTGGTAGAGGCCCACTAGGTGATGCTACATACCAAATTAGAAAGCTGTCTGCCATCTGGTTTCAGAGAAGAAGATTTTTTAAAGATTTTCGCTCTTTGATTCTATGTAAAAAGGGTTTGGCGCGGACAAAGCCCAAATATGACCCCAGGGTCTTGATATGAACAAACTTGGTAGAGGTCCATTATATGATGCTAAATTCCAATTATGAAAGCTTTCTGCCTTCTGGTTTCAGAGAAGAAGATTTTTGAAGATTTTCATATTTTCAACCTTTTTGTTAAGGGTAAAGGGAAAGTTAAGGGTGGATTTCATTTATTTGAACCTCTTTGGTAGAGGCTGACCCAAGAAACATCCCTGCCAAGTTTCATCAAGATTGGCCCACTGGTTTAGGAGGAGAAGATGTTTAAAGAAATTGTGGACAACGGACGCCGCACGACTGACTACTGACGACGGACATTCTACAATCACAATAGCTCACCTTGAGCACTTTGTGCTCAGGTGAGCTAAAAATGCATCAAAGTCAAATATCTGAATGTTCAAAGTTACAAGATGCACTAATTAGGAAGAGTTATATTATGAAAATTCATTTTTCTGTGTTTCTTTTCAAGTTAAAAATGGAAATCAGGTGATATAGACTAAGATCAGACTGCACATATGTGCAGGCTGATCATGGTCTTTACCTCCTGCCAAAGCAGAAATATTCCCGGTTCAGCATCCCAAAGGCTTTATAACATCTCCAGATACGAAAAAGAGATATATATTCACAATAATGAAAGACAGTTAAAGTAAAGGGTCATACATGGAACATTCAATTGATTGAGATTGATTGCATGGAGTAAAACACCGCTTTCAACATTTTTTCAGGTAAGTTGCAGCGTCTGGAGCACCTAACAATGGTTTCCTGGTATTTCTCTTACCAGTATAACCACCATATCCTTTCCTTGCCTTCAGCTGCTATCTCACATAGGTCTTTAATTATCAACCCATTGGTGAGAGACAAATAGTCTCAAAGATTGAGTGTCGCCATGGGGGATCGAACCCGGGACCTCCAGTTTGAATGGAACATTCAAAGATTCATTGAAATAAGTCCAATTGATTTGGAGGAAATACTTTTTAAGTTTTCAAAGAGAAAATTGGCCCAAGACTGCCATGCCCGTATTCACGTACCCATCAAAATTTCATGAAACATTTAAGTGATGGGTCATCCAAGAAGTATGCAAGTCAAGTTTCATTTAGATTAGTCAAAATTAGTAGGAACAGCATTTTCTTTTAAATATTGACCTTGACAGATTACCTTGACCTTGTCACATTACCTTGACTTTGCTATCAGAAGATAAGTATACATCTGATCTATCACCATGCTAAATATGAGGCTTGTATCTTGAATAGGCTTGAAGATGTTGGGATATTAAGTTTTCTTGGTTAAGATTTTAAGTTATTTGACCTGACAGATGACCCTGACCTTGTCACATGACCTTGATTTGGTACCAACAGCAGATGCATATCATTGAGATCTATCATCATGCTAAATATGAGCCTTGTATCTTGAATAAACTTGATGATATTGGCAATGTTAGGTTTTCTGGTTAAGTTTTTGACTTATTTGACCTTGATGGATGAACTTGACCTTGTCACATGACTTTAACTTTGGTTTCAGCCGATGCATATCATTGAGATCTATCACCATGCCAAATATGAGATAAGCTGGACGATTTTGTCAATGTTAGGTTTTTTGGTTAAGTTTTTGACTTATTTGACCTTCACAGATGACCTTGACCTTGTCACATGACTTTGACTTTGGTTTGAGTAGATGCATATCATTGAGATCTATCACCATGCCAAATATGTATTGGCAATGTTAGGTTTTTCTGTGAAGTCTTTTACATATTTGACCTTGACAGATGAACTTGACCTTCACACATGAACTTGAATGTGGTATCTGCAGATGAGTATCATTGAGATCTTACATCATGCCAAATATGAGCCTTGTATAGGCCTGAAGATATTGGCAATGTTAAGTTCTTTGGTTAAGTTTTGAAGGAACATCCATGCCAAGTTTCATTATTCATCGAATTGACCACCATGAGTGGGTAGGAGATTTTTAAATAAGCCGTGTTTGTAAAACATGAATGTCCATGAAACGGCTTTTTTTAAAAAAAAAAGGCCTTTACATTATTATCTTTACCTTTTCACATGACCCTGACCTTGGTACCAGTAGATGTGTATCATTGAAACCTATAATTATACCAAATATGAGTATCTTGTATCTTGAATAGGCTTGAAGTAATTGGCCATGTTAAGTTTTTTGTTTAAGTTTTGCAGACAGACAGACAAACAACGGACAGACAGACTGAAGGATAATGGTAAAATATGCCCCCGATCTTTCAATGCAAGGGAATAAAAATTAAAAGAGAAAAAAAGCTATTCATGCCTATAATAAGGGTAATTTTTTGAACAATTCGAGTAAAGGGTCACACAAGGAACATTCAGGCCAAGTTTAGTTAAAATTGGCCCCATTTGGGGGAGGGGAGGGTGGTGTTCAATAAATTTTTCACTAACAATTTAAGAAGAGGCTCACCCAAGAAACATTTCTGTCAAGTAACTTTAAAATCCACCCATTGCTTTGTGAGGAAAAGATGCTTTAAGAAAAATTAATGCAAGCATAGACAGGCACATGATAGACACAATGCTATGACAATTTAGCTTCCTAGCCTTTGGTCAGTGGAGCTAAAAACCCTTCATTATCTATGTACAATAAGATTTTCAATATTACCTTTTTAACTCTACCTCAGCCATCTTTTCCTATTCTAATTTAATCATCTAACATTCATGTCTTAAAATAGATGTGAGTCATTATTGGATAAGGTACCTTTTATTGAAATGAAGTCAGTGTAATCTTTCCGAAAAGTTATTTATCAAGGTCGACAAAGGGAGTATGTATTATTTGCTATAATTGCTCAAATTTTTCAACAATAATATACAGTCCTGTTGGTTAATACTTTGCACATAAGAAAGTCAAATACATCAATCAGGTAAATATATAATATATTGCAAATACACAAAAAATCAACACACAACTGAACTTTTTAACTATTTTGGCAATGTAAAAGACATTCTATCTAGAAGAAACTGTCTCTTAAATTACAGAATCAGGTGATGATTATAGACGCCATTGTGTTTACTAGACACACTTTTTGTCGGCTAAACAAGTACAGTTCAGAAAAGATCCTCACTTTAATATACCCGTAAAAGAAAAACACTGATAAAAATCAGGAATCTTTTTTCTGTATAATAATTCAGACTCAAACTTATTGTTTAAAATTGAAACATTGATTAATTTTTTGAACATGAAAAAACAGGTTATTTGCTTATAGATTTTGTGGCCATTTTCTTATGTTTCCTGATGTCATATAGCTGTGCAGCTTTAGATGATACACAGGATTAGCCCATGACTTGAGTGGAATTAAAAAACATGTGCTCAATCATTTTGCTGGAAAACAAAAGAGATTTTCAAACCGTAATTTACCCCATTGAGAAGTGAGTGATCTAGGATACTTATTATCTTACCTATATTGTTGGGAGACATATGACCTTATTTAGAACTTGTGTCATCCACTTATGTCAAATGTCGCATTAAAGTTAGCTGCATGAGCCTCAAAAGTAAATTTAGGAGGAAAAGTTGTGCCCTTCATTGGACTCGAACCCCCAACCCCCAGAACACTAGCATGCGCTTTACCAACTGAGCTTGCTGGGCACCTGGTCATGAGTCTAACCACTATCAATCACTACACATCATTGGTTCAAACTCACACCCCATGCTGTTAAAAGACAGCCAAATTTGTTACTGGCCGAGCTTGCCAGGTTCTGCGTATTCATTCATAGGAACAGCACTCAGTGTTCCAACTGCTTTTTCAATCTGGGGGTAAAAATGGGTATTTTACAGTGTGCATGTACCTCCTCTATATAACACAAAGAAGGCTGGTTGCAAAAATCGGGGGTACAAGCTTCAAATTAGGGGTGAATCACCCCCATTTTGGTGTTTTTTAGGAACACTGAGCACTATATACCTAGTTTCTTTAATTCTATCATAATATGGGAAAAGTAGCGCAAAGCGCCCTTTGGGCACTTTGCGACTTTTTACCGCTTCTAGAGACGAGTGTAAAATATTCAAATAATCAAAATCAAAATAAAATTCATATACCATCAAAGTTTAAATTTGTGTCGTAATGGCAGCCTACATGGAGGATGATGATCTTGCGAGATTTCGCCATTTTGTTTTATTATTCATTTTAATTCATCTACTTTTTTTTATTTCATTTCTGTCGACCATTATCAAAATTTAGATTGTAGTGAACGTAGAATTATAAAACTAGGATAAGAATCAGCCTTACATGTAAAAAGTTTCACATATTTGCTTAGAATCTCGTCTGGATGACGTTTTTTTACCCTCCGCAAATGACGTCATTCTTCACTTTGGGGAAATAAGACGCTACCTTTTCCCACTAAAGCAATGTCATCTTGTTGAGTTTTAACGTCAGGGTAAAAGCGGGATAAGACTTGTTAGAGATGAAATTTTTAGCAATATTCCCGGTTAAGACTTGAAAAAAATGAAATCCATAACAAAATTCGCAGTTTGATTCTTTGAAAAATTGTAAATACAGCTATTTTAGCTTAAGCTAAGCTGGCCAACATCTTGTTGGAATCAAATTCTTTAGGATTTAGATCTGAAACAGTTTCTATATTAAGTGCATCCATATTGAAAGTACCCCCATCCCCCCCTAAAATTTTTAAGAGGAAAAAAACCAATAAGAATTGTATTGAGTATCTATCACTCATATTAGGTTTATTTCTTCCTATCTTAGCACTTATTTAACTGACTGTGCCTGAGCCTCAATCTAGAAATAAGTGAGGAAAAGCACTTATAAGTGAGGAAAGGCAAATAGCAAAATAATTTCTCTTACCAGTACAACCATCACATTCTTTCCTAGCCTCCAGCTGCTATCTCACATAGGTCTACGATTATCAACCCATTGGTGAGAGACAAATAGTCGGAAAGAATGAGTGCCACCGTTCGGGAATCGAACCCAGAACCTCTAGATTGACAGTCCGACACGCTTCCAACTGCGCTATGACGTGGCTTCAGTGTAGATAAAGGTCAACAAAGTATTCTAGTTTCTAAAGTGTCTTGCCTCAGGTGCTGGTTCCTTCCTGTGTCTGTGAGACCGTCAGGATATATGTGTTGCTCTCTTCCTATCTGTTTGTCAGTCTGCACCCTAAGAGAACACCTGTAAGTCGGGGCCTACTTATTTCTCGCCCTATCGTGGCCCGATTTTCGGCTTGAAACCAGCCCTGCATTCAGACTGAAAAGGGTTGCAAACCGTTTTCAAATTATACCCCGCTTTACACGCAAGTGTACGGGTAAAGCGGGACACGACTTGAACCGGTTTGTCATCCAGAACGCAAGGCTGGATTCAAGCTGTAAAACGGGCCCCGCCCGGGTGTGAAATAAGTTGGCCCACTGCCTTACCACATGCTTAGGAGTGACGGGTTAACTCCCCTTGTTCAGTGACGCATGACCGTGACCTAGACTGGACACAGTGATAACCCTTAACCACAACATTTCTTTGTTTTGTTCGCATAACCCCATTCAAGGGAAAAAAAGAAAGAGGGGTGGGAACAGACAGACACATAATATTGAAATTGATGCATCATTCATGCAGGTCGATAAAGCAAAAGGTTGGGGTGCAGGAGCTTTATTTTCAAATTCGGTAGCTTAAATTGAGTAAGTGAGTAAATAAAGAATTGTTCTTTCTTCAAATTACTTTCCCCGTCTATAGGTTAAACCTATGAATATAAAAAACATCTCTGTTGCTCAACAGTAGGTTTGTGTGATTTGATGTCACTGTAGATTGGAACGAAATTCGATGGGGCGAATTCAGTTTTTCATTGATACAAATTCTCTTTGCGACGTTTAACAAAGTATTATCGCGAAAAGGGTTAAAAAACTTTAATTCTTACCGTAATTTCTTAAATCGTTGTTAAAATGCCAGTTTAATTGATTTTTCGGGGTTAAAAAACCGCTTGGCGGTCTCCAGTGTAAACAAACCAGCGCCGCAGAAAAGTACGGAAAGTACCGAAAAGTCGGGATATAACGCGCATTCTGATTGGATAATGAGATTTTCATGAAAGGGGTCAAAAATAATGAGGGGGTACCTATAAATTATCGGTAAACCTCCATTTTTTATCGGTATACTCCCATTTTTTTATGGGTTTACCCTCATTTTATAGGTCTACCCTCATTTTTATCGGTTTACCGATATAATATTAGGGGTATACCTCCATTATTTTGTGGGTATAGCGGTATTCTGACTTTTGAGCCCGTTCGCGCGCCATACATTTACTCAGTGCAAAAGAGTTTACCTGTTGACAAGTAGATACGTATTTTGGGATATGAATTATTAAAGTGTACTTAGTTAATGAGAATTTTATTGTATGTGCATGTATGTTTTGATGTATTTTATTGCTCTGGATGTGTATATAAGCCAGAGCAATTCATACATCGGGGACTTGTATCTTTGGCTATACCACTTGTCCACGACGTCTTTCTTTGGCTGACATTATACGATTTCACTGGCTACATCGTCTTAGTTGTTCGTTCATTCCTTGAAGACTACGCCACAGACGTTATTTTTGGTACCGTGACCAAGGATCTGAAGTACTACATCTACCACGCAGGAAGCAGTAAAGGTTAGTGAACATTACTAAAACTCATACTTCAACTCTTTCAACCATGTCGGGCGAGGAACAAATGTTTGAAATGGTACAGAAATTAACTGATCAAATAGGTAATTTAGGTTTAACTGGATTATCAGACGTCGTAACAATTTTTGACGGAGATCATTCAAAATTTCAAGATTGGATAAATTCGATTGAAAAAGTTACTCTTTTACATGATCTCTCTCCGCAAAAACAAAAGTTGTTGGCTTTCCGTTTCAGTAAAGGAACTGTTTCTGATTTTCTCGCGCGGAATATAAAGGAGAACCCTACCGCTACATGGGATCAAATCAAATCCGAACTTCAGAGGAGATTTGGCAACGTAACGGATCAATACATTCATTTCGCGGAACTCAGGCGGATAAAACAAAATCATTCAGAAAATATTCAAAATTTCGCAGAAAGACTTTTTAGTTTGGCAGAAAAAGCGTTTGATGGGTTTACGTCCCACAATGATTTAATAGACCATCAATTAATTGGATTTTTTATTGATGGCCTTTTGGACTTCAACATCAAACAAAAACTTATCAGAGAAAGTCCTACTACGTATCAACAAGCTGTAACTATAGCAATCGCAGAACAAAATTTTAAGACAAAATGTAAATTACGGACGGATCCTCGTTCACATCGCCCCGAAACATTTACAACGGACGACAGACAAACCGAACCAATGGACGTAAGTCATTTAAGCAGACGACGTTTTTGCACTTTTTGTAAGAGACATGGACATGTCTCCGCAGATTGTCGAAAACGCCAATCAAGTATAAATTCAATTAGGGATGAAATGGACAGGCAAACTGACAGACCAACACACCAACTATCACAAAATCAGTCAACGCGCCCATTTCAACCATATTCCCAAGTTCGCGCTAAAACTCAACATGAGAGACCGTTTAGGGATAAATCCACTATTATTTGCTGATTTTGTCAGAAATTAGGACACTACAGATCAGAATGTCATGAATACGCAAATCTGAAGCAAAATTACAATAAGGTCAACAATGTTCCAAAAAACGCGATGCCTCTGATAGGAAAAGGGTCGACCTATCAGAGAATTTAAGGTCGTCTGAGTACAATTCTCGCTACAATTCACATTTGAATGAAATTACTACACCTTCTTCTTGTCTAATTAAACTAAATTCACTTTCAGTTAGAGCCTTAGTAGATACTGGAGCTAGTTTTTCTTTGATCAGCAAACGCATATATGATTCATTAAAACCTAAAACACCTCTACAACATACTAATATCTCATTAAGTTCTGCATCAGGTGATTCAATTAAAGTGTTGGGTACGGTTCCAATCAAAATGAAAATAAACAAGCTTAAACTTGACCATGCCTTTATTGTCGCAGAAAATTTATCTAGAAACTGTATTATAGGACGGGATTTCATGACTAGATTTAGTGTACGTATATTATGACCTTAATTGCATTCGTATTATGGATCAGTACATTCCGCTAGAGAATGATGATTCCATAGCCTCTATTGTGAGAGTAGCAAAAACAATTGTCATTAAGCCCCGTTCGATATGCACTTCAGTAGGCCATGTAAAAAATAATCCATCACTACCAATACACAATGATTATGAAGTAATGGGGGTTGACAGGGGTTTCATTAATCAAGAACCTAATCTTCAGTTACATCCGGCTTTGATACATTTAGATAAGAAAAGAAAATTTCCTATAACTATAACCAATTATACCTCAAAATCTTTTACTTTAAAAAAGGGTTGCATAGTTGCTAAATTGCAAAACATTGATAATTATACGGTTGACGTTTTACATCCTTCTAACTGCCCTCCAGCAAAATCGTCTGTCAACTTAATTGACCAAGTTCATCCCCTGGACTCGTTTAATGCCCCGACACTTACAAACCTAGAATTCAAAACTTAATACACAAATATGATGCAATCTTTAGTAAACATGAGTTTGATTTGGGTTGTCACCCCACGGCGCGTGTGCCAATCGAAACACTTTCCGACAGCCCTATCAAGGTACCCCCTTATCGCTTACCCTTTTCTCAAAGATCAGAGATGACCAAAAGGGTAAACGAACTATTGAACGCCAAAATTATTAGACACTCCAATTCAAATTATGCTGCACCCGCATTATTGATCCCAAAGAAACAATGTAATGAGTTTTCTTCAAAAGACTATAGACAAGTTATAGATTATAGAAAGCTTAACAAACAGGTTAAAACGAACAATTTCCCATTACCTAGGGTTGAAGATATTCTATCTAGCCTTGAGGGTTCCAAATGTTTTTCATCTTTAGATCTTTCAAATTCCTACTTCCAAATTGAACTTGATGAGAAAGACAAACATAAGAGCGCATTTTCTGTACCAGGTTATCATTTAGAATTCAATCGTTTACCACAGGGCTTAGTCTCAAGCGCTAATTATTTCCAATCAATTATGACTGAAATTTTCCGCGATCACACAGAATTTACAATAATCTACATTGACGATCTACTCATTTTTAGTAAATCCCCCGAGGATCATATGAAACACCTCGCGATTGTCTTTCAAAAACTGCAATCTTATGGATTAAAGCTGAAGTTACGCAAGTGCGAGTTCTTCAAATCAGAATTATCTTATTTAGGACATAAGATTACACCAGACGGTATCAAACCTGACCCCGCTAAGGTAGAAGATCTCAAATCGCTCAAAATCCCTTCAAAAGTGAGAGAAGTCAGAAGATTTCTCGGGGTCACTGGTTTTTACAGAAAATTTGTCCCAAATTATGCGCAATTTAGCCATTCCATTAACTCGTTTGACCCATAAAGGCGCGAGATTTTTTTGGACGGACGAATGTCAAAAATCATATGACGAGCTTATAGGAGCCTTGTCCCATATACCGACTTTACGACATCCTTCACCGAATGAACCTTTCGTTCTCACGACCGATGCTAGCGACGAAGCGGCCGCAGGAGTTTTATCTCAGAATGGACATCCCATTCACTTTGTTAGTTTCGCGTTTTCTAGAACACAGAGAAAATACAGTACTATTTTAAAGGAATGTTTAGCAATAGTTCTATCTCTAAGAAAATTGCACTTCAATTTGTTTGGTAATAAATGCGTCATTCAGACTGACCATAAACCTTTGGTTCAACTAGATTCTGTGAATTACAAGAATAAGTTATTAGAACGCTATGCATTAGAGATTTCAAACTACAATGTAGAATTTGTACACATTCCTGGAATTAAAAACGTCGTTGCCGATTACATTTCAAGAAGTTGCAAACCTTTAGATTCTCTACCTAATGATGAAATGACTTCACCCTTTACGCCCCAAAATCCACCACAGACAACCGATGTTAATATCATCAATTCACAATGTTTTGACCCTAAGAATATTTTAAGTGATACCCGACCTCCTCAACCTCTGCCACCTTTAGAAATACCTTCATTAGAATCTTTGGATTTAGCTTCCGAACAAAGCAAAGATGCCGAGCTCCAGGCACTCATTAACAAGGTTCGTACTAATTCACTTACTGGTAAGGATAGTAGACAATTCATCATAAAGGAAGGAATTTTATATTACATTGGCGAGACCGATGAGAACTCCCCCAATTTAAGGGCTTGTGTTCCCAAACACTTGCAAGAGTTCACTTTAAAAGCTTTCCATGAAATAGGTCATCCAGTATCCAAAGGATGTTCATTTTTATTAAGTCCAAGTATTACTGGAGGGGACTTTTCAAGGATGTTGTTCAATTTGTTACAAATTGTATCAGCTGTCAATCCGTCACTTTACGACAAAACCGAAGTCCGATGCTTTACAGGGAGCCTCCCCCGGGGCCTTTCCGCGTAATCTCCATTGACACAATTGGACCTTTAATTCCATCGCATAGTAAAAACAAATACATATTTTGTTTCCTCTGTGAATACTCAAAATATTCAGAATTTAGAGCAGTTCCTGAAGCTACTACTGAGTATCTCATACAAGCCTTTTTTGATCTTATATTTTGGAGATATGGGGCTCCACTCAAAGTTATAACTGATAATGGTTCTATATACGTTTCTAAGGCTTTCACTTCGCTTTTGAAATCACTTAACATACTTCACTCCAAAACTACCCCTTATCGCCCACAATCGAATGGTTCCAACGAACGCATTCATTTAGATTACGGCAGAATATTAGCAAAATTACTTAAAGACCGTCAAGAATGGGACATGTTACTTCCCGAAATAGCCGGCAGTCTAAGGTTCACTCCTTCAAGTCAACATGGGTTGAGTCCTTACTATCTTTTATTCAATAGGGACCCACTCTTGCCTATAGACCTTGTGTTACATAAACGGACTCCATATTACGGTGAAGATCCTGGAGAAATCATGCTAGAAAGATCACATGAAATATTTTGTTAATCCTACCGCGCGATAGCAAAGGCTCGCCGCAGTCGCCTGGCTAATGCTAACAAGAACACTAAGTCATTAGATCTGCAAGTTGACGATCCAGTTTTCTATCTTAAGCCCAAAACTGTCAAACACGAAGCACAATGGTCTCCTTATTTCAGAGTCATTAGACTTTTACCAGGTAAACGATTAATTATTATTAATCAATTAGACAACAAACTAATTACCTGTCATGTGGATCAAGTCCAAAAGGCAAAAATAGAGGATTGGCCTTTGCCAAATGACAAGCAATTACATGCTCGTCCGGTCCGAAATTGCAGATATATCAACCGATCTTTGTCAGACAGTACAAGTACTGGTTCTGATGCTTCATCGGAAGACTCCGACTTGGAAGTCCCTTTGCCTCGGGCAACTGTCAAAAGATTCAACCTAAACCGGTTCGAATCTGTGCACTCAAGCACCTCTTCCGATACGGATGATAACGTCCCCTTGGCTCAACTTCAAGCTAGATTGCGTAAAATGCAAAATGATAGACTGTATGGTTCTGAAGATCAATCACACAAGAATTTCGTACCCCCATCGGCCTCGTCTCATTCCAATACAGAATCAGAGAGCCACCGATTAAGTGCAGACCTTCCGAACCAATCTTCTACTCACATATCGGGGGGGCTCGCAGCAAATTGATTCAGGCGATACTATGTCACATGATGATTCATCTCAGGACACAACATCCCCTATGGATTGTAATACAGTGACACGAAAAGGTGCGAACATCAATGCTATTGGCTATAGTCAAGACACTGAGCTTGCTTTCCAACATCAAATATTAACCTTATTTCTTAAAGCAATGTTAATTATAGTCCTCTTTAAGACTATTTTTTATATTTGAGGATATAAGTTCTCAAGTACGGTTACAATAATCATATTTGTGACAGGACGAAAAACATAGTCAGAATAAGACTATTTTCCTCCTAACACTCAGACGATTTCCCAAGTAGGTAGTAATAATGGTCAGAATAAGACTTCTTTTCTAATACACAAATGATTTGTGAGTAGGTAGCGGCAACATACCCCTAAGTACACAAAATAAGTGTGATTGTGAATTGTATTCGATTGGTCGATTTTTGATTACCCAAAGCTATTTATCGTGACATCTAAACAATGATGTTACATTTTTGTACATATGTTCGCATCATGCCTCAAGTAATTAACCAAAATGAGGTAATTAACAAGATGAATATGATTTGTTTACAGTCTTAATTACATGTCATGTGCGTAACCTCACGCAATTGTAAATAGTTCGTTACTATTTTTTTTTGTTTATTCGTTTTAGGTGCCCTTATTACACAGCATGGACTCTTTTACTAGACTTTACTCTTTACCCTTTATAATCGTGTTCATTTTTTGTATAACAGGAAACGCGGCTCAATTCAGGGAGAGAAATACAAATCATTTCATTCGCAACCATATCCTGTTTCGCGATATAAGAACGGTTGCTATCTCAAAGACTCATTGGAAATTAGCTTTGGTATTAGATCTAGGCTCTTATCCGCGTTTTGTTAATCAATTAACCAGTCAGATCCAGCGCATACGTTTGGTGTCCGGAATGGCAATCAAACATTATAGCGCTGATAACAATGCAGTTGATAATGTTGCACACATCAAACCTCTTTTAACGACTTTAAAAGATATTCAGTCATATGCATCATCATTTAATGGAACTGGCAATGAGCTCTTATCAGAATACGCTAACTTGATATCTTTTACTAACCAGCGTACAAAACGATCTATTTTGCCTTTGGGCGGTGTTTTCTCCTTTTTATTCGGTGTCGCTGACGACAGAGACGTGCAAGGAATTAAGCGAAATGTTGCAAAGTTGGCTAAATCTCAAAGGCAAATGTTACATATCATAGAACATAGTTTAAGTATATTAAACATCACTCGTGTGGAATTAGCGCAGAATAGGGATACTATTGATTCATTAGTACAGTCAGTAACGGACTTACAAACTGCAGTCGACAACCAACTTAACCGCCTGGAAAAGAAATTATGCAACTTAGTTCTTTTCATCAATTCGCTAATTCTTTTAATATACTCACCTCCGATTTAAGACAGTTAGTAACCAGGGCTAGAGTGTACTTGAATGACTTCCGACTTAAATTGAATTCATTAAGTTCAAGGAAATTGACGCCCTCTATCATTAGCCCTGTGCATCTAGAGGAACTCCTTCTTGAAATTAAGAACCAATTGCCGTCCGAATTCCGTTTTCTCCAAAATCCTTCTGAACAGTTGTGGAAATTTTATGAATCTCTAGAGTGTAATACCATAGTCAATCGAGAATATCTAACAGTGGTTTTAGATATCCCCTTAAGACAGATCGGAGACCAATATAGGTTAATACAAGCACTGCCTCTTCAAATCCCTTTTAACAATCATACTGCTAGCGTAAAATTATCAAGCCCAAATGTGCAATTAACGGCTGCGGTCGATATTGATACTAGTTACTTCATTATCAACGAGCGCAATTCACATTTCATGATGCTATCTGAAAGTCAAGCCCAAAATTGTATTAAATCTCCAGTGGCTTTCTGTGAAGCTACCGAAGGTCTTTTATCAACTTTTGCTTCCAAATCGTGCTTAATAGGTTCTTATGTTAATTCAGCCGACAGCAAAAGTTATTGCAAGATAGTCACTAACCAAAACGCCATATCGTCACCTTAGAATAGAAAGGTTCTATCTAACATTTTGGTCAAAATTGAGATTTTCATATTTTTAAAGATGGTATAAACCAATGCAGCTCCTGTGTAAAAATCAGATCTCCATGGCAATTAATGGCAAAGATATTCAACAAAATAAAAAGGTTCTATGTACCTATCTCAGAATATGTTAGCGGAGAAAGGTTCTATGAGTATACCAGTTTGTAGAGAAAGGGCCTATTTGACAAATAGGCCCTTTCTATTCCAACATATTATGTTGAAAGCTTGGCATATTATGACGGTGAAAGGTTTTATATGACAAATAGAACCTTTCAATTATATAAAAATTGTCTCATCATACAACATATGCCCCCTTATCAGTGATAAAGAACAGCGAAAAAGAAATATTACTTGATAATATTTCGCACCTTGCTAGAAAACTTATTACACTATACAGTAAACATACAAATAACTTCATTTTATTGACCAGGTGTTGAAAACTTGATGTTCTTGAAAGAATAAGTGAATATTTCAAATAAATAAGAAAATGCAATCGTTGAAGAACCACATGAGGGATATAAATCATGCTAGACTTACAAACCTTAATTCTTACATAAAATGAGAGAAAACAAGATAAATGCAGATGAAAATTACTTTTTTTCTACAGTGCTGCATGCATTAGAGATTTTACATTCGATGACGGAGAGTAACTGCTGTAAATAAAAGATTTCCTTGTAAATGAAGTCACTAGTTTGCGACAAAGTGGACGATATAACACTCCTTTGACATAAGCAATTGATGACTATGACATAATAGTATGGATCTACTCAAGCTCTGTCAGTTCTCCCATCATTAATATCAAGCCAAGTGTCTGATCCGAGAGCAAATCTCATAAACTTGAATTCGCACATATAGCTATTTGAAAGGAAGAGACTTATATGTCTAAGTATGTATCACAGAACATGTTAAAGCAAATTATTACATTATAGACAGAGTTGCTTCTCATCGGAAGAGAACAATGATTTGAAAACTCAATACTCCAATTTTAACCACACACAAAGTGGTGGATTATGAATCTCCTATTTAGAAGAAATCATCTAGGAAAAGGGTATGGAATGAAAGTAAGTGGAGTTTCATTTATATGGAAGCAAAACAGGAATGAAAGCGAAATCATATAATTTGTATTTATTAATTGTTACCAAACTATGAGAGACAGCAAAGAGTCATGTGTTACATTGTAACTCAAAGCATTCCATTATGAAAGAAAATTGGTAAGAAGCAAAGTAAAAATCTTCAATATTATCTACCAGTCTAATGATAATGTAATTTTAAAGTATAATTATGTTCTTTAGAAAGACCATGGACATAGGCCAGTCCAACCATTAAGTAATACACTTGTATGAAAACTACATGAAATAATTTAAGGATAGAAGGAGACAAATCCAGCCTGGTACAAAAATAACGGACAAAACCACAAATTTGTATGTAGTTTCCAAAGGATGGAGCCACTATATTCAAGGAAAGGTACAAAGAAAGATTTTTGGGCTAACAATCAAATATAAAGATGTTGGAACGTAATAACATCTGGTGCAGACACAAAGGACAAATCCCTTTTAAGGAGAGAATTTTTTTTTTCTTTGAGAAGTTTAATCCATCTTTTTTTTAACTAAAAAAGATCAATGTTATACTTGGGCTAAGTATCAAAGCCATCAAAATGCTGAAACAGTTACAGATGCAATCTATACAGGAGGAATACCCAGTCCAGTAGGAAAAAAGAAAAGACAAGCAAAAGCAAAGCTTGATTTAAAAAAAAATGTGTTGCTACTTTTGATAATACAATATCCCCTCATTAGTGAATTGCACATCTTAAGCTACAACCTTGGGTATACAATTTGTATAATAAACAAGTGTTTTGTCATCTGTGGTATGAAACTTATTGAAAAAGAGGTTCTTGTGGGATAGCCACTTGAATTTTTAGAAGTCCTCTGTGATTTTCTTAGGCAGGGGATTTTGAAGAAATTACTTTTGTACTTTGATGCATTCAGAGGGATGAACAGAAATAAATATGTAAGCGTATTATGCTTGTATTATGTTTCAAAATTACCCAAATTAAAGTCAGTTAGTGCTTGCAATCTGGTCATAAACCAATGGAATGGAACTCTGTTCATCTACAATCGAACAAGCTGGAGTACACTCATCAAGAGCTAGTAGGAAATGTCCATACACTGCAGTGCCATTTAAAGTTGACCATGTAATAGACTTAAAATCTTTTTTTTTTAACAAAACAGCGTTTAAACCTACAGTCTATTACTGATGGTTGTAGAGTAAATTGGTTGAATATCAAATGGTTTTTATTTTGGGAAAGAAGAACCAAAAATAATATCAATTATTCTTTGAAGAAAAACAAGAAAAGAAGTTTGAGGCTACACTCTACACATGACCGATATATAACTCACGAATAGACAAGTGCTTTCATAAACATCTTCCATTGTCAGAACAAAAACATGATTAAACTTAAAAAAGGAATTGTTCCAAATCAGTTGCAAGGATGAAATACCATGTGGTTCAGGCTAGAATATCTGATTTTTTAACAAAGATCTTTTTCTGTGAAAGCATGAATATAAAATATGTTTACCAAACATTAAATAACCACCCTTTGTCGGCACTCATTCTTTGCTTTCTGGTGAAACTGGCCTTTTTAAACCTCATTTTGGGAAAATACATCCATATAAAATGTTTAATTTCAAAAATTCTTTCTAATCTATTGGTATATAAAGGATCTATTTGTCACATATACCCTAAAATCACCATTTATTACCAAAGTGATTTCTAATAAAAAGGATCTATATGACACATGGAACCTTTCTATTGGGTAAGGATAAAAAGCTGACTGCTGACCGCTGACTGCTGACCAACTGACCAGCTGACCACAAGGTATAAAGTGCTGACCAATAATTTGCTGACCACTTATTTACCACTTATTCTAGCCCCTGAACACACCCTTTACTCTATGTAATTAGAACACCATTTACACTATTTATATTTATCACGACTTTGGAAGGTGATTAAACTTTACAATAAAATACCTTTATATTAGAAAGATTAAAAATTTGATTTTTTTATATTCTTTTTTTTAAGGCAAATAGAGAAAATTAAATTTGTTTTCCTTAATCTTATTTTTGAAATGTATCTTAATAGAATGTAAAATAATATGGTGATATTCATTTTATATTATTGATTGTCAGTTTTAATCTAATCTTTCACTCATATTTTCACATTGTAGTCAACAGGTTTTTGGAGCCATCTAACTTTCTATTATAACTAACCCATTTACAGACAACAAATTTTTAGATGGGGTAAAATCTGAAGTATGTTTAAGAAAAACAATTAAAAGATTTTTTTATGCTTTCATTTATTTATCTATTTATTTATTTTTTTTTTGTGGGGGTGGGGGGGGGCTGTTAGAAATCACTGGTATAAATTTGACATTGAAAATACATTTATCTTTTAACTAGTCAAACCCAGGCATTTCCACTATATTTTAGGAAGCAACTTCCAAATGCCAAATTAACCCTTGTCATTCTGAATCTGGAATATTCCTGCTTTTGCAGGAGGTGTCTTTAGACAAAGATCAGCCTGCACATGTGTGCAGTCTGATCTAAGCCTCTGCTACCTGTTTTACCTTTGAATAAGAAAATTTAAACAATAATATTTTCAGGACCAGAACTGATCCAAAACTATCACTTCTTTGATTTTAATGTAATTTTGCTAAGGTTTTAATCAGTCTGACAACAGTTTAGTGGTAATTTGTTGATCACTATAAATAGGTTTGAAATATCAGTTTTTTATTCTTTATTTAGCCCAAATTAAAATAACAATTTAGATATTAAGAAAGGCATAATGTTCATCAAGGTATATTAAACCATCAATCCTACAGTAAAAAGATTCATACATGAACGTAAATGGGAATTTAGTTTCATACCTCAATGAAATTTAAATCTGCTCTCTTCATTGATAATTTAATTAAGAATATTTGAAGACTTCTCCACTATAATTTAGTAAAAGCTATGCACTCTAAATTGTTTAAATCAAGGCGTATTTATTTCTTTTCATCTGATCAGAATGCATGTATCTCCATAGCCACAAATTGAATTTAGTCTTTGTCCTACTTTATCATCCAATCAGAATGCTGGATATTTAAAATTTTTGATGGTTTATTTTCCATAAACTACCCAGCTTAGGTTTATTTTGATCATTATTTCATTTAAACGTCAAGGTTTATTTGTTATACCACGCATGCGTACATACTAAACTCTACCCCCTTATAAATATGCAGCGAGCACATGAAAAGTAAATGAGAAAATCGTAGTTCACGTGCATATGTTGCATTCCCCACATTCTACACTGATTTTGGACCTGGTTGGGCGTGACATGGCCTGACGAATTTGTTTGCATGTGGTTTAACCCCGATTTCAACCTTATTGCAGTTATATCGCAATGGCTGGTGTACCTACCCATGGTTGGGTCGCTTACTTAACATTAATGAACTTTTTTGCTTCTGTATGTAGCTAGATTTTTTTTTATAGTTTAATTAATGAAATATCTATGTCTATGTGTAAACAGATTAATATACCATTGGTAGATTTTGTTAGGTGAGTTGTGAAATCTACTTTTAACCGTTAGATTTCCGTGCAATATTTTCGAAATAGATATAACAGGTTTAGATATCTCATTAAAAAAGTAACAATTAATCTTTCAATCGAAAGTTATTGCTAGACTTTAATCGCAAGGCTTACTCACTACATGTACTTTCATTATTAGAGTGATGGGATCAGGTTAAATTCCTATCATATGATGTTTAGACATACCCGAAATACCCGAGGTAATGGGCTTGGCACATATGTAAGACCTCAGTTATGAAAAAACATATAGTAGGCCCTTCTCTGACAAACGCCATATTTGAGTTGATGTTATATATGAACAAATTTGTTGATCAACAATTACTGGCACATTTTATCAAATTTAATATTCAATCTTCTAATGACATCTGATACCGTAAAACGTTTATTCGTACGAAACTTCTTGTAATACAGAGTGGACACATATCGTATTTTCGTTCATCTACAGAATTGAGGTGATTGTCAGGTCAATAAAACCAAACAATACTGCATCTTTTATCATCGATAATAGCTCTTTAGAAAGACTCGGTATTTACGTGCATATTTCAGCAACGCCATATTTGGAAAGAGGGGGCGTACACTTGTAAAAAACTTAACCGGCTTATTCTGTGTAAATCGTGCGAAATGCTGTCAATAATATGAAGCGCGGGAAAAAGACTAAGTCAGTTAAACGCTAATAATTGAAAATTAAACGATTTAAATAGCCTCAGTCGGTCGCTACGCTCTCTCCTTTCGGCTGTTTAAATCGTTTAATTTTCAATTATTAGCGTTTAACTATTACTTATTTATTCAAAAATGACAACCATTTTTCTTCGCATGTTGTAAAACTCAATATGTTGTTAATAAAAAAAAATCTGACTGTTCTGATGACCAGTCTCAATTCATTTCTACATAGAATCTTCTGACCAGTACAAATGAAATGGCAGTCAACATTCTGCTGTCTGTTATTTAACAAATTATGGCATTATTCTGCTGACAGATTTGAACAGCTTACTAAACACTGCTGATCAGTATAAGTTTTACTGCTAACCACATTCTGCTGACCATAATTATACAGATATTGACAAATTTCTGCTGACCAGAATGAGAAAACAGCTGACCGAATCTTACTGACCAGTGTAGATGTAAATGCTGACCACATTCTGCTGACCATTTTTGAACAAATGAGAATATTCTGCTGACCAGTTTGATTAGCTGACCAAAACTTGCTGTCAAGTATAGATTTAAACTGATGCTCACATTTTGCTTACCATTTTTATACAGATATAGACATTATTTCTGCTAATCAATAAAGCAAAAATAGCTGACCAAATCTTGCTGACCAGTTTAGATTTAAACTGCTGACCACATTCTGCTGACCATTATTATACAAATATAGATAATATTCTGCTGACCATAAGTGAAAAATGGCTGACCAAATCTTGTTCACCAGTAAAGATTTAACCTGCTGACCACATTCTTATGACCATTATTGAACTAATAATGAGTATATTTAGCTGACCATTTAAACTAAGAAAAAACAGACAAAATCTTGCTGAGTAAAGAATTTAAACACTGACCACATTCTGCTGACATTTATTATTTTATTAGAATAATTAGCTGACTGGTTTGAGGAAAAGCTGACCAAATTTTGCTGACCTGTGTAGATTTAAATTTCTGACCACATTTTGCCCAACCATTTATTATACTAATATAGAAATATTTCTGCTTACCAATATGATAAAAAGCATATGATAAAAAACCAAACTTTGCTGACCAGTATAGATTTCAACTGCTGGCCACATTTTTCTTTCCATCATAATACAAATATAGATAACATTCTGCTGACCATAAGAGAAAAAAAGCTGACAAAGTCTTCCTGACCAGTATAATTTTAAACTGCTGACCACATTCCTATGACCATTATTGGACTAATTATGAGTATATTTAGTCGACAGGTTTAAGAAAAAAAGCTGACCAAATCTTGGCTGACCAGAGTAGATCTAAAATGCTGACCACATTTTGCCCACCATTATTATACAAATATAGACAATATTTCAGCTGATCAATAAACAAAAAGCTGACCGAATCCTGCTGACCAGTATAGATTTAAACTGCTGACCGCATTCTGCTGACCATTAGTCAACAAATAATGAGAATATTAAGCTGGCCAGTATGAGAAAAATATCACACATTTCTGCCAAATCTTGCTGACCAGTAAAGATTTAAACTGCTGACCACATTCTGCTGACCATTATTGAACAATTAATGGGAATATCAAGCTGACCGGTAGAGGAAAAATAGCTGACCAAATCTTGCTGACAAGTATAGATTTAACAGCTGACCACATTCTGCTGACCATTTTTGAACAAATAATGGGAATATTAAGCTGACCGGTAAAGGAAAAATAGCTGACCAAATCTTGCTGAGCAGTAAAGATTAAATCTAACAACCACATTCAGTTGAACCATATAATACAAATATAAAAAAATATTCTGCTGACCAGTTAGAGAAAACAGCTGATCAAATTTTGCTTACCATTAAACAGATGAAGACAATTTTTCTGCTGACCTAAATGAGAAAAATAACTGTACAAATCTTGCTGACCAGCAAAGATTTAAACTACTGACAGCATTCTGCTGACCATAAATGGACAATTAATTTGATTTATTGAACAATTAATGGGAATAATATGCTGACCAGTAAAGGAAAAATAGCTGATCAAATCTTGCTGACCAGTATACACTGAAACGAACTTCTAAACGGCCAAATGATTTTTGCTGAAAAAGAAATATTTTCTTTGGTTTACGAAATCGGGAGTCGTCGGATTCTATTAGAAGAATAATTCGGGGAGAATGTTCAATAAACATCGATTTGAAGAAAAGTGAGAAAAGCACCGAATTTGACAGGAATTCAAGGGTACCCCTGATTTCAAAATTAACATTGGTGGGTGGGTTAATTTTAGCATTTCATCCTTGTGTGAGAAACAAAGGAGCCACAATGCTATTTTCTTTGTTGATTTGGCATCGGACACGCGATAACCATCAAAGAGTGTCACTTATAGGATTAATCGCCGAGAATTTCTAAGACCGAAAATTTAAAATTCTTCGAAAATGTGCAACTTTTGTGACTTTCGTGATGGAGGGTTCTTGATTTTGACCGTTTGCTACAGACACCAAAGACAAAAATTCGAATCCATTTTTCTTTAAGAATACGCCAAATTGAACGACCTTTCATATGAAAATAAAAAATAGTTCATTTAATGACTAAAAGTATGCTAAAATAAGGTAAATGCAAGGTGGCCGTTTAAAAGTTCATTTCAGTGTAGATTTAAACTGCTAACCACATATTCTGTCCATAATGGAACAAATAATGGGAATATTAAGCTGACTGGTAAAGGAAAATAGCTGACCAAATCTTGCTGACCAGTATAGATTTAAACTGCTTACCACATTCTGCTGACCATTTTTGAACAAATAATGAGAATTTTTAACTGACAGGATTTAGGAAAAAAGCTGAACAAATCTCGCTGACCAATTTCAATATAAATTGTCAACCACTTTCTGTTGAACCATATTATAAAAATATAGAAATATTCTGCAGACCAGTGTGATAAAAAAGCTGAATAAATTTTGCTTACCATTAAACAGATGAAGACAATTTTTCTGCTGACCTAAATGAGAAAAATAGCTGTACAAATCTTGCTGACCAGCAAAGATTTAAACTGCTGACCACATTCTGCTGACCATAATTGGACAATTAATTTAAATTCTTAGCTGACTGGTTTGAGAAAAAACAGCTGACCAAATCTTGCTGATTAGTAAAGATTTAAACTGCTGACCACATTTTGCCGACCATTATTACACAGATAGAGACAAAATTACTTCTTACCTATATAGTTAAAATAGCTGATCAAATCTTGCTGACCAGTAAATATTTAAACTGCTGACCACATTCTGCTGACCATTATTGAACAAATAATGGGAATATTAAGCTGACTGGTAAAGGAAAAATAGCTGACCAAATCTTGCTGACGGGTGCAAGTCAAAACGGCCCAAAGTCAAAACGGCCCAGAGTCAAAACTGCCCGTATTTCGGTCAAAACGGCCCGTAATTTTGTCAGAACGGCCCAAAGCAGATTTTTCATTTGGTCAAAACGACCCAAATAGAATTTTTCAAAAAAAAAAGTGTTTGAAAATTATACCAAACAAGATTCTTTAAATTTCTTTATAAAGATCTTTATTTCAATATTCAAGGTGAAAAGGATAAATGTTAGGCTAATGATAAATTTCGTCAAATTTATCATTTATTTGCACTTTTTCATTTTTTTTATAAAAGGGTTTTTGTGTGTGTGTGGTTTTTTTTAAATATAAATGGTCGATTCCTGAAATGATGAGGATCTTGACAATAATCTTTATTGCCCATTGACTCTTATTAGCAAAGTTCAAAATAGTAGATGAATTCCATTGTGTTGAAATGAAATGTCCTATAACTCGTAAATTCTAAACGCAGTAAGAATACTAATATTGGAAATGAAACTAAATTTGGCGATACCGTGTTTAGAGATCCACAATCCGTTAATAAAGGATGGTATAATTACTTTAAAAACATGTATACACCATCAAGTAACGCTGAATTTAATGATCCTCACGAAGAAGATGTTTTATCAGACTTAAATAGAATTAACAATCTTGTACATGAATCAATATCATTATCACCATATGAACCAATTATAACACAAGAAGTATATAATGCCATAAAGAAGGCAAAGAAAAACAAAAGCTGTGGGTTTGATTGTCTTTATTACGAACACTTTAAATTCGGCGGATTTGTAGTTTTAAAGCTCTTAACAAAATTGTTTGATGGTATGCTGAAATTTGCACACACTCCAGACTTATTAAAAAAGGGCATCATTACCATACTAAACAAAGGAAATGGAAAACCCCGAAATGACCCAAAGAGTTATCGAGCTATAACATTGTCTTCGGTTGTTCTAAAATTGTATGAAGCAGTATTACTTTCGCGTCTTGAACACACATACTCAAGTATTCACACCTTACAGGGTGGTTTCCGCAAAGGGTTTGGTTGCATGATGACGTCATATCTAGTACACGAAAGTATCAATTTTTCAATTGAAAACCAAAGTAAATTATACGTATGTTTTCTGGACGTACAAAGCGCTTTTGATTGCGTATGGCATGAGTCTTTACTACTTAAGTTGTACAAAGTAGGTATTGATCCATACATCTATTTATCCATTCAAAATCTTTATAAAGGTATGACTAGCTGTGTCAAAAGTAATGGCTTTTTCTCTGACTGGTTCCCCGTTTTACAAGGAACTAGACAAGGAGGAGTCTTAAGTCCCTACTTATATCTAATTTTCATAAATGGTTTAATAGACATACTTGTAGCTTCCGGCGTTGGCTTTCACTTCCAAGGCTTACCATGTCCATGTCCAACATCTGCAGATGACATGGTACTTATGTCCTTTTCTAAACGTGGAATGGATATTTTGATGGATTTATGTTATCAATACGGTTTAAAAAATAGATATCAATATAATGCAAATAAATCAGCTGTACTGGTTATGAATGAAAAGGTTAACGAGTCCCGTTCTGCAAATCGAACCTGGTCACTTGGTGACAAGCGAGTTGTAGACATGGACTCCTACACGCATCTTGGCGTAACAATAAATAAATTTTTGAATAGAACAGTAAATGTAGAAGAATGCTGTATTAAGATCAAATCTACATTTCTTTCACTAGTTCATTGTGGGCTGTTTGATAAAGGACTTCACCCATTAACAGCAAAGAAGCTGTATAGCTGTATCGTTCTACCAAAAGCACTATATGGATGCGAACTTTGGGATAACGTTAGTGTCGATGATATATCCCTTATAGAAAAATCACACCGTTTTTGGATTAAATATATGCAATCAATTTCTATATTTTCAAGTACTAATATTGCCTTGTCTTTAATTGGCTTACTGCCGATTTCAGCTGAAATCGATATTCGAAAACTTGTATTTTTCGGCCAATTGTGTAGATTGGATCCCAATACAATAGTTAAAACAATATTTTCTAAACGATTATTAAATTATGTTAATAATCCGTCTCGAGTGAGAGGGTTCATCTCCGAATGCATCAAGCTATGTGGTAAATACAATCTGAAAAATGTGGTCTTCACTTATATTAACGATGGAATATTTCCTACCAAACATACATGGAATCATCTTATAAGAATACAAGTAAATTCTTTCTATAATGAATCTATCAGACAAGAAGTATTAGAAAATAGCACAATAGCCGCATATCCAGTATTTCATCCAGGGTTTTCTTTGTTACAACCCTCAACCGTTTGGGTTATTTCAAGAAAAAATAGGCATTTGAGACGGACCTGTACGATTATAGTTCAAATGATTACGACTCATTTTAAAAGTTTCAATGCATCTTGTAATAAATGCAATATTTACACAGACCATAGAGTTGTACATTTAATGTTCTTCTGTTGTAAAACTGCTGAATATACTTCAAAATTATTTGAAACCATTTTCACATTTTACGGAGACAGGTATAAAAAACTAATGCAAAGTCATTTCAATGAACAAATAATACAAATTTTGTCTTGTTTCGGCCATTCTTTGAGTCAGCTGGAGGAAATTATTTATTACAAACGTATTGCAAAAGCATTGGCTGGTATTTGGTTGAAACTACAAAACGCCTTTCATTTTATTTATTATATAGACGTACAAACATGATTATATGCCACACTTTAGAAAGCAGTAGTTAAACAATATTTATGACTTATTGCCTTGAATTTAGTTTCGCCAAGGTATTTCGCATAACAGGAATACATACACTCTTAATCAAACTGCCAATATATCGAAATTCTTCAATTTCATTTCGTTAAGGATTCGAATCAACTCTGGCAGATATTCATTCATTCATTCATTCATTCATTCATTCATTCATTCATTCATTCATTCATTCGTTCGTTCGTTCGTTCGTTCGTTCGTTCGTTCGTTCGTTCATTCATTCATTCATTCATTCATTCATTCATTCATGCATTCATTCATGCATTCATTCATTCATTCATGCATTTTGTTTGTACTTGTCTGTATAATGTATATATGGTACATGTATTTTTCTGTTAATTTGTATAACCTGATTAATTGATGTACGCGAATTCAATTTATCTGTATCTATGTAGACATGTTTTGTGAGATTGATAGATTCATTCACTGGTGCATTCAGTCATTTGTACATTTATTGCTTATGTATAAGCTGATTGATTGCTTAATTAGTAAATTGCCATATCAACTGGTTGATTGATCAATTTCACTGTGTCTTGCATTTATGCATATATTTCTTAATGAACAATAATACATGTATGATACATGTATCATTTGTTTATTGTCTAAACGTTGAATACACTGAAATTCTGATTCTCGTAACTATCATTTCACGCACAAATTAGTGAAATATATTGATAAATTGCTATTTTATCTATTTCTTACAATTTATATGTTTGTGTGTATTTGTATGTGTCTCTCACCTCTTCACTTGTTCATGTTCATCCTCACTTTATATGTTTGTATATAAGTTTTGTATTTTTCACTATGCTATCTTCATATTTGGAGGAATAAAGAATTATATATACCAAAATAGCATGTCACAGTGTTAATTCTGGGCAGGGGGATTTGAGGATTTTCCCACTTTTCTCAAAGATCCCCCATATTTTTAAACATGTGATTGTAATTTCACACGTAACCCAATCCATTTCACAAAAAGGGTGATAAATATTTTCTGCCTCGTTATAGCCATTTAATACCTTCTTAGGCACTGTCAACCATGTACACTTACAGCATGTACATAGTTAGAAAATACATGAATATAAGCTTTTAGCTTCACAAAGGTTGTGTAAAATTTATTTTCATCGGAAAAGAAAAGAATATTCAGCAGATTAAATGTTTGGGCCGTTTTGACCAATTGTAAAAACTGGTTTGGGCAGTTTTGACCAAATTTAGGGCCGTTTTGACTCTGGGCCGTTTTGACTGTAAACCTTGCTGACCAGTAAAGATCTAAACTGCTGACCACATTCTGCTGACCATTATTGAACAAATAATGGGAATATTATGCTGATCGGTAAAGAAAAAATAGCTGACCAAATCTTGCTGACCAGAATAGATTAAATCTATCAACCACATTCAGTTGAACCATATAAGTCAAATATAAAAATATTCTGCTGACCAATAAGAGAAAAAAGCTGACCAAATTTCGCTTACCATTAAACAGATGAAGACAATTTTTCTGCTGACCTAAATGAGAAAAATAGCTGTACAAATCTTGCTGACCTTAATAAGATTTAAACTGCTGACCACATTCTGCTGACCATAATTGGACAATTAATTTGAATTCTTAGCTGACTGGTTTGAAAAAAACAGCTGACCAAATCTTGCTGACCAGTAAAGATTCAATCTGCTGACCACATTCTGCTGACCATTATTGAACAATTAATGGGAATAATATGCTGACCAGTAAAGGAAAAATAGCTGACCAAATCTTGCTGACCAGTATAGATTTAAACTGCTAATTTCTGCTGTCCACAATGGAACAAATAATGGGAATATTAAGCTGAAATGTAAAGGAAAATAGCTGACCAAATCTTGCTGACCATTATAGATTTAAACTGCTGACCACATTCTGCTGACCATTATTGAACAAATAATGAGAATTTTTAACTGACTGGTAAAGGAAAAATAGCTGACCAAATCTTGCTGACCAGTAAAGTTCTAAACTGCTGATCACATTCTGCTGACCATTATTGAACAAATAATGGGAATATTATGCTGATCGGTAAAGGAAAAATAGCTGACCAAATCTTGCTGACCAAAATAGATTAAATCTATCAACCACATTTAGTTGAACCATATAAGTCAAATATTAAAATATTCTGCTGACCAGTAAGAGAAAAAAGCTGACCAAATTTTGCTTACCATTAAACAGATGAAGACAATTTTTCTGCTGACCTTAATGAGAAAAATAGCTGTACAAATCTTGCTGACCAGCAAAGATTTAAACTGCTGACCACATTCTGCTGACCATAATTAGACAATTAATTTGAATTCTTAGCTGACTGGTTTGAAAAAAACAGCTGACCGAATCTTGCTGACCAGTAAAGATTCAATCTGCTGACCACATTCTGCTGACCATTATTGAACAATTAATGGGAATAAAATGCTGACCAGTAAAGGAAAAATAGCTGACCAAATCTTGCTGACCAGTATAGATTTAAACTGCTAATTTCTGCTGTCCACAATGGAACAAATAATGGGAATATTAAGCTGACATGTAAAGGAAAATAGCTGACCAAATCTTGCTGACCAGTATAGATTTAAACTGCTGACCACATTCTGCTGACCATTTTTGAACAAATAATGAGAATTTTTAACTGACAGGATTAAGGGAAAAAAGCTGAACAAATCTTGCTGACCAATATCAATTAAAATTGTCAACCACATTCTGTTGAACCATATAAGTCAAATATAATAATATTCTGCTGACCAGTAAGAGAAAAAAGCTGACCAAATTTTGCTTACCATTAAACAGATGAAGACAATTTTTCTGCTGACCTTAATGAGAAATATAGCTGTACAAATCTTGCTGACCAGCAAAGATTTAAACTGCTGACCACATTCTGCTGACCATAATTAGACAATTAATTTGAATTCTTAGCTGACTGGTTTGAAAAAACAGCTGACCAAATCTTGCTGACCAGTAAAGATTCAATCTGCTGACCACATTCTGCTGACCATTATTGAACAATTAATGGGAATAATATGCTTACCAGTAAAGGAAAAATAGCTGACCAAATCTTGCTGACCAGTATAGATTTAAACTGCTAATTTCTGCTGTCCACAATGGAACAAATAATGGGAATATAAAGCTGACATGTAAAGGAAAATAGCTGACCAAATCTTGCTGACCAGTATAGATTTAAACTGCTGACCACATTCTATTGACCATTATTGAACAAATAATGAGAATTTTTAACTGACAGGATTTAGGGAAAAAAGCTGAACAACTCTTGCTGACCAATATCAATTAAAATTGTCAACCACATTCTGTTGATCCATATAAGTCAAATATAAAAATATTCTGCTGACCAGTAAGAGAAAAAAGCTAACCAAATTTTGCTTACCATTAAACAGATGAAGACAATTTTTCTGCTGACCTTAATGAGAAAAATAGCTGTACAAATCTTGCTGACCAGCAAAGATTTAAACTGCTGACCACATTCTGCTGACCATAATTGGACAATTAATTTGAATTCTTAGCTGACTGGTTTGAGAAAAACAGCTGACCAAATCTTGCTGATTAGTAAAGATTTAAACTGCTGACCACATTTTGCCGACCATTATTACACAGATAGAGACAAAATTACTTCTTACCTATATAGTTAAAATAGCTGATCAAATCTTGCTGACCAGTAAATATTTAAACTGCTGACCACATTCTGCTGACCATTATTGAACAAATAATGGGAATATTAAGCTGACTGGTAAAGGAAAAATAGCTGACCAAATCTTGCTGACGGGTGCAAGTCAAAACGGCCCAAAGTCAAAACGGCCCAGAGTCAAAACTGCCCGTATTTCGGTCAAAACGGCCCGTAATTTTGTCAGAACGGCCCAAAGCAGATTTTTCATTTGGTCAAAACGACCCAAATAGAATTTTTCAAAAAAAAAAGTGTTTGAAAATTATACCAAACAAGATTCTTTAAATTTCTTTATAAAGATCTTTATTTCAATATTCAAGGTGAAAAGGATAAATGTTAGGCTAATGATAAATTTCGTCAAATTTATCATTTATTTGCACTTTTTCATTTTTTTTATAAAAGGGTTTTTGTGTGTGTGTGGTTTTTTTTAAATATAAATGGTCGATTCCTGAAATGATGAGGATCTTGACAATAATCTTTATTGCCCATTGACTCTTATTAGCAAAGTTCAAAATAGTAGATGAATTCCATTGTGTTGAAATGAAATGTCCTATAACTCGTAAATTCTAAACGCAGTAAGAATACTAATATTGGAAATGAAACTAAATTTGGCGATACCGTGTTTAGAGATCCACAATCCGTTAATAAAGGATGGTATAATTACTTTAAAAACATGTATACACCATCAAGTAACGCTGAATTTAATGATCCTCACGAAGAAGATGTTTTATCAGACTTAAATAGAATTAACAATCTTGTACATGAATCAATATCATTATCACCATATGAACCAATTATAACACAAGAAGTATATAATGCCATAAAGAAGGCAAAGAAAAACAAAAGCTGTGGGTTTGATTGTCTTTATTACGAACACTTTAAATTCGGCGGATTTGTAGTTTTAAAGCTCTTAACAAAATTGTTTGATGGTATGCTGAAATTTGCACACACTCCAGACTTATTAAAAAAGGGCATCATTACCATACTAAACAAAGGAAATGGAAAACCCCGAAATGACCCAAAGAGTTATCGAGCTATAACATTGTCTTCGGTTGTTCTAAAATTGTATGAAGCAGTATTACTTTCGCGTCTTGAACACACATACTCAAGTATTCACACCTTACAGGGTGGTTTCCGCAAAGGGTTTGGTTGCATGATGACGTCATATCTAGTACACGAAAGTATCAATTTTTCAATTGAAAACCAAAGTAAATTATACGTATGTTTTCTGGACGTACAAAGCGCTTTTGATTGCGTATGGCATGAGTCTTTACTACTTAAGTTGTACAAAGTAGGTATTGATCCATACATCTATTTATCCATTCAAAATCTTTATAAAGGTATGACTAGCTGTGTCAAAAGTAATGGCTTTTTCTCTGACTGGTTCCCCGTTTTACAAGGAACTAGACAAGGAGGAGTCTTAAGTCCCTACTTATATCTAATTTTCATAAATGGTTTAATAGACATACTTGTAGCTTCCGGCGTTGGCTTTCACTTCCAAGGCTTACCATGTCCATGTCCAACATCTGCAGATGACATGGTACTTATGTCCTTTTCTAAACGTGGAATGGATATTTTGATGGATTTATGTTATCAATACGGTTTAAAAAATAGATATCAATATAATGCAAATAAATCAGCTGTACTGGTTATGAATGAAAAGGTTAACGAGTCCCGTTCTGCAAATCGAACCTGGTCACTTGGTGACAAGCGAGTTGTAGACATGGACTCCTACACGCATCTTGGCGTAACAATAAATAAATTTTTGAATAGAACAGTAAATGTAGAAGAATGCTGTATTAAGATCAAATCTACATTTCTTTCACTAGCTCATTGTGGGCTGTTTGATAAAGGACTTCACCCATTAACAGCAAAGAAGCTGTATAGCTGTATCGTTCTACCAAAAGCACTATATGGATGCGAACTTTGGGATAACGTTAGTGTCGATGATATATCCCTTATAGAAAAATCACACCGTTTTTGGATTAAATATATGCAATCAATTTCTATATTTTCAAGTACTAATATTGCCTTGTCTTTAATTGGCTTACTGCCGATTTCAGCTGAAATCGATATTCGAAAACTTGTATTTTTCGGCCAATTGTGTAGATTGGATCCCAATACAATAGTTAAAACAATATTTTCTAAACGATTATTAAATTATGTTAATAATCCGTCTCGAGTGAGAGGGTTCATCTCCGAATGCATCAAGCTATGTGGTAAATACAATCTGAAAAATGTGGTCTTCACTTATATTAACGATGGAATATTTCCTACCAAACATACATGGAATCATCTTATAAGAATACAAGTAAATTCTTTCTATAATGAATCTATCAGACAAGAAGTATTAGAAAATAGCACAATAGCCGCATATCCAGTATTTCATCCAGGGTTTTCTTTGTTACAACCCTCAACCGTTTGGGTTATTTCAAGAAAAAATAGGCATTTGAGACGGACCTGTACGATTATAGTTCAAATGATTACGACTCATTTTAAAAGTTTCAATGCATCTTGTAATAAATGCAATATTTACACAGACCATAGAGTTGTACATTTAATGTTCTTCTGTTGTAAAACTGCTGAATATACTTCAAAATTATTTGAAACCATTTTCACATTTTACGGAGACAGGTATAAAAAACTAATGCAAAGTCATTTCAATGAACAAATAATACAAATTTTGTCTTGTTTCGGCCATTCTTTGAGTCAGCTGGAGGAAATTATTTATTACAAACGTATTGCAAAAGCATTGGCTGGTATTTGGTTGAAACTACAAAACGCCTTTCATTTTATTTATTATATAGACGTACAAACATGATTATATGCCACACTTTAGAAAGCAGTAGTTAAACAATATTTATGACTTATTGCCTTGAATTTAGTTTCGCCAAGGTATTTCGCATAACAGGAATACATACACTCTTAATCAAACTGCCAATATATCGAAATTCTTCAATTTCATTTCGTTAAGGATTCGAATCAACTCTGGCAGATATTCATTCATTCATTCATTCATTCATTCATTCATTCATTCATTCATTCATTCATTCATTCATTCATTCATTCATTCGTTCGTTCGTTCGTTCGTTCGTTCGTTCGTTCGTTCGTTCATTCATTCATTCATTCATTCATTCATTCATTCATGCATTCATTCATGCATTCATTCATTCATTCATGCATTTTGTTTGTACTTGTCTGTATAATGTATATATGGTACATGTATTTTTCTGTTAATTTGTATAACCTGATTAATTGATGTACGCGAATTCAATTTATCTGTATCTATGTAGACATGTTTTGTGAGATTGATAGATTCATTCACTGGTGCATTCAGTCATTTGTACATTTATTGCTTATGTATAAGCTGATTGATTGCTTAATTAGTAAATTGCCATATCAACTGGTTGATTGATCAATTTCACTGTGTCTTGCATTTATGCATATATTTCTTAATGAACAATAATACATGTATGATACATGTATCATTTGTTTATTGTCTAAACGTTGAATACACTGAAATTCTGATTCTCGTAACTATCATTTCACGCACAAATTAGTGAAATATATTGATAAATTGCTATTTTATCTATTTCTTACAATTTATATGTTTGTGTGTATTTGTATGTGTCTCTCACCTCTTCACTTGTTCATGTTCATCCTCACTTTATATGTTTGTATATAAGTTTTGTATTTTTCACTATGCTATCTTCATATTTGGAGGAATAAAGAATTATATATACCAAAATAGCATGTCACAGTGTTAATTCTGGGCAGGGGGATTTGAGGATTTTCCCACTTTTCTCAAAGATCCCCCATATTTTTAAACATGTGATTGTAATTTCACACGTAACCCAATCCATTTCACAAAAAGGGTGATAAATATTTTCTGCCTCGTTATAGCCATTTAATACCTTCTTAGGCACTGTCAACCATGTACACTTACAGCATGTACATAGTTAGAAAATACATGAATATAAGCTTTTAGCTTCACAAAGGTTGTGTAAAATTTATTTTCATCGGAAAAGAAAAGAATATTCAGCAGATTAAATGTTTGGGCCGTTTTGACCAATTGTAAAAACTGGTTTGGGCAGTTTTGACCAAATTTAGGGCCGTTTTGACTCTGGGCCGTTTTGACTGTAAACCTTGCTGACCAGTAAAGATCTAAACTGCTGACCACATTCTGCTGACCATTATTGAACAAATAATGGGAATATTATGCTGATCGGTAAAGAAAAAATAGCTGACCAAATCTTGCTGACCAGAATAGATTAAATCTATCAACCACATTCAGTTGAACCATATAAGTCAAATATAAAAATATTCTGCTGACCAATAAGAGAAAAAAGCTGACCAAATTTCGCTTACCATTAAACAGATGAAGACAATTTTTCTGCTGACCTAAATGAGAAAAATAGCTGTACAAATCTTGCTGACCTTAATAAGATTTAAACTGCTGACCACATTCTGCTGACCATAATTGGACAATTAATTTGAATTCTTAGCTGACTGGTTTGAAAAAAACAGCTGACCAAATCTTGCTGACCAGTAAAGATTCAATCTGCTGACCACATTCTGCTGACCATTATTGAACAATTAATGGGAATAATATGCTGACCAGTAAAGGAAAAATAGCTGACCAAATCTTGCTGACCAGTATAGATTTAAACTGCTAATTTCTGCTGTCCACAATGGAACAAATAATGGGAATATTAAGCTGAAATGTAAAGGAAAATAGCTGACCAAATCTTGCTGACCATTATAGATTTAAACTGCTGACCACATTCTGCTGACCATTATTGAACAAATAATGAGAATTTTTAACTGACTGGTAAAGGAAAAATAGCTGACCAAATCTTGCTGACCAGTAAAGTTCTAAACTGCTGATCACATTCTGCTGACCATTATTGAACAAATAATGGGAATATTATGCTGATCGGTAAAGGAAAAATAGCTGACCAAATCTTGCTGACCAAAATAGATTAAATCTATCAACCACATTTAGTTGAACCATATAAGTCAAATATTAAAATATTCTGCTGACCAGTAAGAGAAAAAAGCTGACCAAATTTTGCTTACCATTAAACAGATGAAGACAATTTTTCTGCTGACCTTAATGAGAAAAATAGCTGTACAAATCTTGCTGACCAGCAAAGATTTAAACTGCTGACCACATTCTGCTGACCATAATTAGACAATTAATTTGAATTCTTAGCTGACTGGTTTGAAAAAAACAGCTGACCGAATCTTGCTGACCAGTAAAGATTCAATCTGCTGACCACATTCTGCTGACCATTATTGAACAATTAATGGGAATAAAATGCTGACCAGTAAAGGAAAAATAGCTGACCAAATCTTGCTGACCAGTATAGATTTAAACTGCTAATTTCTGCTGTCCACAATGGAACAAATAATGGGAATATTAAGCTGACATGTAAAGGAAAATAGCTGACCAAATCTTGCTGACCAGTATAGATTTAAACTGCTGACCACATTCTGCTGACCATTTTTGAACAAATAATGAGAATTTTTAACTGACAGGATTAAGGGAAAAAAGCTGAACAAATCTTGCTGACCAATATCAATTAAAATTGTCAACCACATTCTGTTGAACCATATAAGTCAAATATAATAATATTCTGCTGACCAGTAAGAGAAAAAAGCTGACCAAATTTTGCTTACCATTAAACAGATGAAGACAATTTTTCTGCTGACCTTAATGAGAAATATAGCTGTACAAATCTTGCTGACCAGCAAAGATTTAAACTGCTGACCACATTCTGCTGACCATAATTAGACAATTAATTTGAATTCTTAGCTGACTGGTTTGAAAAAACAGCTGACCAAATCTTGCTGACCAGTAAAGATTCAATCTGCTGACCACATTCTGCTGACCATTATTGAACAATTAATGGGAATAATATGCTTACCAGTAAAGGAAAAATAGCTGACCAAATCTTGCTGACCAGTATAGATTTAAACTGCTAATTTCTGCTGTCCACAATGGAACAAATAATGGGAATATAAAGCTGACATGTAAAGGAAAATAGCTGACCAAATCTTGCTGACCAGTATAGATTTAAACTGCTGACCACATTCTATTGACCATTATTGAACAAATAATGAGAATTTTTAACTGACAGGATTTAGGGAAAAAAGCTGAACAACTCTTGCTGACCAATATCAATTAAAATTGTCAAACACATTCTGTTGATCCATATAAGTCAAATATAAAAATATTCTGCTGACCAGTAAGAGAAAAAAGCTAACCAAATTTTGCTTACCATTAAACAGATGAAGACAATTTTTCTGCTGACCTTAATGAGAAAAATAGCTGTACAAATCTTGCTGACCAGCAAAGATTTAAACTGCTGACCACATTCTGCTGACCATAATTGGACAATTAATTTGAATTCTTAGCTGACTGGTTTGAGAAAAACAGCTGACCAAATCTTGCTGACCAGTAAAGATTTAAACTGCTGACCACATTTTTCCAACCATTTTTACACAGATAAGGACAAAATTCCTTCTAACCAATATGACAAAAATAGCTGACCAAATCTTGCTGACCATGATTATACAGATGAAGACAATATTTCTGCTGACCTATATGAGAAAAATCTTGATAACATGTAAAGATTAAAACTGCTGACCAAATTCTGCAGACCATAATTGGACAATAAATTTGAATTCTTAGCTGACTGGTTTGAGAAAATAAGCTAACCAAATTTTGCTGACCAGTATAGTTTTAACCAGCTGACAATCAGTGAGCAAATAATGAGAAAATTAAGCTGACCAGTATTAGAAAAATAACTGACCAAATCTTGCTGACCAGTGAAAATTTAAACCGCTGATCATTTTCTGCTGACCATAATTGAACTAAACTATAAACTGTCTTGTTTTAGAGAAAAAGCTGACCAAATCTTGCTGACCAGTATAGATTAAAACTTCTGACCACATTTTGTTTAACAATATCGAACACATAGAGAAATATTCTGCTAACCAGTATGAGAAAAAGCTGACCGAATCTTACTGACAAGTATAGATTTAAACTCCTGACCACATTTTGCTGACCATTATTATAACTGCTGACCACATTCTGCAGTTAATTCTTGAGCAAATAAGAAGAATATTTAGCTGACTGGTTTGAGAAAAAATGCTGACCAAATCATTGCTTATTTTTTCTTACCTTAATTTTGAATGTTTTAGCGTCAAATGATATGATCCCTTAATCCGAAAATCCATAAACATCCAGAATATGAACCAGAAAGTCTGAAAAAAAGCTTAAGTCTTAGTGACCTAGTCTTGTGGTGAAATAAAGAAATTTTTCTTCATTAAAATAAACATGATTTAGCACAGTCCTGAATATAATTTTAGGCCAGTACTGATTATGTCCTTAGAATGCCATGTTTATGTTGACATGAAAGATGATATATAATTTTTCAAATAAACAAATTGACAAGTGTCAAATTGACAAGTGTATACAATCCATAGCTGTTGACACATAATAAACTTTGCAATGATTAAAATAGATGTTACTCAGATTCAGTAATTCTCATGCTAGTTTTGAATGAAGGTTAGCTTATGAATGAATACATAAAATTTTCTATCATATGAGGATGATAGGGATTGGGGTATGGCCATAATCTCCCCCACCCCCCTCTTTTCTCTTCTACACTCATACAGAATACATGTAATGCATCATAAATGCAGAGAACTGACATTTCACCAAACAACACTCCGTTGAAAGATTTTTCTGATTAAAATTCTGTTTAATGTGACTCCCCCTCTATTATAAACCTACTTTATTAATATTCATGCAGAAATTCAGTCAAAACACTAGCCCTGCCTTCAAGATGAAAAAACATGCACTTAGTGCGCGTGAAAATCAGGATAAATTTGCAAAACTGTTTGCACCGTTTTGTGATCCTGAACGCAGAATTCATCACCCCTTACCCCCAACCCCTATTTGTATTTTTGGTCCCCCTGTACCCATGTGTCCTTGATCTGCTGCTGGTGCAGTATTAGATAGGGTTCACTGAACAGGTTTTACCCAAAGGATTCTTCCAGAATACATTATCTGTATTTCAAACATTATCTCACCCAACCAGGATCTTAGTCTAAAAGATATTTTTTGCTAAATTCTTTTGTTTGTAAGTGACTGGTTTTCAGGCCTCTACACATAATGTAGGATGCAGTACACACAGAAAACCAAGGAAAAACTTAAATCAAATCAATCATTAAGGCATTGAATTAACGCAAAAGCTAAACATTTGTCTGGAAATGTTATATTGACTCTCTCTCTGGCATCTGAATATATGGGGTTTTATTAGAATTTTTATGGTAATTATTGAAATCACAAGTTCATATAGACATTATAGCATCAGAAAAGGTACTCAATGCTGTGAGGTTGGAAAGGCTCTGAAAAAAACATTGTTTCAATAATCTATGCATGTATAAAGTATTATCAATTTTTTATCTTCACCAATTATTTATTATTGGTGCTAATAAATGTATTGGATAATGTAAACGGTAACCAATAAATTCATTACAACTGTATGGTTTATCAAAAATTGTTATCCCCTAGGGTATAAAAGAGATAAACAATTAGCTTATCAGTTGAGGCCGAGAATATACAACATTCTTTATGATCTTTAAAAGGTAGAACCAATAAACAGTCATTGATAATATCTGGACCAATTAGGTTACATGGCCGCATTTACTATGTCTGAATGGTCAATCATGGATGAAAATTGCACAACCAACTGTCAATCAAAATGGGTAAACCAATCAGGAGCCCTTGGATTATTTAATAACAATATCCCCATCTGTAGCATTATAACTGCAAATCCCTTTGTTCCAAAATAAGCACAATTCAGCATTACATCCCAAAATTTTAAATTGTTTGTTGAAATATTGCACCAGATCATTCTCAAAAAATATTATCCTCATTTCGGGATGCATGCACACTGTTCAAAGTAAAGACTTATATTATTTTTTTAATCCACAATGGCAGGCAAATTTATTTATTAAAAATTGTTTATATATATGTGAAAATAGAAAAAAAGGAAAACATAAAGAAAATACCAATATCAATTGATCCCTTTCTGTACAACCCCCAGATAGGGTGCAGTAATTTCATGATAGAGATAAGTTGATGATAATTGTGGAAAAAACTTTTGAAAGTGACAATTAATTTCTCCTTTACCCACAACATTGTCCCAATTATAGTTGTATATAATTGTATAATTGTCCCCATCATTCCAAGTTGTACCTTTTTTTCTCCTGCAACATCTTTTAATTTGGGCCTATGATAGAATTGTAGGAAAAAAGCCTATATTTGAATTATAATCTCATTATCTTTAGCCCAGTAATCATCTAGCTGTTATTTTTTCTCTCTCTTTTCAATTTTTTACAGTTAATAAAATTATGGTCAAATCTGAGGACCAAAAAAGCTGGCTGCTTTGATGTGATTGTTTATTGTTTTGTTTTCATCTTTTTTTTCTGGAGGCTAAGAAAATATGTAGCAGGAGTTTTATGTTGTAAGAAATACTAGAAGTTCTTTGTTAAGTCCCCAAGCACTGAAATATGAATGAAAAATGTTATCAGCATTCAAACCCCATTCTAACAATCTATCATTTATAGTCAAAATCTACAGTATAATCAGAGAGGTTGATAAATTGTGATAATATGATAAGCTCTTTTAATCTTAATGAGCATATCAATAGGGTCAATCAACAAATTCAAAAAAATTGGATATAGAATTAAAAACAACAACAAAAAAAAAACAGCAGCTGGAGAAAGGGTTTTCCACCAACCAACCTCTCTACGGTCACCCACCTCATTGGTTGTTACCAGATGGACACACTGCAATGCACGGGTCCCCCAATTTACACCCTTTTACTAAAATAAAAGGCCAATTAACAAAAATGAGTTATAAATTCATATAAAAAAAAAACAATGTAAAAAAGTCAACAAAGAAAAAAAAGAGAAAGCAGGAGTAACATTTTAAATCATAAATAAATATAATGAATAAATCATCATAGAAACTCTTTATTATGTAAACTTTTTAAACCTTATTTTTTTCAATTTGCCAAGTACATTAACAATTTGCTTTAAAAACAAACAAACAAACAAAAAAACAAAAAAACATCAAAGCTTATACTGATTACATATTAAATCAAAGAATAAAGAAGAGTTTGTTCTATCTACATATATCAGATTTACTTTAAAAACATCTTTGATAAAATGATCAATTATAAAATGAAAGTAATGAACAACTTTAAATTACCAATAAAAGCAAAATAAGGGATTATCAAAATTCTCTTTTCTAAAAAAAAACATTTTCTGTATTTCTAGATGAATTCTCAATTCATACATGTAGTTCCTCTTTTCATGTCATGAAAATCTCTTTAATGAGTTTTGAACACAAAAGTGTTGGTTTATAAGTAGAGTAAATGGTATGTTAAGGAGCTACAAATAAGTGGTGAAATAAGTGGTCAGCAATTTACTGGTCAGCTTTTTATACCCATTTGGTCAGCTGGTCAGTGGTCAGCAGTCAGCTGGTCAGCAGTCAGTTGGTCAGCTTTTTATCCTTACCCCTTTCTATTCATACCATAACACCCTCGTCTCTATAAACTTAGTTGGAGGTGAAAGGGCCTATGTAAAAAATCGATCATATTGATCAAAGTATTGATCATAAACATTTAAAATATAAACAAAATAAAAGATTAGACTTAGATATATAATCAATGTATATGTTGTTATTGTGGACAGATTTCCTGATTTATGCCGGAGCTTTGAACCTTTAAACGCGATTTTCTCAAAACTATGAAAATGTTACATAGAACCTTTCTATTCTAAGGTGACGATATTACCTAAGGCTTTAAGCATCACGCGAGGTCAATGGTTAATAGTTACCGACATCCAATTACGTTTTACAATACGATGTTTAAATGGTAGTACGTCTAGCCTAGTCGTTAACCCTATCCTCTCGACTGTTAGTATCCCGCCAATGTGTCAGGCATATAGTAATCAGATCCTATTGCCATTATTTTTCGAACGATCTCATTCCGAACGCATCGCGAACCATTTCATAAACGAATCGATCCGAGTAACCAATGTTTCTTTTAGTGACATTTGGAAACCCTTTCACTCAAGTTCGTCAAACTTCTCGACAGTTAAAATACCTAAACACCTGGGTTCCATTCAAAAGTTACCCTTGTCACAACTCATTGAAGAAAATCAGAGCGTCGAAACGGTTGACCCCATAATAGAGGTTAAGCCTTTTTATCTACAACTTTGGTTTATAATACCCTTAATTGCGATCGTCATTCTCATTATTTCTATAACAATATTAGGCGCTTTTGGCAAATTAAATTTCTGTAACAAAATTGCTCGTCAAAGGGAAAGAGTGAAGTATAGTAATGTAAGGTTCACCAAGCCCGAAGCTGAACTGCCCGAAGGACGAAAACTGTTGGCTACTACTACAGCACCAATGTCAAACCAAACCCAGCAAAATTTCCTGCGTACTATTGATTCCACTCTACACCCTACAGCGCCAATAAAACAACAACGTATGGCCACGCTATACCCCACCATGGAAAGAATTGGTAGTCTAGACACTTGCGAAACCGGCCGCCTCTAATACATTTTCCCTGATGTCATATTTCGATTTTCCACGTTACTGTGCTGTTGCTGTCAGAGAAGGGACGATGACGACGAAACATCGCCAATTACACCGGTCCTGTCAACTCGTGCAGAAAACCAGGCTAATTTCGAGTTTTCAACCAGCGTTTGTCACTCTAATAATCTCAAGAGATATTTGATAGATAATTTAACTGAACAACGATTGTACGAAGAGTATCCGGAATATCTAAACCCATTTGCCCAGGACGATGAAATGATTGACTACGATCAGGGCGCTCATTGTTACGACAATGAAGCTCATAGTGTTCTTGAGCAAAGCACGTCATTTTCTGACTACTCCAAACCGCCAAGTTGAACAATATAACGATGACGTCTCAACAACGATCCGGATGGCACAGATTTTCCTGACAAAAGAAATGTAAATGATACCAAGAAGAGTGATGATAATAATTACAGTGGACCAATAATCTATAGCGCAGTTGGTAACGGCATCGGACTAGGATTCAAGAGGTCCTGGGTTCGATTCCCGACGGCGGCACTCATCCTTCCGGCTATCTGTATCCCACCAATGGATCGATAAAAGTATCTACTCATATTGGATATCAGCTGGAGGCTAGGAAATGGTGCAATGGTAGTACTGGCGTGAGAAATACCAAGATTAGTTTATTAGATGCTCCAGCCGCCGCGGTATAACTGAAAGATTTTTTGAACATGGACAACAAACTCAATTTGAACACACACATTAACACTAGTAACGAAGTTATAGTTCTATTTGTTTCCATTTCTATTTGTTTTCATAACATGTGTTAATGATTTGATAAAATGTCTAGTTTTTCACTAAATGTGTGAATTTCAGTTTTCTACAATACATGATTTCATTACATACAATGTTAATTTCTATTGCATAACAATCACTAGTGTTACGCTAGTTTTCAAACTCAGAACAATTTCAAAATTTCTAAATACATGATAATCATTTGTTACGCTAATACATTCAATTAGACTGAAAAATATTTGGAAACGGCGTTTCAAACAAACAAAACTGGTGTACCTATACATAAATAAAATTTCACCCCCAGATTTGTGCACATTTAACAATCTTCCAATGTTTCAATTTCCCTATTTCATTTCTTATATTACAACGTTTTGTGTTTTTTTTTTCCTACAATTCCTTTCTTTTCACGCGATAAATTACAAGTAAGAGCGGAAATTAGCTACTTGTTTTGTCACAAGGCTAATGAAGAGCAAAGATTCGGTCTATTATCTGTCGATTCAGTTTCAGTCACCATCATGAGTATGTAAGTCCGATAGACCATGGAAAGATTATTTTTGTAAGCTTTATTTCTCAATTGAGTCAAATTACATAAAAGTACCTATTTCCTTTGTTTCTAGTAAAGTATTCACAAAATTTGTTTCCTAGAAAACTTCCGTAAAGTTCCACAAAAAAAAAAAAAAAAAAAAAAAAAATGAAGGGCCTAAAATATGTATCATATTTAAAATTTCACTATGTAATTAATGTTTTGCTGTGCTTATGATTTAAATGCGCGTGTAATTTCGTTGTTTGCGAACGTTTTAATTATTGTTTTTCTGTACATGCTTTATCACATATTACCATTATATTTCAACCTCCCATTCCTATGAATATTTCTTATTAAGAATATTTCAAAATTTGCTGAAAAAAAATAACCAACCTTTTTTTTTTTCTTTAGTTCCTAAGATGCTTTCGACCTTTTACCCTGTATAAAATGCCTATTACCCAAAATACGTATCAATGCTTAAGAAGTTCTTTCTCAGAAATTATGTTTCATTTATTCAAAGAGAAACCGTATGACCCTTCTTATCCTCATTGTACTGTGTACATTCAGGCTACGAACTGGGTATGATTTCTCAACCATATGATCACTGTTTTTATAATCCGTCACCTTATTAGAGTAGCAATTACTACTCGCCCGAGGTGATAATTACTCCCCACTAAAATTACTAAGTAATTAAGATTCCAATTTGATTTCTATCACCATCACAATTCGATAATATGATTACCTATAATTACGTGGTTTCCTGGTTTTACCCGAGGACTCTTTCCTAAATCAAATTTTAAGGAAAGGGCGTGTAGTGAAATTATACGTTAATTTCACTTTTATGCCCCTTTTTCTATAACACACATTTACTCAGTGCAAAAGAGTTTACCTGTTGACAAGTAGATACCTATTTTGGGATATGAATTATTAAAGTGTACTTAGTTAATGAGAATTTTATTGTATGTGCATGTATGTTTTAATGTATTTTATTGCTCTGGATGTGTATATAAGCCAGAGCAATTCATACATCGGGGACTTGTATCTTTGGCTATTCCACTTGTCCACGACGTCTTTCTTTGGCTGACATTATACGATTTCACTGGCTACATCGTCTTAGTTGTTCGTTCATTCCTTGAAGACTACACCACAGCCCATCGGCTTAGCCATCCGACCTGGGCTTGCCAACGTGCCCAGGGGACCCGCCCACCTTGCCGCGTTCAGAGGTACCAATCTCTCGGTCAAGGTCAAGTGGTCCAGAAACCCCATTGAAAATGCCTACTTTTGGTTTTTTTCACCAACTTGGCCCCCACGCAGCAACGGCTACGGCTGAGTGATCTGACCAGGGCTTGCGCCAGTGCCAAGACGAATCCCCGGACTTGAGGCCCTATGAGTTTCGGGTTGACGGGTCGAGCCAAAGGGTTAGAAAACTGCTTCCCAAGTTGCCAATAGTGAAGGCCTTTGGGTGTGTTTTGGTCTTTTCAAGAGTGAACCGCATGCCTTTAGCCTGTGCGATCTGACCCGGGCTCGCAGCAGTGACCAAGAGTCCATCTGGACCTGCAACACGCAGAGTTTCGGGTCGATCGGTCAAGCTCAAGGTCGACCCTTTTTGCCGTTTTTGCCAATTTGAGTCGCATGGAGCAATGGCTTGAGCCGTGCGATCTGACCTGGGCTCGCGCCAGAGACCAGGGGACCACCTGGACCTAAGGCGATAAGGATTTGGGGTCCATCTGACAAGGTCAAGGGGTTCAAAGCGGCGATTGAACACGGCACAAAAGTAAGCAAATTATTCACGACTAGTGCACGCCCATCGGCTGAGCCATCCGACCTGGGCTCGCCAACGTGCCCAGGGGACGCGCCCACCTTGCATCGTTCAGAGGTACCAATCTCTCGGTCAAGGTCAAGTGGTCCAGAAACCCCATTGAAAATGCCTACTTTTGGTTTTTTTCACCAACTTGGCCCCCGTGCAGCAACGGCTACGGCTGAGCGATCTGACACGGTCTCGCGCCAGTGCCAAGACGAATCCCTGGACTTGAGGCCCTATGAGTTTCGGGTTGACGGTTCGAGCCAAAGGGGTAGAAAACTGCTTCCCAAGTTGCCAATAGTGAAGGCCTTTGGGTGTGTTTTGGTCTTTTCAAGAGGGAACCACATGCCTTTAGCCTGTGCGATCTGACCTGGGCTCACGGCAGTGACCAAGGGTCCATCTGGACCTGCAACACGCAGAGTTTCGGGTCGATCGGTCAAGCTCAAGGTCGACCCTTTTTGCCGTTTTTGCCAATTTGAGTCGCATGGAGCAATGGCTTCGGCCGTGCGATTTGACCTGGGCTTGCTCCAGAGACCAGGGGACCACCTGGATCTAAGGTGATAAGGATTTTGGGTCCATCTGACAAGGTCAAGGGGGTCAAAGCGGCGATTGAACACGGCACAAAAGTAAGCAAATTGGTCACGACTAGTGCACGCCCATCATCTGAGCCATCCGACCTGGGCTCGCCAACGTGCCCAGGGGACCCGCCCACCTTGCATCGTTCAGAGGTACGAATCTCTCGGTCAAGGTCAAGTGGTCCAGAAACCCCATTGAAAATGCCTACTTTTGGGTTTTTTCACCAACTTGGCCCCCGCGCAGCAATGGCTACGGCTGAGCGATCTGACCCGGGCTTGCGCCAGTGCCAAGACGAATCCCCGGACTTGAGGCCCTATGAGTTTCGGGTTGACGGGTCGAGCCAAAGGGGTAGAAAACTGCTTCCCAAGTTGCCAATCGTGAAGGCCTTTGGGTGTGTTTTTGTCTTTTCAAGAGGGAACCGCATGCCTTAAACCTGTGCGATCTGACCTGGGCTCGCGGCAGTGACCAAGGGTCCATCTGGACCTGCAACACGCATAGTTTCGGTTCGATCGGTCAAGCTCAAGGTCGACCCTTTTTGCTGTTTTTGCCAATTTGAGTCGCATGGAGGAATGGCTTCGGCCGTGCGATCTGACCTGGGCTCGCGCCAGAGACCACAGGACCACCTGGACCTAAGGCGATAAGGATTTGGGGTCCATCTGACAAGGTCAAGGGGGTCAAAGCAGCGATTGAACACGGCACAAAACTAAGCAAATTGGTCACGACTAGTGCACGCCCATCGGCTGAGCCATCCGACCTGGGCTTGCCAACGTGCCCAGGGGACCCGCCCACCTTGCCGCCTTCAGAGGTTCCAATCTCTCGGTCAAGGTCAAGTGGTCCAGAAACCCCATTGAAAATGCCTACTTTTGGGTTTTTTCACCAACTTGGCCCCCGTCAGCAACGGCAACAGCAGAGCGATCTGACCCTGGCTCGCGCCAGTGCCAAGAGGAATCCTCGGACTTGGGGCCCTATGAGTTTTGGGTTGAGGGGTTGAGCCAAAGGGGTAAAACTGCTTCCCAAGTTGCCAATAGTGAAGGCCTTTGGGTGTGTTTTGGTCTTTTCAAGAGGGAACCGCATGCCTTTAGCCTGTGAGATCTGACCTGGGCTTGCGGCAGTGACCAAGGGTCCATCTGAACCTGCAACACGCAGACTTTCAGGTCGATCGGTCAAGCTCAAGGTCGACCTTTTTTGCCGTTTTTGCCAATTTGAGTCCCTTGGAGCAATGGCTTCAGCCGTGTGATCTGACCTGGCCTCGTGCCAGAGACCAGGGGACCACCTGGACCTAAGGCGATAAGGATTTGGGGTCCATCTGACAAGGTCAAGGGGGTAAAAGCGGCGATTGAACACAGCACAAAAGTAAGCAAATTGGTCACGACTAGTACACGCCCATCGGCTGAGCCATCCCACCTGGGCTTGCCAACGTGCCCAGGGGACCCGCCTACCTTGCCGCCTTCAGAGGTTCCAATCTCTTGGTCAAGGTCAAGTGGTCCAGAAACCCCATTGAAAATGCCTACTTTTGGGTTTTTTCACCAACTTGGCCCCCGCGCAGCAATGGCTATGGCTGAGCGATCTGACCCTGGCTCGCGCCAGTGCAAAGACGAATCCCCGGACTTGGGGCCCTATGAGTTTTGGGTTGACGGGTCGAGCCAAAGGAGTAGAAAACTGCTTCCCAAGTTGCCAATAGTGAAGGCCTTTGGGTGTGTTTTGGTCTTTTCAAGAGGGAACCACATGCCTTTAGCCTGTGCGATCTGACCTGGGCTCGCGGCAGTGACCAAGGGTCCATCTGGACCTGCAACACGCAGAGTTTCAGGTCGATCGGTCAAGCTCAAGGTCGACCCTTTTTGCCTTTTTGGCAATTTGAGTCGCATCGAGCAATGGCTTCGGCCGTGCGATCTGACCTGGGCTCGCTCCAGAGACCAGGGGACCACCTGGAACTAAGGCGATAAGGATTTGGGGTCCATCTGACAAGGTCAAGGGGGTCAAAGCGGCAATTGAACATGGCACAAAAGTAAGCAAATTGGTCACGACTAGTGCACGCCCATCGGCTGAGCCATCCGACCTGGGCTCGCCAACATGCCAAGGGGACCCGCCCACCTTGCCGCATTCAGAGGTACCAATCTCTCTGTCAAGGTCAAGTGGTCCAGAAACCCCATTGAAAATGCCTACTTTTGGGTTTTTTCACCAACTTGGCCCCCACGCAGCAACGGCTACGGCTGAGTGATCTGACCCGGGCTCACACCAGTGCCAAGAGGAATCCCCAGAATTGAGGCCCTATGAAGTTCGGGCTGACGGGTCCAGCCAAAGGGGTAGAAAACTGCTTCTCAAGTTGCCAATAGTGAAGGCCTTTGGGTGTGTTTTGGTCTTTTCAAGAGGGAACCGCATGCCTTTAGCCTGTGCGATCTGACCTGGGCTCGCGGCAGTGACCTAGGGTCCATCTGGACCTGCAACAGGCAGAGTTTCAGGTAGATTGGTCAAGCTCAAGGTCGACCCTTTTTGCCCTTTTTGCCAATTTGAGACGCATGGAGCAATGGCTTCGGCCGTGCGATCTGACCTGGGCTCGCACCAGAGACCAGGGGACCACCTGGACCTAAGGCGATAAGGATTTGGGGTCCATCTGACAAGTGCCAAGACGAATCCCCGGACTTGAGGCCCTATGAGTTTTGGGTTGACGGGTCGAGCCAAAGGGGTAGAAAACTGCTTCTCAAGTTGCCAATAGTGAAGGCCTTTGGGTGTGTTTTGGTCTTTTCAAGAGGGAACCGCATGCCTTTAGCCTGTGCGATCTGACCTGGGCTCGCGGCAGTGACCTAGGGTCCATCTGGACCTGCAACATGCAGAGTTTCAGGTGGATTGGTCAAGCTCAAGGTCGACCCTTTGCCGTTTTTGCCAATTTGAGTCCCTTGGAGCAATGGCTTCAGCCGTGCGATCTGACCTGGGCTCACGCCAGAGACCAGAAGACCACCTGGACCTAAAGCGATAAGGATTTGGGGTCCATCTTACAAGGTCAAGGGGTTCAAAGCGGCGATTGAACACGGCACAAAAGTAAGCAAATTATTCACGACTAGTGCACGCCCATCGGCTGAGCCATCATACCTGGGCTCGCCAAACGTGCCCAGGGGACCTGCCAACCTTGCCGCGTTCAGAGGTTCCAATCTCTCGGTCAAGGTCTAGTGGTCCAGAAACCCCATTGAAAATGCTTACTTTTGGGTTTTTTCACCAACTTGGCCCCCGCGCAGCAACAGCTACGGCTGAGCTATCTGACCCGGGCTCGCGCCAGTGCCAAGACGAATCCCCGGACTTGAGGCCCTATGAGTTTCGGGTTGACGGGTCGAGCCAATGGGGTAGAAAACTGCTTCCCAAGTTGCCAATAGTGAAGGCCTTTGGGTGTGTTTTGGTCTTTTCAAGAGGGAACCGCATGCCTTTAGCCTGTGCAATCTGACCTGGGCTCGCGGCAGTGACCAAGGGTCCATCTGGACCTGCAACACGCAGAGTTTCAGGTCGATCGGTCAAGCTCAAGGTCGACCCTTTTTGCCGTTTTTGCCAATTTGAGTCGCATCGAGCAATGGCTTCAGCCGTGCGATCTGACCTGGGCTCGCTCCAGAGACCAGGGGACCACCTGGATCTAAGGCGATAAGGATTTGGGGTCCATCTGACAAGGTCAAGAGGGTCAAAGCGCCGATTGAACACGGCACAAAAGTAAGCAAATTGGTCACGACTAGTGCACGCCCATCATCTGAGCCATCCGACCTGGGCTCGCCAACGTGCCCAGGGGACCCGCCCACCTTGCTGCGTTCAGAGGTACCAATCTCTCGGTCAAGGTCAAGTGGTCCAGAAACCCCATTGAAAATGCCTACTTTTGGGTTTTTTCACCAACTTGGCCCCCACGCAGCAATGGCTACGGCTGAGCGATCTGACCCGAGGTCGCGCCAGTGCCAAGACGAATCCCCGGACTTGAGGCCCTATGAGTTTCGGGTTGACGGGTCGAGCCATAGGGGTAGAAAACTGCTTCCCAAGTTGCCAATAGTGAAGGCCTTTGGGTGTGTTTTGGTCTTTTCAAGAGGGAACCGCATGCCGTTAGCCTGTGTGATCTGACCTGGGCTCGCGGCAGTGACCAAGGGTCCATCTGGACCTGCAACACGCAGAGTTTCAGGTCGATCGGTCAAGCTCAAGGTCGACCATTTTTGCCATTTTTTCCAATTCGAGTCACATGGAGCAAAGGCTTCAGCAGTGCGATCTGACCTGGGCTCACGCCAGAGACCAGGGGACCACCTGGACCTAAGGCGATATGGATTTGGGGTCCATCTGACAAAGTCAAGGGGGTCAAAGCGGCGATTGAACACGGCACAAAAGTAAGCAAATTGGTCACGACTAGTGCACGCCCATCGGCTGAGCCATCCGACCTGGGCTCGCGGCAGTGCCCAGGGGACCCGCCCACCTTGCCGCCTTCAGAGGTTCCAATCTCTCGGTCAAGGTCAAGTGGTCCAGAAACCCCATTGAAAATGCCTACTTTTGGGTTTTTTCACCAACTTGGCCCCCATCAGCAACGGCAACGGCTGAGCGATCTGACCCTGGCTCGCGCCAGTGCCAAGAGAAATCCTCGGACTTGGGGCCCTATGAGTTTCGGGTTGAGGGGTTGAGCCAAAGGGGTAAAACTGCTTCCCAAGTTGCCAATAGTGAAGGCCTTTGGGTGTGTTTTGGTCTTTTCAAGAGGGAACCGCATGCCTTTAGCCTGTGAGATCTGACCTGGGCTCGCGGCAGTGACCAAGAGTCCATCTGGACCTGCAACACGCAGACTTTCAGGTCGATCGGTCAAGCTCAAGGTCGACCCTTTTTGCCGTTTTTGCCAATTTGAGTCGCATCGAGCAATGGCTTCGGCCGTGCGATCTGATCTGGGCTCGCTCCAGAGACCAGGGGACCACCTGGAACTAAGGCGATAAGGATTTGGGGTCCATCTGACAAGGTCAAGGGGGTCAAAGCGGCAATTGAACACGGCACAAAAGTAAGCAAATTGGTCACGACTAGTGCACGCCCATCGGCTGAGCCATCCGACCTGGGCTCGCCAACATGCCAAGGGGACCCGCCCACCTTGCCGCATTCAGAGGTACCAATCTCTCTGTCAAGGTCAAGTGGTCCAGAAACCCCATTGAAAATGCCTACTTTTGGGTTTTTTCACCAACTTGGCCCCCAAGCAGCAACGGCTACGGCTGAGCGATCTGACCCGGGCTCACACCAGTGCCAAGAGGAATCCCCAGAATTGAGGCCCTATGAGGTTCGGGCTGACGGGTCGAGCCAAAGGGGTAGAAAACTGCTTCCCAAGTTGCCAATAGTGAAGGCCTTTGGGTGTGTTTTGGTCTTTTCAAGAGGGAACCGCATGCCTTTAGCCTGTGCGATCTGACCTGGGCTCGCGGCAGTGACCTAGGGTCCATCTGGACCTGCAACAGGCAGAGTTTCAGGTAGATCGGTCAAGCTCAAGGTCGACCCTTTTTTGCTGTTTTTGCCAATTTGAGACGCATGGAGCAATGGCTTCGGCCGTGCGATCTGACCTGGGCTCGCACCAGAGACCAGGGGACCACCTGGACCTAAGGCGATAAGGATTTGGGGTCCATCTGACAAGGTCAAGTGGGTCAAAGCGACGATTGAACACGGCACAAAAGTAAGCAAATTGGTCACGACTAGTGCACCTCCATCGCCTGAGCCATCATACCTGGGCTTGCCAACATGCCCAGGGGACCCGCCCACCTTGCCGGGTTCAGAGGTACCAATCTCTCAGTCAAGGTGAAGTGGTCCAGAAACCCCATTGAAAATGCCTACTTTTGGGTTTTTTCACCAACTTGGCCCCCGCGCAGCAACGGCTACGGCTGAGCGATCTGACCTGGGCTTGCGCCAGTGCCAAGACGAACCCCCGGACTTGAGGCCCTATGAGTTTTGGGTTGATGGGTCAAGCCAAAGGGGTAGAAAAATGCTTCCCAAGTTGCCAATAGTGAAGGCCATTGGGTGTGTTTTGGTCTTTTCAAGAGGGAACCGCATGCCTTTAGCCTGTGCGATCTGACCTGGGCTCGCGTCAGTGACCAAGGGTCCATCTGGACCTGCAACACGCAGAGTTTCGGGTCGATCGGTCAAGCTCAAGGTCGACCCTTTTTGCCGTTTTTGCCAATTTGAGTCGCATCGAGCAATGGCTTCGTCCGTGCGATCTGACCTTGGATCGCTCCAGAGACCAGGGGACCACCTGGACATAAGGCGATAAGGATTTGGGGTCCATCTGACAAGGTCAAGGGGGACAAAGCGGCGATTGAACACGGCACAAAAGTAAGCAAATTGGTCACGACTAGTGCACGCCCATCGGCTTAGCCATCCGACCTGGGCTCGCCAACGTGCCCAGGGGACCCGCCCACCTTGCCGCGTTCAGAGTTCCAATCTCTCCGTCAAGGTCTAGTGGTCCAGAAACCCCATTGAAAATGCTTACTTTTGGGTTTTTTCACCAACTTGGCCCCCCGCGCAGCAACGGCTACGGCTGAGCAATCTATACCGAGCTTGCGCCAGTGCTAAGACGAATCCCCGGACTTAAGGCCCTATGAGTTTCGGGTTGATGGGTCGAGCCAAAGGGGTAGAAAACTGCTTCCCAAGTTGCCAATAGTGAAGGCCTTTGGGTGTGTTTTGGTCTTTTCAAGAGGGAACCGCATGCCTTTACCCTGTGCGATCTGACCTGGGCTCGTGGCAGTGACCAAGGGTCCATCTGGACCTGCAACACGCAGAGTTTCGGGTCGATCGGTCAAGCTCAAGGTCGACCCTTTTTGCCGTTTTTGCCAATTTGAGTCGCATGGAGCAATGGCTTCGTCAATGCGATCTGACCTGGGCTCGCTCCAGAGACCAGGGGACCACCTGGACATAAGGCGATAAGGATTTGGGGTCCATCTGACAAGGTCAAGGGGGCAAAGTGGCGATTGAACACGGCACAAAAGTAAGCAAATTGGTCACGACTAGTGCACGCCCATCGGCTGAGCCATCAGACCTGGGCTCGCAAACGTGCCAAGGGGACCCGCCCACCTTGCCGCGTCCAGAGTTCCAATCTCTCCGTCAAGATCAAGTGGTCCAGAAACCCCATTGAAAATGCCTACTTTTGGGTTTATCACCAACTTGGCCCCCGCGCAGCAACGGCTACGGCTGAGCGATCTGACCCGGGCTTGCGCCAGTGCCAAGACGAATCCCCGGACTTGAGGCCCTATGAGTTTCGGGTCGACGGGTCGAGCCAAAGGGGTAGAAAACTGCTTCCCAAGTTGCCAATAGTGAAGGCCTTTGGGTGTGTTTTGGTCTTTTCAAGAGGGAACCGCATGCCATTAGCCTGTGGGATCTGACCTGGACTCGCGGCAGTGACCAAGGGTCTATCTGGACCTGCAACACGCAGAGTTTCGGGTCGATCGGTCAAGCTCAAGGTCGACCCTTTTTGCCAATTTGAGTCGCATGGAGCAATGGCTTTGGCCGTGCGATCTGACCTGGGCTCGCACCAGAAACCAGGGGACCACCTGGACCTAAGGCGATAAGGATTTGGGGTCCATCTGACAAGGTCAAGGGGGTCAAAGCGGCGATTGAACACGGCACAAAAGTAAGCAAATTGGTCACGACTAGTGCACGCCCATCGGCTGAGCCATCCGACCTGGGCTCGCCAAAGTGCCCAGGGGAATCGCCCACCTTGCCGCGTTCAGAGGCACCAATCTCTCAGTCAAGGTCTAGTGGTCCAGAAACCCCATTGAAAATGCTTACTTTTGGGTTTTTTCACCAACTTGGCCCCCCGCGCAGCAACGGCTACGGCTGAGCAATCTATCCCGAGCTTGCGCCAGTGCCAAGACGAATCCCCGGACGTAAGGCCCTATGAGTTTCGGGTTGATGGGTCGAGCCAAAGGGGTAGAAAACTGCTTCCCAAGTTGCCAATAGTGAAGGCCTTTGGGTGTGTTTTGGTCTTTTCAAGAGGGAACCGCATGCCTTTACCCTGTGCGATCTGACCTGGGCTCGCGGCAGTGACCAAGGGTCCATCTGGACCTGCAACACGCAGAGTTTCGGGTCGATCGGTCAAGCTCAAGTTCGACCCTTTTTGCCGTTTTTGGCAATTTGAGTCGCATGGAGCAATGGCTTCGGCCGTGCGATCTGACCAGGGCTCGCGCCAGAGACCAGGGGACCACCTGGACCTTAGGCGATAAGGATTTGGGGTCCATCTGACAAGGTCAAGGGGGTCAAAGCGGCGATTAAACATGGCACAAAAGTAAGCAAATTGGTCACGACTCGTGCACGCCCATCGGCTGAGCCATCCGACCTGGGCTCGCCAACGTTCCCAGGGGATCCGCCCACCTTGCCGCATTCAGAGGTACCAATCTCTCGGTCAAGGTCAAGTGGTCCAGAAACCCAATTGAAAATGCCTACTTTTGGGTTTTTTCACCAACTTGGCCCCCGCGCAGCAACGGCTACGGCTGAGCGATCTGACCAGGGCTCGCGCCAGTGCCAAGACGAATCCCCGGACTTGAAGCCCTTTGAGTTTCGGGTTGACGGGTCGAGCCAAAGGGGTAGAAAACTGCTTCCCAAGTTGCCAATAGTGAAAGCCTTTGGGTGTGTTTTAATCTTTTCAAGAGGGAACCGCATGCCTTTAGCCTGTGCGATCTGACCTGGGCTCGCGGCAGTGACCAAGGATTCATCTGGACCTGCAACACGCAGAGTTTCGGGTCGATCGGTCAAGCTCAAGGTCGACCCTTTTTTGCTGTTTTTGCCAATTTGAGTCGCATGGAGCAATGGCTTCGGCTGTGCGATCTGACCTGGGCTCGCTCCAGAGACCAGGGGACCACCTGGACCTAAGGCGATAAGGATTTGGGGTCCATCTGACATGGTCAAGGGGGTCAAAGCGGCGATTGAACACGGCACAAAAGTAAGCAAATTGGTCACGACTAGTGCACGCCCATCCGCTGAGCCATCCGACCTGGGCTCGCCAACGTGCCCAGGGGACCCGCCCATCTTCCCGTGTTCAGAGGTTCCAATCTCTCGGTCAAGGTCAAGTGGTCCAGAAACCCCATTGAAAATGCCTACTTTTGGTTTTTTTCACCAACTTGGCCCCCGCGCAGCAACGGCTACGGCTGAGCGATCTGACCCGGGTTCGCGCCAGTGCCAAGAGGAATCCCCAGACTTGAGGCCCTATGAGTTTCGGGTTGACGGGTTGAGCCAAAGGGGTAGAAAACTGTTTCTCAAGTTGCCAATAGTGAAGGCCTTTGGGTGTGTTTTGGTCTTTTCAAGAGTGCTGACCTGGGCTCGCGCAAGAGACCAGGGGACCACCTGGACCAAAGGCGATAAGGATTTGGGGTCCATCTGACAAGGTCAAGGGGGTCAAAGGTGCGATTGAACACGGCACAAAAGTGAGCAAATTGGTCACAACTAGTGCACGCCCATCGGCTGAGCCATCCAACCTGGGCTCGCCAACGTGCCCAGGGGACCCGCCCACCTTGCCGCGTTCAGAGGTACCAATCTCTCGGTCAAGGTCAAGTGGTCCAGAAACCCCATTGAAAATGCCTACTTTTGGGTTTTTTCACCAACTTGGCCCCCGCGCAGCAACGGCTACGGCTGAGCGATCTGACCCAAGCTCGCGCCAGTGCCAAGACAAATCCCCGGACTTGAGGCCCTATGAGTTTCGGGTTGACGGGTCGAGCCAAAGGGGTAGAAAACTGCTTCCCAAGTTGCCAATAGTGAAGGCCTTTGGGTGTGTTTTGGTCTTTTCAAGAGGGAACCGCATGCCTTTAGCCTGTGCGATCTGACTTGGGCTTGCGGCAGTGACCAAAGGTCCATCTGGACCGGCAACACGCAGAGTTTCGGGTCGATCGGTCAAGCTCAAGGTCGACCCTTTTGACAGTTTTTGCCAATTTGAGTCGCATGGAGCAATGGCTTTGGCCGTGTGATCTGACCTGGGCTCGCGCCAGAGACCAGGGGACCACCTGGACCTAAGGCGATAAGGATTTGGGGTCCATCTGACAAGGTCAAAGGGGTCAAAGCCGCGATTGAACACGGCACAAAAGTAAGCAAATTGGTCACGACTAGTGCACGCCCATCGGCTGAGCCATATGACCTGGGCTTGCCAACGTGCCCAGGAGACCCGCCTACCTTGCCGCATTCAGAGGTTCCAATCTCTCGGTCAAGGTCAAGTGGTCCAGAAACCCCATTGAAAATGCCTACCTTTGGGTTTTTTCACCAACTTGGCCCCCACGCAGCAACGGCTACGGCTGAGCAATCTGACCCAGGCTCACGCCAGTGCGCAGACGAATCCCCGGACTTGAGGCCCTATGAGTTTCGGGTTGACAGGTCGAGCCAAAGGGGTAGAAAACTGCTTCCCAAGTTGCCAAAAGTGAAGGCCTTTGGGTGTGTTTTAGTCTTTTCAAGAGGGAATCGCATGCCTTTATCCTGTGCGATCTGACCTGGGCTCACGGCAGTGACCAAGGGTCCATCTGGACCTGCAACATGCAGAGTTTTGGGTCGATTGGTCAAGCTCAAGGTCGACCCTTTTTGCCATTTTTGCCAATTTGAGTCGCATGGAGCAATGGCTTCGGCCGTGCGATCTGACCTGGGCTCGCGCCAGAGACCAGGGGACCACCTGGACATAAGGCGATAAGGATTTGGGGTCCATCTGACAAGGTCAAGGGGGTCAAAGCGGCGATTGAACACGGCACAAAAGTAAGCAAATTGGTCACGACTAGTGCACGCCCATCGGCTGAGCCATCCGACCTGGGCTCGCCAAGGTGCCCAGGGGACCCGCCCACCTTGACGCGTTCAGAGGTTCCTATCTCTCGGTCAAGGTCAAGTGGTCCAGAAACCCCATTGAAAATGCCTACTTTTGGGTTTTTTCACCAACTTGGCCCCCGTGCAGCAACAGCTACGGCTGAGCAATCTGAGCCGGGCTTGCGCCAGTGCCAAGAGGAATCCCCGGACTTGAGGCCCTATGAGTTTCGGGTTGACGGGTCGAGCCAAAGGGGTAGAAAACTGCTTCCCAAGTTGTCAATAGTGAAGGCCTTTGGGTGTGTTTTGGTCTTTTCAAGAGGGAACCGCATGCCTTTAGCCTGTGCGATCTGACCTGGGCTCGCGGCAGTGACCAAGGGTCCATCTGGACCTGCAACACACAGAGTTTCGGGTCGATCGGTCAAGCTCAAGGTCGACCCTTTTTGCCGTTTTTGCCACTTTGAGTGGCATGGAGCAATGACTTCGGTCGTGCGATCTGACCTGGGCTCGCGACAGAGACCAGGGGACCACCTGGATCTAGGGCGATAAGGATTTGGGGTCCATCTGACATGGTCAAGGGGGTCAAAGCGGCGATTGAACACGGCACAAAAGTAAGCAAATTGGTCACGACTAGTGCACGCCCATCGGCTGAGCCATCCGACCTGGGCTCGCCAACGTGCTCAGGGGACCCGCCGACCTTGCCGCGTTCAGAGGTACCAATCTCTCGGTCAAGATCAAGTGGTCCAGAAATCCCATTGAAAATGCCTACTTTTGGGTTTTTTCACCAACTTGGCCCCTGGCAGCAACGGCTACGGCTGAGCGATCTGACCCGGGCTCGCGCCAGTGCCAAGACGAATCCCTGGACTTGAGGCCCTATGAGTTTCTGGTTGATGGGTCTAGCCAAAGGGGTAGAAAACTGCTTCCCAAGTTGCCAATAGTGAAGGCCTTTGGGTGTGTTTTGGTCTTTTCAAGAGGGAACCGCATCCCTTTAGCCTGTGCGATCTGACCTGGGCTGGCGGCAGTGACCAAGGGTCCATCTGGACCTGCAACACGCAGAGTTTCGGGTCTTTCGGTCAAGCTCAAGGTCGACCCTTTTTGCCGTTTTTGCCAATTTGAGTCGCATGGAGCAATGGCTCTGTGCGATCTGACCTGGGCTCGCGCCAGAGACCAGGGGACCACCTGGACCTAAGGCGATAAGGATTTGGGGTCCATCTGACAAGGTCTAGAGGGTCAAAGCGGCGATTGAACATGGCACAAAAGTAAGCAAAATGGTCACGACTAGTGCACGCCCATCGGCTGAGCCATCCGACCTGGGCTCGCCAACGTGCCCAGGGGACCTGCCCACCTTGCCGCGGTCAGAGGTTCCAATCTCTTGGTAAAGGTCAAGTGGTCCAGAAACCCCATTGAAAATGCCTACTTTTGGGTTTTTTCACCAACTTGGCCCCCGCGCAGCAACGGCTACGGCTGAGCGATCTGACCCGGGCTCGCGCCAGTGCCAAGACGAATCCCCCGACTTGAGGCCCTATGAGTTTCGGGTTGACGGGTTGAGCCAAAGGGGTAGAAAACTGCTTCCCAAGTTGCCAATAGTGAAGGCCTTTGGGTGTGTTTTGGTCTTTTCAAGAGGGAACCGCATGCCTTTAGCCTGTGCGATCTGACCTGGGCTCGCGGCAGTGACCAAGGGTCCATCTGGACCTGCAACACGCAGAGTTTCAGGTTGATCTGTCAAGCTCAAGGTCGACCCTTTTTGCTGTTTTTGCCAATTTGAGTCGCATGGAGCAATGGCTCCGTGCGATCTGACCTGGGCTCGTGCCAGAGACCAGGGGACCAGCTGGACCTAAGGTGATAAGGATTTGGGGTCCATCTGACAAGGTCAAGGGGGTCAAAGCGGCGATTGAACATGGCACAAAAGTAAGCAAATTGGTCACGACTAGTGCACACCCATCGGCTGAGCCATCCGACCTGGGCTCGCCAATGTGCCCAGGGGACCCGCCCACCTTGCTGCATTCAGAGGTTCCAATCTCTCGGTCATGGTCAAGTGGTCCAGAAACCCCATTCAAATGCCTACTTTTGGTTTTTTTCACCAACTTGGCCCCCGCGCAGCAACGGCTACGGCTGAGCGATCTGACCCGGGCTTGCGCCAGTGCCAAGACGAATCCCTGGACTTGAGGCCCTATGAATTTCAGGTTGACGGGTCGAGCCAAAGGGGTAGAAAACTGCTTCCCAAGTTGCCAATAGTGAAGGCCTTTGGGTGTGTTTTCGTCTTTTCAAGAGGGAACCCCATGCCTTTAGCCTGTGAGATCTGACCTGGGCTCGCCGCAGTGACCAAGGGTCCATCTGGACCTGCAACACGCAGAGTTTCGGGTCGATCGGTCAAGCTCAAGGTCGACCCTTTTTGCCGTTTTTGCCACTTTGAGTGGCATGGAGCAATGGCTTCGGCCGTGCGATCTGACCTGGGCTCGCACCAGAGACCAGAGGACCACCTGGACCTAAGGCGATAAGGATTTGGGGTCCATCTGACAAGGTCAAGTGGGTCAAAGCAGCGATTGAACACGGCACAAAAGTAAGCAAATTGGTCACGACTAGTGCACGCCCATCGGCTGAGCCATCCGACCTGGGCTCGCCAACATGCCAAGGGGACCCGCCAACCTTGCTGCATTCAGAGGTTCCAATCTCTCGGTCAATGTCAAGTGGTCCAGAAACCCCATTGAAAATGCCTACTTTTGGGTTTTTTCACCAACTTAGCCCCCACGCAGCAACGGCTACGGCTGAGCGATCTGACCCGGGCTTGCGCCATTGCCAAGACGAATCCCCGGACTTGAGGCCCTATGAGTTTCGGGTTGACGGCTCGAGCCAATGGGGTAGAAAACTGCTTCCCAAGTTGCCAATAGTGAAGGCCTTTGGGTGTGTTTTGGTCTTTTCAAGAGGGAACCGCATGCCTTTAGCCTGTGCAATCTGACCTGGGCTCGCGGCAGTGACCAAGGGTCCATCTGGACCTGCAACACGCAGAGTTTCGGGTCGATCAGTCAAGCTCAAGGTGGACCCTTTTTGCCGTTTTTGCCAATTTGAGTCGAATGGAGCAATGGCTTCGGCCGTGCGATCTGACCTGGGCTCGCGCCAGAGACCAGGGGACCAGCTGTACCTAAGGCGATAAGGATTTGGGGTCCTTCTGACAAGGTCAAGGGTGTCAAAGCGGCGATTGAACACGGCACAAAAGTAAGCAAATTGGTCACAACTAGTGCACGCCCATCGGCTGAGCCATCCGACCTGGGCTTGCCAACGTGCCCAGGGGACCCGCCCACCTTGCCGCGTTCAGAGGTTCCATTCTCTCGGTCAAGGTCAAGTGGTCCAGAAACCACAATGAAAATGCCTACTTTTGGGTTTTTTCACCAACTTGGCCCCCATGCAGCAACGGCTACGGCTGAGCGATGTAACCTGGGCTCTCGCCAGTGCCAAGACGAATCCCTGGACTTGAGGCCCTATGAGTTTCGGGTTGATGGGTCGAGCCAAAGGGGTAGAAAACTGCTTCCCAAGTTGCCAATAGTGAAGGCCTTTGGGTGTGTTTTGGTCTTTTCAAGAGGGAACTGCATGCCTTTAGCCTGTGTGATCTGACCTGGGCTCGCGGCAGTGACCAAGGGTCCATCTGGACCTGCAACATGCAGAGTTTCGTGTCGATCAGTCAAGCTCAAGGTTGACCCTTTTTGCCGTTATTGCCAATTTGAGTCGAATGGAGCAATGGCTTCGGCCATGCGATCTGACCTGGGCTTGGGCCAGAGACCAGGGGACCAGCTGGACCTAAGGCGATAAGGATTTGGGGTCCATCTGACAAGGTCAAGGGGGTCAAAGCAGCGATTGAACACGGCACAAAAGTAAGCAAATTGGTCACGACTAGTGCACGCCCATAGGCTGAGCCATCCGACCTGGGCTCGCCAACGTGCCCAGGGGACCCGCCCACCTTGCCGCGTTCAGAGGTTCCAATCTCTCGGTCAAGGTCAAGTGGTCCAGAAACCCCATTGAAAATGCCTACTTTTGGGTTTTTTTACCAACTTGGCCCCAACGCAACAACGGCTACGGCTGAGCGATCTGACCCCGGCTTGCGCCAGTGCCAAGACGAATCCCCGGACTTGAGGCCCTATGAGTTTCGGGTTGACGGGTCGAGCCAAAGGGGTAGAAAACTGCTTTCCAAGTTGCCAATAGTGAAGGCCTTTGGGTGCGTTTTGGTCTTTTCAAGAGGGAACCGCATGCCTTTAGCCTGTGCGATCTGACCTGGGCTCGCGGCAGTGACCAAGGGTCCATCTGGACCTGCAACACGCAGAGTTTCGGGTGGATCGGTCAAGCTCAAGGTCGACCCTTTTTGCTGTTTTTGCCAATTTGAGTCGCATGGAGCAATGGCTTCGGCCGTGCGATCTGACCTGGACTCGCGCCAGCAACCAGGGGACCACCTGGACCTAAGGCGATAAGGATTTGGTGTCCATCTGACAAGGTCAAGGGGGTCAAAGCGGCGAATGAACACGGCACAAAAGTAAGCAAATTGGTCACGACTAGTGCACGCCCATTGGCTGAGCCATCCGACCTGGGCTCGCCAACGTGCCCAGGGGACCCGCCCACCTTGCCGCGTTCAGAGGTACCAATCTCTCGGTCAAGGTCAAGTGGTCCAGAAACCCCATTGAAAATGCCTACTTTTTGGTTTTTTCACCAACTTGGCCCCCGTGCAGCAATGGCTACGGCTGAGCGATCTGACCCGGGATTGCGCCAGTGCCCAGACAAATCCCTGGACTTGAGGCCCTATGAGTTTCAGGTTGACGGGTCGAGCCAAAGGGGTAGAAAACTGCTTCCCAAGTTGCCAATAGTGAAGGCCTTTGGGTGTGTTTTGGTCTTTTCAAGAGGGAACCGCATGCCTTTAGCCTGTGCGATCTGACCTGGGCTCGCGGAAATGACCAAGGGTCCATCTGGACCTGCAACACGCAGAGTTTCGGGTCGATCGGTCAAGCTCAAGGTCGACCCTTTTTGCCGTTTTTGCCAATTTTAGTCGCATGGAGCAATGGCTTCGGCCGTGCGATCTGACCTGGGCTCGCGCCAGAGACCAGGGGACCACCTGGACCTAAGGCGATAAGGGTTTGGGGTACATCTGACAAGGTCAAGTGGGTCAAAGCAGCGATTGAACACGGCACAAAAGTAAGCAAATTGGTCACGACTAGTGCACGCCCATCGGCTGAGCCATCCGACCTGGGCTCGCCAACGTGCCCAGGGGACCTGCCAACCTTGCCTCATTCAGAGGTTCCAATCTCTCGGTCAAGGTCAAGTGGTCCAGAAACCCCATTGAAAATGCCTACTTTTGGTTTTTTTCACCAACTTGGCCCCCGCGCAGCAACGGCTACGGCTGAGCGATCTGACCCAGGCTCGCGCCAGTGCCAAGAGGAATGTCCGGACTTGAGGCCCTATGAGTTTCGGGTTGACGGGTCGAGCCAAAGGGATAGAAAACTGCTTCCCAAGTTGCCAATAGTGAAGGCCTTTGGGTGTGTTTTGGTCTTTTCAAGAGGGAACCGCATGCCTTTAGCCTGTGTGATCTGACCTGGGCTCACGGCAGTGACCAAGGGTCCATCTGGACCTGCAACACGCAGAGTTTCGGGTCGATCAGTCAAGCTCAAGGTCGACCCTTTTTGCTGTTTTTGCCAATTTGAGTCGCATGGAGCAATGGCTTCGGCCGTGCGATCTGACCTGGACTCGCGCCAGAGACCAGGGGACCACCTGGACCTAAGGCGATAAGGATTTGGGGTCCATCTGACAAGGTCAAGGGGGTCAAAGCAGCGATTGAACACAGCAAAAAAGTAAGCAAATTGGTCACGACTAGTGCACGCCCATCGGCTGAGCCATCCGACCTGGGCTCGCCAACATGCCCAGGGGATCCTCCCACCTTGCCGCGTTCAGAGGTTCCAATCTCTCAGTCAAGGTCAAGTGGTCCAGAAACCCCATTGAAAATGCCTACTTTTGGGTTTTTTCACCAACTTGGCCCCCATGGAGCAACGGCTACGGCTGAGCGATGTGACCCGGGCTCTCGCCAGTGCCAAGAAGAATCCCTGGACTTGAGGCCCTATGAGTTTCGGGTTGATGGGTCCAGCCAAAGGGGTAGAAAACTGCTTCCCAAGTTGCCAATAGTGAAGGCCTTTGGGTGTGTTTTGGTTTTTTCAAGAGGGAACTGCATGCCTTTAGCCTGTGAGATCTGACCTGGGCTCGCGGCAGTGACCAAGGGTCCATCTGGACCTGCAACACGCAGAGTTTCGGGTCGATCAGTCAAGCTCAAGGTCGACCCTTTTTGCCGTTTTTGCCAATTTGAGTCGCATGGAGCAATGGCTTCGGCCATGCGATCTGACCTGGGCTTGGGCCAGAGACCAGGGGACCAGCTGGACCTAAGGCGATAAGGATTTGGGGTCCATCTGATAAGGTCAAGGGGGTCAAAGCGGCGATTGAACACGGCACAAAAGTAAGCAAATTGGTCACGACTAGTGCACGCCCATAGCTTGAGCCATCCGACCTGGGCTCGCCAACGTGCCCAGGGGACCCGCCCGCCTTGCCGCGTTCAGAGGTTCCAATCTCTCGGTCAAGGTCAAGTGGTCCAGAAACCCCATTGAAAATGCCTACTTTTGGGTTTTTTCACCAACTTTGCCCCCACGCAACAACGGCTACGGCTGAGCGATCTGACCCCGGCTCGCGCCAGTGCCAAGACGAATCCCCGGACTTGAGGCCCTATGAGTTTCGGGTTGACGGGTCGAGCCAAAGGGGTAGAAAACTGCTTCCCAAGTTGCCAATAGTGAAGGCCTTTGGGTGTGTTTTGGTCTTTTCAAGAGGGAACCGCATGCCTTTAGCCTGTGCGATCTGACCTGGGCTCGCGGCAGTGACCAAGGGTCCATCTGGACCTGCAACACGCAGAGTTTCGGGTGGATCGGTCAAGCTCAAGGTCGACCCTTTTTGCCGTTTTTGCCAATTTGAGTCGCATGGAGCAATGGCTTCGGCCGTGCGATCTGATCTGGGCTCGCGCCAGAGACCAGGGGACCACCTGGACCTAAGGCGATAAGGATTTGGGGTCCATCTGACAAGGTCAAGGGGGTCAAAGCGGCGAATGAACACGGCACAAAAGTAAGCAAATTGGTCACAACTAGTGCACGCCCATTGGCTGAGCCATCCGACCTGGGCTCGCTAACGTGCCCAGGGGACCCGCCCACCTTGCTGCGTTCAGAGGTTCCAATCTCTCGGCCAAGGTCATGTGGTCCAGAAACCCCATTGAAAATGCCTACTTTTGGGTTTTTTCACCAACTTGGCCCCCGCGCAGCAACGGCTACGGCTGAGCGATCTGACCCGGGCTCCCTCCAGTGCCAAGACGAATCCCTGGACTTGAGGCCCTATGAGTTTCGGGTTGAGGGGTCAAGCCAAAGGGGTAGAAAACTGCTTCCCAATTTGCCAATAGTGAAGGCCGTTGGGTGTGTTTTGGTCTTTTCAAGAGGGAACCGCATGCCTTTAGCCTGTGCGATCTGACCTGGGCTCGTGGCAGTGACCAAGGGTCCATCTGGACCTGCAACACACAGAGTTTCGGGTCATTCGGTCAAGCTCAAGGTCGACCCTTTTTGCCGTTTTTGCCTATTTGAGTCGCATGGAGCAATGGCTTCGGCCATGTGATCTGACCTGGGCTCGCGCCAGAGACCAGGGGACCACCTGGACCTAAGGTGATAAGGATTTTGGGTCCATCTGACAAGGTCAAGGTGGTTAAAGCGGCGATTGAACACGGCACAAAAGTAAGCAAATTGGTCACGACTAGTGCACGCCCATAGGCTGAGCCATCCGACCTGGGCTCGCCAACGTGCCCAGGGGACCCGCCCACCTTGCCGCGTTCAGAGGTTCCAATCTCTCGGTCAAGGTCAAGTGGTCCAGAAACCCCATTGAAAATGCCTACTTTTGGGTTTTTTCACCAACTTGGCCCCAACGCAACAACGGCTACGGCTGAGCGATCTGACCCCGGCTTGCGCCAGTGCCAAGACGAATCCCCGGACTTGAGGCCCTATGAGTTTCGGGTTGACGGGTCGAGCCAAAGGGGTAGAAAACTGCTTTCCAAGTTGCCAATAGTGAAGGCCTTTGGGTGTGTTTTGGTCTTTTCAAGAGGGAACCGCATGCCTTTAGCCTGTGCGATCTGACCTGGGCTCGCGGCAGTGACCAAGGGTCCATCTGGACCTGCAACACGCAGAGTTTCGGGTGGATCGGTCAAGCTCAAGGTCGACCCTTTTTGCTGTTTTTGCCAATTTGAGTCGCATGGAGCAATGGCTTCGGCCGTGCGATCTGACCTGGACTCGCGCCAGCAACCAGGGGACCACCTGGACCTAAGGCGATAAGGATTTGGTGTCCATCTGACAAGGTCAAGGGGGTCAAAGCGGCGAATGAACACGGCACAAAAGTAAGCAAATTGGTCACGACTAGTGCACGCCCATTGGCTGAGCCATCCGACCTGGGCTCGCCAACGTGCCCAGGGGACCCGCCCACCTTGCCGCGTTCAGAGGTACCAATCTCTCGGTCAAGGTCAAGTGGTCCAGAAACCCCATTGAAAATGCCTACTTTTTGGTTTTTTCACCAACTTGGCCCCCGTGCAGCAATGGCTACGGCTGAGCGATCTGACCCGGGATTGCGCCAGTGCCCAGACAAATCCCTGGACTTGAGGCCCTATGAGTTTCAGGTTGACGGGTCGAGCCAAAGGGGTAGAAAACTGCTTCCCAAGTTGCCAATAGTGAAGGCCTTTGGGTGTGTTTTGGTCTTTTCAAGAGGGAACCGCATGCCTTTAGCCTGTGCGATCTGACCTGGGCTCGCGGAAATGACCAAGGGTCCATCTGGACCTGCAACATGCAGAGTTTCGGGTGGATCGGTCAAGCTCAAGGTCGACCCTTTTTGCCGTTTTTGCCAATTTTAGTCGCATGGAGCAATGGCTTCGGCCGTGCGATCTGACCTGGGCTCGCGCCAGAGACCAGGGGACCACCTGGACCTAAGGCGATAAGGATTTGGGGTACATCTGACAAGGTCAAGTGGGTCAAAGCAGCGATTGAACACGGCACAAAAGTAAGCAAATTGGTCACGACTAGTGCACGCCCATCGGCTGAGCCATCCGACCTGGGCTCGCCAACGTGCCCAGGGGACCCGCCAACCTTGCCTCATTCAGAGGTTCCAATCTCTCGGTCAAGGTCAAGTGGTCCAGAAACCCCATTGAAAATGCCTACTTTTGGTTTTTTTCACCAACTTGGCCCCCGCGCAGCAACGGCTACGGCTGAGCGATCTGACCCGGGCTCACGCCAGTGCCAAGACGAATCCCCGGACTTGAGGCCCTATGAGTTTCGGGTTGACGTTTCGAGCCAAAGGGATAGAAAACTGCTTCCCAAGTTGCCAATAGTGAAGGCCTTTGGGTGTGTTTTGGTCTTTTCAAGAGGGAACCGCATGCCTTTAGCCTGTGCGATCTGACCTGGGCTCGCGGCAGTGACCAAGGGTCCATCTGGACCTGCAACACGCAGAGTTTCGGGTCCATCGGTCAAGCTCAAGGTCGACCCTTTTTGCCGTTTTTGCCAATTTGAGTCGCATGGAGCAATGGCTTCGGCCGTGCGATCTGATCTGGACTGGCGCCAGAGACCAGGGGACCACCTGGACCTAAGGCGATAAGGATTTGGGGGTCCATCTGACAAGGTCAAGGGGGTCAAAGCGGCGATTGAACACGGCACAAAAGTAAGCAAATTGGTCACAACTAGTGCACGCCCATTGGCTGAGCCATCCGACCTGGGCTCGCCAACATGCCCAGGGGACCCGCCCACCTTGCCGCGTTCAGAGGTTCCAATCTCTCAGTCAAGGTCAAGTGGTCCAGAAACCCCATTGAAAATGCCTACTTTTGGGTTTTTTCACCAACTTGGCCCCCATGGAGCAACGGCTACGGCTGAGCGATGTGACCCGGGCTCTCGCCAGTGCCAAGAAGAATCCCTGGACTTGAGGCCCTATGAGTTTCGGGTTGATGGGTCGAGCCAAAGGGGTAGAAAACTGCTTCCCAAGTTGCCAATAGTGAAGGCCTTTGGGTGTGTTTTGGTTTTTTCAAGAGGGAACTGCATGCCTTTAGCCTGTGAGATCTGACCTGGGCTCGCGGCAGTGACCAAGGGTCCATCTGGACCTGCAACACGCAGAGTTTCGGGTCGATCAGTCAAGCTCAAGGTCGACCCTTTTTGCCGTTTTTGCCAATTTGAGTCGCATGGAGCAATGGCTTCGGCCATGCGATCTGACCTGGGCTTGGGCCAGAGACCAGGGGACCAGCTGGACCTAAGGCGATAAGGATTTGGGGTCCATCTGATAAGGTCAAGGGGGTCAAAGCGGCGATTGAACACGGCACAAAAGTAAGCAAATTGGTCACGACTAGTGCATGCCCATAGCTTGAGCCATCCGACCTGGGCTCGCCAATGTGCCCAGGGGACCCGCCCGCCTTGCCGCGTTCAGAGGTTCCAATCTCTCGGTCAAGGTCAAGTGGTCCAGAAACCCCATTGAAAATGCCTACTTTTGGGTTTTTTCACCAACTTTGCCCCCACGCAACAACGGCTACGGCTGAGCGATCTGACCCCGGCTCGCGCCAGTGCCAAGACGAATCCCCGGACTTGAGGCCCTATGAGTTTCGGGTTGACGGGTCGAGCCAAAGGGGTAGAAAACTGCTTCCCAAGTTGCCAATAGTGAAGGCCTTTGGGTGTGTTTTGGTCTTTTCAAGAGGGAACCGCATGCCTTTAGCCTGTGCGATCTGACCTGGGCTCGCGGCAGTGACCAAGGGTCCATCTGGACCTGCAACACGCAGAGTTTCGGGTGGATCGGTCAAGCTCAAGGTCGACCCTTTTTGCCGTTTTTGCCAATTTTAGTCGCATGGAGCAATGGCTTCGGCCGTGCGATCTGACCTGGGCTCGCGCCAGAGACCAGGGGACCACCTGGACCTAAGGCGATAAGGATTTGGGGTACATCTGACAAGGTCAAGTGGGTCAAAGCAGCGATTGAACACGGCACAAAAGTAAGCAAATTGGTCACGACTAGTGCACGCCCATCGGCTGAGCCATCCGACCTGGGCTCGCCAACGTGCCCAGGGGACCCGCCAACCTTGCCTCATTCAGAGGTTCCAATCTCTCGGTCAAGGTCAAGTGGTCCAGAAACCCCATTGAAAATGCCTACTTTTGGTTTTTTTCACCAACTTGGCCCCCGCGCAGCAACGGCTACGGCTGAGCGATCTGACCCGGGCTCACGCCAGTGCCAAGACGAATCCCCGGACTTGAGGCCCTATGAGTTTCGGGTTGACGTTTCGAGCCAAAGGGATAGAAAACTGCTTCCCAAGTTGCCAATAGTGAAGGCCTTTGGGTGTGTTTTGGTCTTTTCAAGAGGGAACCGCATGCCTTTAGCCTGTGCGATCTGACCTGGGCTCGCGGCAGTGACCAAGGGTCCATCTGGACCTGCAACACGCAGAGTTTTGGGTCCATCGGTCAAGCTCAAGGTCGACCCTTTTTGCCGTTTTTGCCAATTTGAGTCGCATGGAGCAATGGCTTCGGCCGTGCGATCTGATCTGGGCTGGCGCCAGAGACCAGGGGACCACCTGGACCTAAGGCGATAAGGATTTGGGGGTCCATCTGACAAGGTCAAGGGGGTCAAAGCGGCGATTGAACACGGCACAAAAGTAAGCAAATTGGTCACAACTAGTGCACGCCCATTGGCTGAGCCATCCGACCTGGGCTCGCTAACGTGCCCAGGGGACCCGCCCACCTTGCCGCATTCAGAGGTTCCAATCTCTCGGTCAAGGTCAAGTGGTCCAGAAACCCCATTGAAAATGCCTACTTTTGGGTTTTTTCACCAACTTGGCCCCCGCGCAGCAACGGCTACGGCTGAGCGATCTGACCCAGGCTCGCGCCAGTGCCAAGAGGAATGTCCGGACTTGAGGCCCTATGAGTTTCGGGTTGACGGGTCGAGCCAAAGGGGTAGAAAACTGCTTCCCAAGTTGCCAATAGTGAAGGCCTTTGGGTGTGTTTTGGTCTTTTCAAGAGGGAACCGCATGCCTTTAGCCTGTGTGATCTGACCTGGGCTCACGGCAGTGACCAAGGGTCCATCTGGACCTGCAACACGCAGAGTTTCGGGTCGATCAGTCAAGCTCAAGGTCGACCCTTTTTGCTGTTTTTGCCAATTTGAGTCGCATGGAGCAATGGCTTCGGCTGTGCGATCTGACCTGGACTCGCGCCAGAGACCAGGGGACCACCTGGACCTAAGGCGATAAGGATTTGGGGTCCATCTGACAAGGTCAAGGGGGTCAAAGCAGCGATTGAACACAGCAAAAAAGTAAGCAAATTGGTCACGACTAGTGCACGCCCATCGGCTGAGCCATCCGACCTGGGCTCGCCAACATGCCCAGGGGACCCGCCCACCTTGCCGCGTTCAGAGGTTCCAATCTCTCAGTCAAGGTCAAGTGGTCCAGAAACCCCATTGAAAATGCCTACTTTTGGGTTTTTTCACCAACTTGGCCCCCATGGAGCAACGGCTACGGCTGAGCGATGTGACCCGGGCTCTCGCCAGTGCCAAGAAGAATCCCTGGACTTGAGGCCCTATGAGTTTCGGGTTGATGGGTCGAGCCAAAGGGGTAGAAAACTGCTTCCCAAGTTGCCAATAGTGAAGGCCTTTGGGTGTGTTTTGGTTTTTTCAAGAGGGAACTGCATGCCTTTAGCCTGTGAGATCTGACCTGGGCTCGCGGCAGTGACCAAGGGTCCATCTGGACCTGCAACACGCAGAGTTTCGGGTCGATCAGTCAAGCTCAAGGTCGACCCTTTTTGCCGTTTTTGCCAATTTGAGTCGCATGGAGCAATGGCTTCGGCCATGCGATCTGACCTGGGCTTGGGCCAGAGACCAGGGGACCAGCTGGACCTAAGGCGATAAGGATTTGGGGTCCATCTGATAAGGTCAAGGGGGTCAAAGCGGCGATTGAACACGGCAAAAAAGTAAGCAAATTGGTCACGACTAGTGCACGCCCATAGCTTGAGCCATCCGACCTGGGCTCGCCAATGTGCCCAGGGGACCCGCCCGCCTTGCCGCGTTCAGAGGTTCCAATCTCTCGGTCAAGGTCAAGTGGTCCAGAAACCCCATTGAAAATGCCTACTTTTGGGTTTTTTCACCAACTTTGCCCCCACGCAACAACGGCTACGGCTGAGCGATCTGACCCCGGCTCGCGCCAGTGCCAAGACGAATCCCCGGACTTGAGGCCCTATGAGTTTCGGGTTGACGGGTCGAGCCAAAGGGGTAGAAAACTGCTTCCCAAGTTGCCAATAGTGAAGGCCTTTGGGTGTGTTTTGGTCTTTTCAAGAGGGAACCGCATGCCTTTAGCCTGTGCGATCTGACCTGGGCTCGCGGCAGTGACCAAGGGTCCATCTGGACCTGCAACACGCAGAGTTTCGGGTGGATCGGTCAAGCTCAAGGTCGACCCTTTTTGCCGTTTTTGCCAATTTGAGTCGCATGGAGCAATGGCTTCGGCCGTGCGATCTGATCTGGGCTCGCGCCAGAGACCAGGGGACCACCTGGACCTAAGGCGATAAGGATTTGGGGTCCATCTGACAAGGTCAAGGGGGTCAAAGCGGCGAATGAACACGGCACAAAAGTAAGCAAATTGGTCACAACTAGTGCACGCCCATTGGCTGAGCCATCCGACCTGGGCTCGCTAACGTGCCCAGGGGACCTGCCCACCTTGCTGCGTTCAGAGGTTCCAATCTCTCGGCCAAGGTCATGTGGTCTAGAAACCCCATTGAAAATGCCTACTTTTGGGTTTTTTCACCAACTTGGCCCCCGCGCAGCAACGGCTACGGCTGAGCGATCTGACCCGGGCTCCCTCCAGTGCCAAGACGAATCCCTGGACTTGAGGCCCTATGAGTTTCGGGTTGAGGGGTCAAGCCAAAGGGGTAGAAAACTGCTTCCCAATTTGCCAATAGTGAAGGCCGTTGGGTGTGTTTTGGTCTTTTCAAGAGGGAACCGCATGCCTTTAGCCTGTGCGATCTGACCTGGGCTCGTGGCAGTGACCAAGGGTCCATCTGGACCTGCAACACACAGAGTTTCGGGTCATTCGGTCAAGCTCAAGGTCGACCCTTTTTGCCGTTTTTGCCAATTTGAGTCGCATGGAGCAATGGCTTTGGCCGTGCGATCTGACCTGGGCTCGCGCCAGAGACCAGGGGACCACCTGGACCTAAGGTGATAAGGATTTTGGGTCCATCTGACAAGGTCAAGGTGGTTAAAGCGGCAATTGAACACGGCACAAAAGTAAGCAAATTGGTCACGACTAATGCACGCCCATCGGCTGAGCCATCGGACCTGGGCTCGCCAACGTGCCCAGGGGACCCACCCACCTTGCCGCGTTCAGAGGTACCAATCTCTCGGTCAAGGTCAAGTGGTCCAGAAACCCCATTGAAAATGCCTACTTTTGGGTTTTTTCACCAACTTTGCCCCCGCGCAGCAACGGCTACGGCTGAGCAATCTGATCCCGGCTCACGCTAGTGCCAAGACGAATCCCTGGACTTGAGGCCCCTATGAGTTTCCGGTTGATGGGTCAAGCCAAAGGGGTAGAAAACTGCTTCCCAAGTTGCCAATAGTGATGGCCTTTGGGTGTGTTTTGGTCTTTTCAAGAGGGAACCGCATGCCTTTAGCCTGTGCGATCTGACCTGGGCTCGGGGCAGTGACCAAGGGTCCATCTGGACCTGCAACACGCAGAGTTTTGGGTCGATTGGTCAAGCTCAAGGTCGACCCTTTTTGCTGTTTTTGCCAATTTGAGTTGCATGAAGCAATGGCTTCGGCGTAGGATCTGACCTGGGCTCGCGCCAGAGACCATGGGACCACCTGGACCTAAGGCGATAAGGATTTGGGGTCCATCTGACAAGGTCAAGGGGGTCACCTGGACCTAAGGCGATAAGGATTTGGGGTCCATCTGACAAGGTCAAGGGGGTTAAAGCGGCGATTGAACAGGGCACAAAAGTAAGCAAATTGGTCACGACTAATGCACGCCCATCGGCTGAGCCATCGGACCTGAGCTCGCCAACGTGCCCAGGGGACCCGCCCACCTTGCCGCGTTCAGAGGTACCAATCTCTCGGTCAAGGTCAAGTGGTCCAGAAACCCCATTGAAAATGCCTACTTTTGGGTTTTTTCACCAACTTTGCCCCCGCGCAGCAACGGCTACGGCTGAGCGATCTGACCTGGAATCGCGCCAATGCCAAGACGAATCCCCGGACTTGAGGCCTAATGAGTTTCGGGTTGACAGGTAGAGCCAAAGGGGTAGAAAACTGCTTCCCAAGTTGCCAATAGTGAAGGCCTTTAGGTGTGTTTTGGTCTTTTCAAGAGGGAACTGCATGCCTTTAGCCTGTGCAATCTGACCTGGGCTCGCGGCAGTGACCAAGGGTCCATCTGGACCTGCAACACGCAGAGTTTCTGGTAGATCAGTCAAGCTCAAGGTCGACCCTTTTTGCCGTTTTTGCCAATTTGAGTCGCATGGAGCAACGGCTATGGCTGAGCGATCTGACCCGGGCTCGCGCCAGTGCCAAGACGAATCCCTGGACTTGAGGCCCTATGAGTTTCGGGTTGACGGGTCAAGCCAAAGGGATAGAAAACTGCTTCCCAAGTTGCCAATAGTGAAGGCCTTTGGGTGTGTTTTGGTCTTTTCAAGAGGGAACCGCATGCCTTTAGCCTGTGCGATCTGACCTGGGCTCGCGGCAGTGACCAAGGGTCCATCTGGACCTGCAACACGCAGAGTTTCGGGTGGATCGGTCAAGCTCAAGGTCGACCCTTTTTGCCGTTTTTGCCAATTTGAGTCGCATGGAGCAATGGCTTCGGCCGTGCGATCTGATATTGGCTGGCGCCAGAGACCAGGGGACCACCTGGACCTAAGGCGATAAGGATTTGGGGTCCATCTGACAAGGTCAAGGGGGTCAAAGCGGCGATTGAACACGGCACAAAAGTAAGCAAATTGGTCACAACTAGTGCACGCCCATTGGCTGAGCCATCCGACCTGGGCTCGCTAACGTGCCCAGGGGACCCGCCCACCTTGCTGTGTTCAGAGGTTCCAATCTCTCGGTCAAGGTCAAGTGGTCCAGAAACCCCATTGAAAATGCCTACTTTTGGGTTTTTTCACCAACTTGGCCCCCGCGCAGCAACGGCTACGGCTGAGCGATCTGACCCGGGCTCTCGCCAGTGCCAAGACGAATCCCTGGACTTGAGGCCCTATGAGTTTCGGGTTGAGGGGTCAAGCCAAAGGGGTAGAAAACTGCTTCCCAAGTTGCCAATAGTGAAGGCCGTTGGGTGTGTTTTGGTCTTTTCAAGAGGGAACCGCATGCCTTTAGCCTGTGCGATCTGACCTGGGCTCGTGGCAGTGACCAAGGGTCCATCTGGACCTGCAACACACAGAGTTTCGGGTCATTCGGTCAAGCTCAAGGTCGACCCTTTTTGCCGTTTTTGCCAATTTGAGTCGCATGGAGCAATGGCTTTGGCCGTGCGATCTGACCTGGGCTCGCGCCAGAGACCAGGGGACCACCTGGACCTAAGGTGATAAGGATTTTGGGTCCATCTGACAAGGTCAAGGTGGTTAAAGCGGCAATTGAACACGGCACAAAAGTAAGCAAATTGGTCACGACTAATGCACGCCCATCGGCTGAGCCATCGGACCTGGGCTCGCCAACGTGCCCAGGGGACCCACCCACCTTGCCGCGTTCAGAGGTACCAATCTCTCGGTCAAGGTCAAGTGGTCCAGAAACCCCATTGAAAATGCCTACTTTTGGGTTTTTTCACCAACTTTGCCCCCGCGCAGCAACGGCTACGGCTGAGCAATCTGATCCCGGCTCACGCCAGTGCCAAGACGAATCCCTGGACTTGAGGCCCCTATGAGTTTCCGGTTGATGGGTCAAGCCAAGGGGTAGAAAACTGCTTCCCAAGTTGCCAATAGTGATGGCCTTTGGGTGTGTTTTGGTCTTTTCAAGAGGGAACCGCATGCCTTTAGCCTGTGCGATCTGACCTGGGCTCGGGGCAGTGACCAAGGGTCCATCTGGACCTGCAACACGCAGAGTTTTGGGTCGATTGGTCAGGCTCAAGGTCGACCCTTTTTGCTGTTTTTGCCAATTTGAGTTGCATGAAGCAATGGCTTCGGCGTAGGATCTGACCTGGGCTCGCGCCAGAGACCATGGGACCACCTGGACCTAAGGCGATAAGGATTTGGGGTCCATCTGACAAGGTCAAGGGGGTCACCTGGACCTAAGGCGATAAGGATTTGGGGTCCATCTGACAAGGTCAAGGGGGTTAAAGCGGCGATTGAACAGGGCACAAAAGTAAGCAAATTGGTCACGACTAATGCACGCCCATCGGCTGAGCCATCGGACCTGAGCTCGCCAACGTGCCCAGGGGACCCGCCCACCTTGCCGCGTTCAGAGGTACCAATCTCTCGGTCAAGGTCAAGTGGTCCAGAAACCCTATTGAAAATGCCTACTTTTGGGTTTTTTCACCAACTTGGCCCCCGCGCAGCAACGGCTACGGCTGAGCGATCTGACCTGGAATCGAGCCAATGCCAAGACGAATCCCCGGACTTGAGGCCTAATGAGTTTCGGGTTGACAGGTAGAGCCAAAGGGGTAGAAAACTGCTTCCCAAGTTGCCAATAGTGAAGGCCTTTAGGTGTGTTTTGGTCTTTTCAAGAGGGAACTGCATGCCTTTAGCCTGTGCAATCTGACCTGGGCTCGCGGCAGTGACCAAGGGTCCATCTGGACCTGCAACACGCAGAGTTTCTGGTAGATCAGTCAAGCTCAAGGTCATGTGGTCCAGAATTGCCGTTTTTGCCAATTTGAGTCGCATGGAGCAACGGCTACGGCTGAGCGATCTGACCCGGGCTCGCGCCAGTGCCAAGACAAATCCCTGGACATGAGGCCCTATGAGTTTTGGGTTGACAGGTCGAGCCAAAGGGGTAGAAAACTGCTTCCCAAGTTGCCAAAAGTGAAGGCCTTTGTGTGTGTTTTGGTCTTTTCAAGAGGGAACTGCATGCCTTTAGCCTGTGCGATCTGACCTCGGCTTGCGGCAGTGACCAAGGGTCCATCTGGACCTGCAACACGCAGAGTTCCGGGTCGATCGGTCAAGCTCAAGGTCGACCCTTTTGCCGTTTTTGCCAATTTGAGTCGCATGGAGCAATGGCTTCAGCCGTGCGATCTGACCTGAGCTCGCGCCAGAGACCATGTGACCACCTGGACCTAAGGCGATAAGGATTTGGGGTCCATCTGACAAGGTCAAGGGGGTCAAAGCGGCGATTGAATACGGCACAAAAGTAAGCAAATTGGTCACGACTAGTGCACGCCCATCAGCTGAGCCATCCGACCTGGGCTCGCCAACGTGCCCAGGGGACCTGCCCACCTTGCCGCGTTCAGAGGTTCCAATCTCTCGGTCAAGGTCAAGTGTTTCAGAAACCCCATTGAAAATGCCTACTTTTGGGTTTTTTCACCAACTTTGCCCCCACACAGCAACGGCTACGGCTGAGCGATCTGACCTGGAATCGCGCCAATGCCAAGACGAATCTCCGGACTTGAGGCCTAATGAGTTTCGGGTTGACGGGTAGAGCCAAAGGGGTAGAAAACTGCTTCCCAAGTTGCCAATAGTGAAGGCCTTTAGGTGTGTTTTGGTCTTTTCAAGAGGGAACTGCATGCCTTTAGCCTGTGCGATCTGACCTGGGCTCGCGGCAGTGACCAAGGGTCCATCTGGACCTGCAACACGCAGAGTTTCTGGTAGATCAGTCAAGCTCAAGGTCGACCCTTTTTGCCGTTTTTGCCAATTTGAGTCGCATGGAGCAACGGCTACGGCTGAGCGATCTGACCCGGGCTCGCGCCATTGCCAAGACGAATCCCCGGACATGAGGCCCTATGAGTTTCGGGTTGACAGGTCGAGCCAAAGGGGTAGAAAACTGCTTCCCAAGTTGCCAATAGTGAAGGCCTTTGTGTGTGTTTTGGTCTTTTCAAGAGGGAACTGCATGCCTTTAGCCTGTGCGATCTGACCTCGGCTTGCGGCAGTGACCAAGGGTCCATCTGGACCTGCAACACGCAGAGTTTTGGGTTGATCGGTCAAGCTCAAGGTCGACCCTTTTTGCGGTTTTTGCCAATTTGAGTCGCATGGAGCAATGGCTTCAGCCGTGCGATCTGACCTGGGCTTGCGCCAGAGACCATGTGACCACCTGGACCTAAGGCGATAAGGATTTGGGGTCCATCTGACAAGGTCAAGGGGGTCAAAGCGGCGATTGAATACGGCACAAAAGTAAGCAAATTGGTCACGACTAGTGCACGCCCATCAGCTGAGCCATCCGACCTGGGCTCGCCAACGTGCCCAGGGGACCTGCCCACCTTGCCGCGTTCAGAGGTTTCAATCTCTCGGTCAAGGTCAAGTGGTCCAGAAACCCCATTGAAAATGCCTACTTTTGGGTTTTTTCACAAACTTGGCCCCCGCGCAGCAACGGCTACGGCTGAGCGATCTGACCTGGAATCGCGCCAATGCCAAGACGAATCCCCGGACTTGAGGCCCTATGAGTTTTGGGTTGACGGGTCGACCCAAAGGGGTAAAAAACTGCTTCCCAATTTGCCAATAGTGAAGGCCTTTGGGTTTGTATTGGGCTTTTCAAGAGGGAACCGCATGCCTTTAGCCTGTGCGATCTGACCTGGGCTCGTGGCAGTGACCAAGGGTCCATCTGGACCTGCAACACGCAGAGTTTCAGGTCGATCGGTCAAGCTCAAGGTCGACCCTTTTTGCCATTTTTGCCAATTTGAGTCTGATGGAGCAATGGCTTCGGCCGTGCAATCTAACCTGGGCTCGCACCAGAGACCAGGGGACCACCTGGACCTAAGGCGATAAGGATTTGGTGTCCATCTGACAAGGTCAAGGGGGTCAAAGCGGCGATTGAACAGAGCACAAAAGTAAGCAAATTGGTCACGACTAGTGCACGCCCATCGGCTGAGCCATCCGACCTGGGTTCACCAACGTGCCCAGGGGACCGGGGCACCTTGCCGCGTTCAGAGGTTCCAATCTCTCGGTCAAGGTCAAGTGGTCCAGAAACCCCATTGAAAATGCCTACTTTTGGGTTTTTTCACCAACTTGGCCCCCGCGCAGCAACGGCTACGGCTGAGCGATCTGACCCAGGCTCGCTCCAGTGCCAAGACGAATCCCCGGACTTGAGGCCCTATGAGTTTCAGGTTGATGGGTCGAGACAAAGGGGTAGAAAACTGCTTCCCAAGTTGCCAATAGTGAAGGCCTTTGGGTGTGTTTTAGTCTTTTCAAGAGGGAACCGCATGCCTTTAGCCTGTGCGCTCTGACCTGGGCTCGCGGCAGTGACCAAGGGTCCATCTGGACCTGCAACACGCAGAGTTTTGGGTCGATCGGTCAAGCTAAAGGTCGACCCTTTTTGCCGTTTTTGCCAATTTGAGTCGCATTGAGCAATGGCTTCAGCCGTGCGATCTGACCTGGGCTTGCGCCAGAGACCAGGGGACCACCTGGACCTAAGGCGATAAGGATTTGGGGTCCATCTGACAAGGTCAAGGGGGTCAAAGCGGCGATTGAACACGGCACAAAAGTAAGCAAATTGGTCACGACTAGTGCACGCCCATCGGCTGAGCCATCCGACCTGGGCTCGCCAACGTGCCCAGGTTAACCGCTCACCTTGCCGCGTTCAGAGGTTCCAATCTCTCAGTCAAGGTCAAGTGGTCCAGAAACCCCATTAAAAATGCCTACTTTTGGGTTTTTTCACCAACTTGGCCCCCGCGCAGCAACGGCTACGGCTGAGCAATCTGACCCGGGCTCGCGCCAGTGCCAAGACAAATCCCCGGACTTGAGGCCCTATGAGTTTCGGGTTGACGGGTTGAGCCAAAGGGGTAGAAAACTGCTTCCCAAGTTGCCATAAGTGAAGGCCGTTGGGTGTGTTTTTGTCTTTTCAAGAGGGAACCGCATGCCTTTAGCCTGTGCAATCTGACCTGGGCTCGGGGCAGTGACCAAGGGTCCATCTGGACCTGCAACACGCAGAGTTTCAGGTGGATCGGTCAAGCTCAAGGTCGACCCTTTTTGCCGTTTTTGCCAATTTGAGTCGCATGGAGCAATGGCTTTGGCCGTGCGATCTGACCTGGGCTCGCGCCAGAGACCAGGGGACCACCTGGACCTAAGGCGATAAGGATTTGGGGTCCATCTGACAAGGTCAAGGGGGTCAAAGCGTCGATTGAACACGGCACAAAAGTAAGCAAATTGGTCACGACTAGTGCACGCCCATCGGCTGAGCCATCCGACCTGGGCACGCCAACGCGCCCAGGGGACCCGCCCACCTTGCCGCTTTCAGAGGTACCAATCTCTCGGTCAAGGTCAAGTGGTCCAGAAACCCAATTGAAAATGCCTACTTTTGGGATTTTTCACCAACTTGGCCCCCGCTCAGCAACAGCTACGGCTGAGCGATCTGACCCAGGCTCGCGCCAGTGCCAAGACGAATCCCCGGACTTGAGGCCCTATGAGTTTCAGGTTGACGGGTCGAGCCAAAGGGGTAGAAAACTGCTTCCCAAGTTGCAAAAAGTGAAGGCCTTTGGGTGTGTTTTAGTCTTTTCAAGAGGGAACCACATGCCTTTAGCCTGTGCGATCTGACCTGGGCTCGTGGCAGTGACCAAGGGTCCATCTGGACCTGCAACATGCAGAGTTTTGGGTCGATCGGTCAAGCTCAAGGTCGACCCTTTTTGTGGTTTTTGCCAATTTGAGTCGCATGGAACAATGGCTTTGGCCGTGCGAACTGACCTGGGCTCGCGCAAGAGACCAGGGGACCACCTGGACCTTTGGCGATAAGGATTTGGGGTCCATCTGACAAGGTCAAGGGGGTCAAAGCGGCGATTGAACATGGCACAAAAGTAAGCAAATTGGTCACTACAAGTGCACGCCCATCGGCTGAGCCATCCGACCTGGGCTCACCAACGTGCCCAGGGGACCCGCCCACCTTGCCGCATTCAGAGGTACCAATCTCTCGGTCAAGGTCAAGTGGTCCAGAAACCCCATTGAAAATGCCTACTTTTGGGTTTTTTCACCAACTTGGCCCCCCGCAGCAACGGCTAGGGCTGAGCGATCTGACCCAAGCTTGCGCCAGTGCCAAGACGAATCCCCGGACTTGAGGCCCTATGAGTTTCTGGTTGACGGGTTGAGCCAAAGGGGTATAAAACTGCTTCCGAAGTTGCCAATAGTGAAGGCCTTTGGGTGTGTTTTGGTCTTTTCAAGAGGGAACCGCATGCCTTTAGCCTGTGCGATCTGACCTGGGCTCTCGGCAGTGACCAAGGGTCCATCTGGACCTGCAACACGCAGAGTTCCGGGTCGATCAGTCAAGCACAAGGTCGACCCTTTTTGCCGTTTTTGCCAATTTGAGTCGCATGGAGCAATGGCTTCAGCTGTGCGATCTGACCTGGGCTCGCGCCAGAGACCAGGGGACCACCTGGACCTTTGGCGATAAGGATTTGGGGTCCATCTGACATGGTCAAGGGGGTCAAAGCGGCGATTGAACACGGCACAAAAGTAAGCAAATTGGTCACAACTAGTGCACGCCCATCGGCTAAGCCATCCAACCTGGGCTCGCCAACATGCCCAGGGGACCCGCCCACCTTGCCGCGTTCAGAGGTACCAATCTCTCGGTCAAGGTCAAGTGGTCCAGAAACCCCATTGAAAATGCCTACTTTTGGGTTTTTTCACCAACTAAGCCCCTGCGCAGCAACGGCTACGGCTGAGTGATCTGACCCGGGCTCGCGCCACTGCCAAGACGAATCCCCGGACTTGAGGCCCTATGAGTTTCGGGTTGCCAGGTTGAGCCAAAGGGGTAGAAAACTGCTTCCCAAGTTGCAAAAAGTGAAGGCCTTTGGGTGTGTTTTAGTCTTTTCAAGCGGGAACCACATGCCTTTAGCCTGTGCGATCTGACCTGGGCTCGCGGCAGTGACCAAGGGTCCATCTGGACCTGCAACATGCAGAGTTTTGGGTCGATCGGTCAAGCTCAAGGTCGACCCTTTTTGCGGTTTTTGCCAATTTGAGTCGCATGAAGCAATGGCTTTGGCCGTGCGATCTGACCTGGGCTCGCGCAAGAGACCAGGGGACCACCTGGACCTAAGGCGATAAGGATTTGGGGTCAATCTGACAAGGTCAAGGGGGTCAAAGCGGCGATTGAACACGGCACAAAAGTAAGCAAATTGGTCACTACAAGTGCACGCCCATCGGCTGAGCCATCCGACCTGGGCTCACCAACGTGCCCAGGGGACCCGCCCACCTTGCCGCGTTCAGAGGTACCAATCTCTCGGTCAAGGTCAAGTGGTCCAGAAACCCCATTGAAAATGCCTACTTTTGGGTTTTTTCACCAATTTGGCCCCCGCGCAGCAACGGCTACGGCTGAGCGATCTGACCCAAGCTTGCGCCAGTGCCAAGACAAATCCCCGGAATTGAGGCCCTATGAGTTTCGGGTTGACGGGTTGAGCCAAAGGGGTATAAAACTGCTTCCGAAGTTGCCAATAGTGAAGGCCTTTGGGTGTGTTTTGGTCTTTTCAAGAGGGAACCGCATGCCTTTAGCCTGTGCGATCTGACCTGGGCTCTCGGCAGTGACCAAGGGTCCATCTGGACCTGCAACACACAGAGTTTCGGGTCGATCGGTCAAGCACAAGGTCGACCCTTTTTGCCGTTTTTGCCAATTTGAGTCGCATGGAGCAATGGCTTCAGCCGTGCGATCTGACCTGGGCTCGCGCCAGAGACCAGTTGACCACCTGGACCTTTGGCGATAAGGATTTGGGGTCCATCTGACATGGTCAAGGGGGTCAAAGCGGCGATTGAACACGGCACAAAAGTAAGCAAATTGGTCACAACTAGTGCACGCCCATCGGCTAAGCCATCCGACCTGGGCTCGCCAACATGCCCAGGGGACCCGCCCACCTTGCCGCGTTCAGAGGTTCCAATCTCTCGGTCAAGGTCAAGTGGTCCAGAAACCCCATTGAAAATGCCTACTTTTGGGTTTTTTCACCAACTAAGCCCCCGCGCAGCAAGGGCTACGGCTGAGCGATCTGACCCAGGCTCGCGCCACTGCCAAGACGAATCCCCGGACTTGAGGCCCTATGAGTTTCGGGTTGCCAGGTCGAGCCAAAGGGGTAGAAAACTGCTTCCCAAGTTGCCAAAAGTGAAGGCCTTTGGGTGTGTTTTGGTCTTTTCAAGAGGGAACCGCATGCCTTTAGCCTGTGCGATCTGACCTGGACTCAAGGCAGTGACCAAGGGTCCATCTGGACCTGCAACACGCAGAGTTTCGGGTCGATCGGTCAAGCTCAAGGTCGACCCTTTTTGCCATTTTTGCCAATTTGAGTCGCATGGAGCAATGGCTTTGGCCGTGCGATCTGACCTGGGCTCGCGCAAGAGACCAGGGGACCACCTGGACCTAAGGCGATAAGGATTTGGGGTCCATCTGACAAGGTCAAGGTGGTCAAAGCGGCGATAGAACACGGCACAAAGTAAGCAAATTGGTCACAACTAGTGCACGCCCATCGGCTGAGCCATCCGACCTGGGCTTGCCAAAGTGCCCAGGGGACCCGCCCACCTTGCCGTGTTCAGAGGTACCAATCTCTCGGTCAAGGTCAAGTGGTCCAGAAACCCCATTGAAAATGCCTACTTTTGGGTTTTTTCACCAACTTGGCCCCCGCGCAGCAACGGCTAAGGCTGAGCGATCTGACCCAAGCTCACGCCAGTGCCAAGACTAATCCCTGGACTTGAGGCCCTATGAGTTTCGGGTTTACCGGTCGAGCCAAAGGGGTAGAAAACTGCTTCCCAAGTTGCCAATAGTGAAGGCCTTTGGGTGTGTTTTAGTCTTTTCAAGAGGGAACCGCATGCCTTTAGCCTGTGCGCTCTGACCTGGGCTCGCGGCAGTGACCAAGGGTCCATCTGGACCTGCAACACGCAGAGTTTTGGGTCGATCGGTCAAGCTAAAGGTCGACCCTTTTTGCCGTTTTTGCCAATTTGAGTCGCATTGAGCAATGGCTTCAGCCGTGCGATCTGACCTGGGCTTGCGCCAGAGACCAGGGGACCACCTGGACCTAAGGCGATAAGGATTTGGGGTCCATCTGACAAGGTCAAGGGGGTCAAAGCGTCGATTGAACACGGCACAAAAGTAAGCAAATTGGTCACGACTAGTGCACGCCCATCGGCTGAGCCATCCGACCTGGGCACGCCAACGCGCCCAGGGGACCCGCCCACCTTGCCGCGTTCAGAGGTACCAATCTCTCGGTCAAGGTCAAGTGGTCCAGAAACCCAATTGAAAATGCCTACTTTTGGGATTTTTCACCAACTTGGCCCCCGCTCAGCAACAGCTACGGCTGAGCGATCTGACCCAGGCTCGCGCCAGTGCCAAGACGAATCCCCGGACTTGAGGCCCTATGAGTTTCAGGTTGACGGGTCGAGCCAAAGGGGTAGAAAACTGCTTCCCAAGTTGCAAAAAGTGAAGGCCTTTGGGTGTGTTTTAGTCTTTTCAAGAGGGAACCACATGCCTTTAGCCTGTGCGATCTGACCTGGGCTCGTGGCAGTGACCAAGGGTCCATCTGGACCTGCAACATGCAGAGTTTTGGGTCGATCGGTCAAGCTCAAGGTCGACCCTTTTTGCGGTTTTTGCCAATTTGAGTCGCATGGAACAATGGCTTTGGCCGTGCGAACTGACCTGGGCTCGCGCAAGAGACCAGGGGACCACCTGGACCTTTGGCGATAAGGATTTGGGGTCCATCTGACAAGGTCAAGGGGGTCAAAGCGGCGATTGAACATGGCACAAAAGTAAGCAAATTGGTCACTACAAGTGCACGCCCATCGGCTGAGCCATCCGACCTGGGCTCACCAACGTGCCCAGGGGACCCGCCCACCTTGCCGCATTCAGAGGTACCAATCTCTCGGTCAAGGTCAAGTGGTCCAGAAACCCCATTGAAAATGCCTACTTTTGGGTTTTTTCACCAACTTGGCCCCCCGCAGCAACGGCTAGGGCTGAGCGATCTGACCCAAGCTTGCGCCAGTGCCAAGACAAATCCCCGGACTTGAGGCCCTATGAGTTTCTGGTTGACGGGTTGAGCCAAAGGGGTATAAAACTGCTTCCGAAGTTGCCAATAGTGAAGGCCTTTGGGTGTGTTTTGGTCTTTTCAAGAGGGAACCGCATGCCTTTAGCCTGTGCGATCTGACCTGGGCTCTCGGCAGTGACCAAGGGTCCATCTGGACCTGCAACACGAAGAGTTCCGGGTCGATCAGTCAAGCACAAGGTCGACCCTTTTTGCCGTTTTTGCCAATTTGAGTCGCATGGAGCAATGGCTTCAGCTGTGCGATCTGACCTGGGCTCGCGCCAGAGACCAGGGGACCACCTGGACCTTTGGCGATAAGGATTTGGGGTCCATCTGACATGGTCAAGGGGGTCAAAGCGGCGATTGAACACGGCACAAAAGTAAGCAAATTGGTCACAACTAGTGCACGCCCATCGGCTAAGCCATCCGACCTGGGCTCGCCAACATGCCCAGGGGACCCGCCCACCTTGCCGCGTTCAGAGGTACCAATCTCTCGGTCAAGGTCAAGTGGTCCAGAAACCCCATTGAAAATGCCTACTTTTGGGTTTTTTCACCAACTAAGCCCCCGCGCAGCAACGGCTACGGCTGAGTGATCTGACCCGGGCTCGCGCCACTGCCAAGACGAATCCCCGGACTTGAGGCCCTATGAGTTTCGGGTTGCCAGGTTGAGCCAAAGGGGTAGAAAACTGCTTCCCAAGTTGCAAAAAGTGAAGGCCTTTGGGTGTGTTTTAGTCTTTTCAAGCGGGAACCACATGCCTTTAGCCTGTGCGATCTGACCTGGGCTCGCGGCAGTGACCAAGGGTCCATCTGGACCTGCAACATGCAGAGTTTTGGGTCGATCGGTCAAGCTCAAGGTCGACCCTTTTTGCGGTTTTTGCCAATTTGAGTCGCATGAAGCAATGGCTTTGGCCGTGCGATCTGACCTGGGCTCGCGCAAGAGACCAGGGGACCACCTGGACCTAAGGCGATAAGAATTTGGGGTCAATCTGACAAGGTCAAGGGGGTCAAAGCGGCGATTGAACACGGCACAAAAGTAAGCAAATTGGTCACTACAAGTGCACGCCCATCGGCTGAGCCATCCGACCTGGGCTCACCAACGTGCCCAGGGGACCCGCCCACCTTGCCGCGTTCAGAGGTACCAATCTCTCGGTCAAGGTCAAGTGGTCCAGAAACCCCATTGAAAATGCCTACTTTTGGGTTTTTTCACCAATTTGGCCCCCGCGCAGCAACGGCTACGGCTGAGCGATCTGACCCAAGCTTGCGCCAGTGCCAAGACAAATCCCCGGACTTGAGGCCCTATGAGTTTCGGGTTGACGGGTTGAGCCAAAGGGGTATAAAACTGCTTCCGAAGTTGCCAATAGTGAAGGCCTTTGGGTGTGTTTTGGTCTTTTCAAGAGGGAACCGCATGCCTTTAGCCTGTGCGATCTGACCTGGGCTCACGGCAGTGACCAAGGGTCCATCTGGACCTGCAACACACAGAGTTTCGGGTCGATCGGTCAAGCACAAGGTCGACCCTTTTTGCCGTTTTTGCCAATTTGAGTCGCATGGAGCAATGGCTTCAGCCGTGAGATCTGACCTGGGCTCGCGCCAGAGACCAGTTGACCACCTGGACCTTTGGCGATAAGGATTTGGGGTCCATCTGACATGGTCAAGGGGGTCAAAGCGGCGATTGAACACGGCACAAAAGTAAGCAAATTGGTCACAACTAGTGCACGCCCATCGGCTAAGCCATCCGACCTGGGCTCGCCAACATGCCCAGGGGACCCGCCCACCTTGCCGCGTTCAGAGGTTCCAATCTCTCGGTCAAGGTCAAGTGGTCCAGAAACCCCATTGAAAATGCCTACTTTTGGGTTTTTTCACCAACTAAGCCCCCGCGCAGCAAGGGCTACGGCTGAGCGATCTGACCCAGGCTCGCGCCACTGCCAAGACGAATCCCCGGACTTGAGGCCCTATGAGTTTCGGGTTGCCAGGTCGAGCCAAAGGGGTAGAAAACTGCTTCCCAAGTTGCCAAAAGTGAAGGCCTTTGGGTGTGTTTTAGTCTTTTCAAGAGGGAACCGCATGCCTTTAGCCTGTGCGATCTGACCTGGGCTCACGGCAGTGACCAAGGGTCCATCTGGACCTGCAACATGCAGAGTTTTGGGTCGATCGGTCAAGCTCAAGGTCGACCCTTTTTGCTTTTTTTGCCAATTTGAGTCGCATGGAGCAATGGCTTCAGCCGTGCGATCTGACCTGGGCTTGCGCCAGAGACCAGGGGACCACCCGGACTTAAGGCGATAAGGATTTGGGGTCCATCTGACATGGTCAAGGGGGTCAAAGCGGCGATTGAATACGGCACAAAAGTAAGCAAATTGGTCACGACTAGTGCACGCCCATCGGCTGAGCAATCCGACCTGGGCTCGCCAAGGTGCCCAGGGGACCCGCCCACCTTGCCGCGTTCAGAGGTTCCAATCTCTCGGTCAAGGTCAAGTGGTCCAGAAACCCCATTGAAATACCTACTTTTTGGTTTTTTCACCAACTTGGCCCCCGCGCAGCAACGGCTACGGCTGAGCAATCTAACCCGGGTTTGCACCAGTGCCAAGAGGAATCCCCTGACTTGAGGCCCTATGAATTTCGGGTTGCCAGGTCGAGCCAAAGGGGTAGAAAACTGCTTCCCAAGTTGCCAAAAGTGAAGGCCTTCGGGTGTGTTTTAGTCTTTTCAAGAGGGAACCGCATGCCTTTAGCCTGTGCGATCTGACCTGGGCTCACGGCAGTGACCAAGGGTCCATCTGGACCTGCAACACGCAGAGTTTTGGTCGATCGGTCATGCTCAAGGTCGACCCTTTTTGCCGTTTTTGCCAATTTGAGTCGCATGGAGCAATAGCTTCGTGCGATCTGACCTGGGCTTGCGCGAGAGACCAAGGGTCCACCTGGACCTAAGGCGATAAGGATTTGGGGTCCATCTGACAAGGTCAAGGGGGTCAAAGCGGCGATTGACCACGGCACAAAAGTAAGCAAATTGGTCACGACTAGTGCACGCCCATCGGCTGAGCCATATGACCTGGGCTCGCCAACTTGCCCAGGGGACCCGCCGACCTTGCCGCGTTCAGAGGTACCAATCTCTCGGTCAAGATCAAGTGGTCCAGAAACCCCATTGAAAATGCCTTCTTTTGGGTTTTTTCACCAACTTGGCCCAGCGCAGCAACGGCTACGGCTGAGCAATCTGACCTGGGCTCGCGCCAGTGCCAAGACGAATCCCCGGACTTGAGGCCCTATGAGTTTCGGGTTGATGGGTCGAGCCAAAGGGGTAGAAAACTGCTTCTCAAGTTGCCAATAGTGAAGGCCTTTGGGTGTGTTTTGGTCTTTTCAAGAGGGAACCGCATGCCTTTAGCCTGTGCGATCTGACCTGGACTCAAGGCAGTGACCAAGGGTCCATCTGGACCTGCAACACGCAGAGTTTCGGGTCGATCGGTCAAGCTCAAGGTCGACCCTTTTTGCCATTTTTGCCAATTTGAGTCGCATGGAGCAATGGCTTTGGCCGTGCGATCTGACCTGGGCTCGCGCAAGAGACCAGGGGACCACCTGGACCTAAGGCGATAAGGATTTGGGGTCCATCTGACAAGGTCAAGGTGGTCAAAGCGGCGATTGAACACGGCACAAAGTAAGCAAATTGGTCACAACTAGTGCACGCCCATCGGCTGAGCCATCCGACCTGGGCTTGCCAAAGTGCCCAGGGGACCCGCCCACCTTGCCGTGTTCAGAGGTACCAATCTCTCGGTCAAGGTCAAGTGGTCCAGAAACCCCATTGAAAATGCCTACTTTTGGGTTTTTTCACCAACTTGGCCCCCGCGCAGCAACGGCTAAGGCTGAGCGATCTGACCCAAGCTCACGCCAGTGCCAAGACTAATCCCTGGACTTGAGGCCCTATGAGTTTCGGGTTTACCGGTCGAGCCAAAGGGGTAGAAAACTGCTTCCCAAGTTGCCAATAGTGAAGGCCTTTGGGTGTGTTTTAGTCTTTTTTAAGAGGGAATCGCATGCCTTTAGCCTGTGCTATCTGATCTGGGCTCGTGGCAGTGACCAAGGGTCCATCTGGACCTGCAACACGCAGAGTTTCGGGTCGATCGGTCAAGCTCAAGGTCATCCCTTTTTGCCTTTTTGCCAATTTGAGTTGCATGGAGCAATGGCTTCGGCCGTGCGATTTGACCTGGGCTCGCGCCAGAGACCAGGGGACCACCTGGACCTAAGGCGATAAGGATTTGGGGTCCATCTGACAAGGTCAAGGTGGTCAAAGCGGCGATTGAACACGGCACAAAAGTAAGCAAATTGGTCACGACTAGTGCACGCCCATCGGCTGAGCCATCCGACCTGGGCTCGCCAAGGTTTCCAGGGGACCCGCCCACCTTGCCGCGTTCAGAGGTTCCAATGTCTCGGTCAAGGTCAAGTGGTCCAGAAACCCCATTGAAAATGCCTACTTTTGGGTTTTTTCACCAACTTGGCCCCCGCGCAGCAACGGCTACGGCTGAGCGATCTGACCCGGGCTCGCGCCAGTGCCAAGACGAATCCCCGGACTTGAGGCCCTATGAGTTTCGGGTTTACGGGTCGAGCCAAAGGGGTAGAAAACTGCTTCCCAAGTTGCCAATAGTGAAGGCCTTTGGGTGTGTTTTGGTCTTTTCAAGAGGGAACCGCATGCCTTTAGCCTGTGCGATCTGACCTGGGCTCGCGGCAGTGACCAAGGGTCCATCTGGACCTGCAACATGCAGAGTTTTGGGTCGATCGGTCAAGCTCAAGGTCGACCCTTTTTAGCTGTTTTTGCCAATTTGAGTCGCATGGAGCAATGGCTCCGTGCGATCTGACCTGGGCTCGCGCCAGAGACCAGGGGACCACCTGGACCTAAGGCGATAAGGATTTGGGGTCCATCTGAAAAGGTCAAGAGGGTCAAAGTGGCGATTGAACACGGAACAAAAGTAAGCAAATTGGTCACGACTAGTGCACATCCATCGGCTGAGCCATCCGACCTGGGCTAGCCAACGTGCCCAGGGGACCTGCCAACCATGCCGCGTTCAGAGGTACCAATCTCTCGGTCAAGGTCAACTGGTCCAGAAACCCCATTGAAAATGCCTACTTTTGGGTTTTTTCACCAACTTGGCCCCCACACAGCAACGGCTACGGCTGAGCGATCTGACCCGGGCTCGTGCCAGTGCCAAGACGAATCCCCGGACTTGAGGCCCTATGAGTTTCGGGTTGACGGGTCCAGCCAAAGGGGTAGAAAACTACTTCCAAAGTTGCCAATAGTGAAGGCCTTTGGGTGTGTTTTGGTCTTTTCAAGAGAGAACTGCATGCCTTTAGCCTGTGCGATCTGACCTGGGCTCACGGCAGTGACCAAGGGTCCATCTAGACCTGCAACACACAGAGTTTCGGGTCGATCGGTCAAGCTCAAGGTCGACCCTTTTTGCCGTTTTTGCCAATTTGAGTCGCATGGAGCAATGGCTTAGGCCGTGCGATCTGACCTGGGCTCGCGCCAGAGACCAGGGGACCACCTGGACCTAAGGCGATAAGGATTTGGGGTCCATCTGACAAGGTAAAGGGGGTCAAAGCAGTGATTGAACACGGCACAAAAGTAAGCAAATTGGTCACGACTAGTGCACGCCCATCGGCTGAGCCATCCGACCTGGGCTCGCCAACGTGCCTAGGGGACCCGCCCACCTTGCCGCGTTCAGAGGTTCCAATGTCTCGGTCAAGGTCAAGTGGTCCAGAAACCCCTTTGAAAATGCCTACTTTTGGGTTTTTTCACCAACTTGGCCCCCGCGCAGCAATGGCTACGGCTGAGCGATCTGACCCGGGCTCTCGCCAGTGCCAAGACGAATCCCTGGACTTGAAGCCCTATGAGTTTCGGGTTGATGGATCGAGCCAAAGGGGTAGAAAAATGCTTCCCAAGTTGCCAATAGTGAAGGCCTTTGGGTGTGTTTTGGTCTTTTCAAGAGGGAACCACATGCCTTTAGCCTGTGCGATCTGACCTGGGCTCGCGGCAGTGACCAAGGATCCATCTGGACCTGCAACACACAGAGTTTCGGGTCAATCAGTCAAGCTCAAGGTCGACCCTTTTTGCCGTTTTTGCCAATTTGAGTCGCATGGAGCAATGGCTTTGGCCGTGTGATCTGACCTGGGCTTGCGCTAGAGACTTGGGGACCAGCTGGACCTAAGGCGATAAGGATTTGGGGTCCATCTGACAAGGTCAAGGGGGTCAAAGCAGCGATTGAACACGGCACAAAAGTAAGCAAATTGGTCACGACTAGTGCACACCCATCGGCTGAGCCATCCGACCTGGGCTTGCCAATGTGCCCAGGGGACCCGCCCACCTTGCTGCGTTCAGAGGTTCCAATCTCTCGGTCAAGGTCAAGTGGTCCAGAAACCCCATTGAAAATGCCTACTTTTGGGTTTTTTCACCAACTTGGCCCCCGCGCAGCAATGGCTACGGCTGAGCGATCTGACCCGGGCTCACGCCAGTGCCAAGACGAATCCCCCGACTTGAGGCCGTATGAGTTTCGGGTTGACAGGTCGAGCCAAAACTGGATGGAAAACTACTTCCCAAGTTGCCAATAGTGAAGGCCTTTGGGTGTGTTTTGGTCTTTTCAAGAGGGAACCGCATGCCTTTAGCCTGTGCGATCTGACCTGGGCTCGCGGCAGTGACCAAGGGTCCATCTGGACCTGCAACACGCAGACTTTCGGGTCGATCGGTCAAGCTCAAGGTCGACCCTTTTTGCCGTTTTTGCCAATTTGAGTCGCATGAAGCAATGGCTTCGGCCGTGCGATCTGACCTGGGCTCGCGCCAGAGACCAGGGGACCAGCTGGACTTAAGGCGATAAGGATTTGGGGTCCATCTGACAAGGTCAAGGGGGTCAAAGCGGGGATTGAACACGGCACAAAAGTAAGCAAATTGGTCACGACTAGTGCACGCCGGTCGGCTGAGCCATCTGACCTGGGCTCGCCAACGTGCCCAGGGGACCCACCAACCTTGTTGCATTCAGAGGTTCCAATCTCTCGGTCAAGGTCAAGTGGTCCAGAAACCCCATTGAAAATGCCTACTTTTGGGTTTTTTCACCAACTTAGCCCCCGCGCAGCAACGGCTACGGCTGAGCGATCTGACCCGGGCTCGCGCCAGTGCCAAGACGAATCCCCGGACTTAAGGCCCTATGAGTTTCGGGTTGACGGGTCGAGCCAAAGGGGTAGAAAACTGCTTCCCAAGTTGCCAATAGTGAAGGCCTTTGGGTGTGTTTTGGTCTTTTCAAGAGGGAACCGCATGCCTTTAGCCTGTGCGATCTGACCTGGTCTCGCGGCAGTGACCAAGGGTCCATCTGGACCTGCAACACGCAGAGTTTCGGGTCGATCGGTCAAGCTCAAGGTCGACCCTTTTTGCCGTTTTTGCCAATTTGAGTCGCAAGGAGCAATGGCTTTGGCCGTGCGATCTGACCTGGGCTCTCGCCAGAGACCAGGGGACCAGCTGGACCTAAGGCGAAAAGGATTTGGGGTCCATCTGACACGGTCAAGGGGGTCAAAGCGGTGATTGAACACAGCACAAAAGTAAGCAAATTGGTCACAACTTCTGCACGCCCATCGGCTGAGCCATCCGGCCTGGGCTCGCCAACGTGCCCAGGGGACCTGCCCACCTTGCTGCGTTCAGAGGTTCCAATCTCTCGGTCAAGGTCAAGTGGTCCAGAAACCCCATTGAAAATGCCTACTTTTGGGTTTTTTCACCAACTTGGCCCCCGCACAGCAACGGCTATGGCTGAGCGATCTGACCCGGGCTCGCGCTAGTGCCAAGACGAATCCCCTGACTTGAGGCCCTATGAGTTTCCGGTTGACGGGTCGAGCAAAAGGGGTAGAAAACTGCTTCCCAAGTTGCCAATAGTGAAGGCCTTTGGGTGTGTTTTGGTCTTTTCATGAGGGAACCGCATGCCTTTAGCCTGTGCGATCTGACCTGGCCTCGCAGCAGTGACCAAGGGTCCATCTGGACCTGCAACACACAGACTTTCGGGTCGATCGGTCAAGCTCAAGGTCGACCCTTTTTGCCGTTTTTGCCAAATTGAGTCGCATGGAGCAATGGCTTAGGCCGTGCGATCTGACCTGGGCTCGCGCCAGAGACCAGGGGACAACCTGGACCTAAGGCGATAAGGATTTGGGGTCCATCTGACAAGGTCAAGGGGGTCAAAGCAGCGATTGAACACGGCACATAAGTAAGCAAATTGGTATCGACTAGTGCACGCCCATCAGCTGAGCCATCTGACCTGGGCTCGCCAACGTGCCCAGGGGACCCGCCCACCTTGCCGCGTTCAGAGGTTCCAATCTCTCGGTCAAGGTCAAGTGGTCCAGAAACCCCATTGAAAATGCCTACTTTTGGGTTTTTTCACCAACTTGGCCCCCACGCAGCAATGGCTACGGCTGAGCGATCTGACCCGGGCTCTCGCCAGTGCCAAGACGAATCCCTGGACTTGAGGCCCTATGAGTTTCGGGTTGACGGGTCAAGCCAAGGGGGTAGAAAACTGCTTCCCAAGTTGCCGATAGTGAAGGCCTTTGGGTGTGTTTTTGTCTTTTTCAAGAGGGAACCGCATGCCTTTAGCCTGTGCCATCTGACCACGGCTCGCGACAGTGACCAAGGGTCCATCTGGACCTGCAACACGCAGATTTTCGGGGCGATCAGTCAAGCTCAAGGTCGACCCTTTTTGCCGCTTTTGCCAATTTGAGTCGCATGGAGCAATGGCTTGGGCCATGCGATCTGACCTGGGCTTGCGCCAGAGACCAGGGGACCACCTGGACCTAAGGCGATAAGGATTTGGGGTCCATCTGACAAGGTCAAGGGGGTCAAAGGGGCAATTGAACATGGCACAAAAGTAAGCAATTTGGTCACGACTAGTGCACGCCCATCGGCTGAGCCATCCGACCTGGGCTTGCCAACGTGCCCAGGGGACCCGCCCACCTTGCCGCGTTCAGAGGTTCCAATCTCTCGGTCAAGGTCAAGTGGTCCAGAAACCCCGTTGAAAATACCTACTTTTGGGTTTTTTCACCAACTTGGCCCCCGCGCAGCAACGGCTACGGCTGAGCAATCTGACCCGGGCTCGCGCCAGTGCCAAGACGAATCCCCGGACATGAGGCCCAATGAGTTTCGGGTTGACGGGTCGAGCCAAAGGGATAGAAAACTGTTTCCCAAGTTGCCAATAGTGAAGGCCTTTGGGTGTGTTTTGGTTTTTTCAAGAGGGAACCGCATGCCTTTAGCCTGTGCGATCTGACCTGGGCTCGCGGCAGTGACCAAGGGTCCATCTGGACCTGCAACACGCAGAGTTTGGGGTCGATCGGTCAAGCTCAAGGTCGACCCTTTTTGCCATTTTTGCCAATTTGAGTCGCATGGAGCAATGGTTTTGGCCGTGCGATCTGACCTGGGCTTGCTCCAGAGACCAGGGGACCACCTGGACCTAAGGCGATAAGGATTTAGGGTCCATCTGACAAGGTCAAGGGTGTCAAAGCGGCGATTGAACACGGCACAAAGGTAAGCAAATTGGTCACGACTAGTGCACGCCCATGGGCTAAGCCATCCGACCTGGGCTTGCCAACGTGCCCTGGGGACCTGCCCATCTTGCCGCGTTCAGAGGTACCAATCTCTCGGTCAAGGTCAAGTGGTCCAGAAACCCCATTGAAAATGCCTACTTTTGCTTTTTTTCACCAACTTGGCCCCCGCGCAGCAACGGCTACGGCTGAGTGATCTGACCCGGGCTTGTGCCAGTGCCAAGACGAATCCCCGGACTTGAGGCCCTATGAGTTTCAAGTTGACAGGTCGAGCCAAAGGGGTAGAAAACTGCTTCCCAAGTTGCCAATAGTGAAGGCCTTTGGGTGTGTTTTGGTCTTTTCAAGAGGGAACCGCATGCCTTTAGCCTGTGCGATCTGACCTGGGCTCTCGGCAGTGACCAAGGGTCCATCTGGACCTGCAACACGCAGAGTTCCGGGTCGATCAGTCAAGCACAAGGTCGACCCTTTTTGCCGTTTTTGCCAATTTGAGTCGCATGGAGCAATGGCTTCAGCTGTGCGATCTGACCTGGGCTCGCGCCAGAGACCAGGGGACCACCTGGACCTTTGGCGATAAGGATTTGGGGTCCATCTGACATGGTCAAGGGGGTCAAAGCGGCGATTGAACACGGCACAAAAGTAAGCAAATTGGTCACAACTAGTGCACGCCCATCGGCTAAGCCATCCGACCTTGGCTCGCCAACATGCCCAGGGGACCCGCCCACCTTGCCGCTTTCAGAGGTACCAATCTCTCGGTCAAGGTCAAGTGGTCCAGAAACCCAATTGAAAATGCCTACTTTTGGGATTTTTCACCAACTTGGCCCCCGCTCAGCAACAGCTACGGCTGAGCGATCTGACCCAGGCTCGCGCCAGTGCCAAGACGAATCCCCGGACTTGAGGCCCTATGAGTTTCAGGTTGACGGGTCGAGCCAAAGGGGTAGAAAACTGCTTCCCAAGTTGCAAAAAGTGAAGGCCTTTGGGTATGTTTTAGTCTTTTCAAGAGGGAACCACATGCCTTTAGCCTGTGCGATCTGACCTGGGCTCGTGGCAGTGACCAAGGGTCCATCTGGACCTGCAACATGCAGAGTTTTGGGTCGATCGGTCAAGCTCAAGGTCGACCCTTTTTGCGGTTTTTGCCAATTTGAGTCGCATGGAACAATGGCTTTGGCCGTGCGATCTGACCTGGGCTCGCGCAAGAGACCAGGGGACCGCCAGGACCTTTGGCGATAAGGATTTGGGGTCCATCTGACAAGGTCAAGGGGGTCAAAGCGGCGATTGAACATGGCACAAAAGTAAGCAAATTGGTCACTACAAGTGCACGCCCATCGGCTGAGCCATCCGACCTGGGCTCACCAACGTGCCCAGGGGACCCGCCCACCTTGCCGCGTTCAGAGGTACCAATCTCTCGGTCAAGGTCAAGTGGTCCAGAAACCCCATTGAAAATGCCTACTTTTGGGTTTTTTCACCAACTTGGCCCCCGCAAAGCAACGGCTACGGCTGAGCGATCTGACCCAAGCTTGCGCCAGTGCCAAGACAAATCCCCGGACTTGAGGCCCTATGAGTTTCGGGTTGACGGGTTGAGCCAAAGGGGTATAAAACTGCTTCCGAAGTTGCCAATAGTGAAGGCCTTTGGGTGTGTTTTGGTCTTTTCAAGAGGGAACCGCATGCCTTTAGCCTGTGCGATCTGACCTGGGCTCTCGGCAGTGACCAAGGGTCCATCTGGACCTGCAACACGCAGAGTTCCGGGTCGATCGGTCAAGCACAAGGTCGACCCTTTTTGCCGTTTTTGCCAATTTGAGTCGCATGGAGCAATGGCTTCAGCCGTGCGATCTGACCTGGGCTCGCGCCAGAGACCAGGGGACCACCTGGACCTTTGGCGATAAGGATTTGGGGTCCATCTGACATGGTCAAGGGGGTCAAAGCGGCGATTGAACACGGCACAAAAGTAAGCAAATTGGTCACAACTAGTGCACGCCCATCGGCTAAGCCATCCGACCTGGGCTCGCCAACATGCCCAGGGGACCCGCCCACCTTGCCGCGTTCAGAGGTTCCAATCTCTCGGTCAAGGTCAAGTGGTCCAGAAACCCCATTGAAATACCTACTTTTTGGTTTTTTCACCAACTTGGCCCCCGCGCAGCAACGGCTACGGCTGAGCAATCTAACCCGGGTTTGCACCAGTGCCAAGAGGAATCCCAGGACTTGAGGCCCTATGAATTTCGGGTTGACGGGTCAAGCTAAAGGGGTAGAAAACTGCTTCCCAAGTTGCCAATAGTGAAGGCCTTCGGGTGTGTTTTAGTCTTTTCAAGAGGGAACCGCATGCCTTTAGCCTGTGCGATCTGACCTGGGCTCACGGCAGTGACCAAGGGTCCATCTGGACCTGCAACACGCAGAGTTTTGGTCGATCGGTCATGCTCAAGGTCGACCCTTTTTGCCGTTTTTGCCAATTTGAGTCGCATGGAGCAATAGCTTCGTGCGATCTGACCTGGGCTTGCGCGAGAGACCAAGGGTCCACCTGGACCTAAGGCGATAAGGATTTGGGGTCCATCTGACAAGGTCAAGGGGGTCAAAGGGGCGATTGAACACGGCACAAAAGTAAGCAAATTGGTCACGACTAGTGCACGCCCATCGGCTGAGCCATCCGACCTGGGCTCGCCAACTTGCCCAGGGGACCCACCGACCTTGCCGCGTTCAGAGGTACCAATCTCTCGGTCAAGATCAAGTGGTCCAGAAACCCCATTGAAAATGCCTTCTTTTGGGTTTTTTCACCAACTTGGCCCAGCGCAGCAACGGCTACGGCTGAGCGATCTGACCTGGGCTCGCGCCAGTGCCAAGACGAATCCCCGGACTTGAGGCCCTATGAGTTTCGGGTTGATGGGTCGAGCCAAAGGGGTAGAAAACTGCTTCTCAAGTTGCCAATAGTGAAGGCCTTTGGGTGTGTTTTGGTCTTTTCAAGAGGGAACCGCATGCCTTTAGCCTGTGCGATCTGACCTGTACTCAAGGCAGTGACCAAGGGTCCATCTGGACCTGCAACACGCAGAGTTTCGGGTCGATCGGTCAAGCTCAAGGTCGACCCTTTTTGCCGTTTTTGCCAATTTGAGTCGCATGGAGCAATGGCTTAGGCCGTGCGATCTGACCTGGGCTCGCGCCAGAGACCAGGGGACCACCTGGACCTAAGGCGATAAGGATTTGGGGTCCATCTGACAAGGTAAAGGGGGTCAAAGCAGTGATTGAACACGGCACAAAAGTAAGCAAATTGGTCACGACTAGTGCACGCCCATCAGCTGAGCCATCCGACCTGGGCTCGCCAACGTGCCTAGGGGACCCGCCCACCTTGCCGTGTTCAGAGGTTCCAATGTCTCGGTCAAGGTCAAGTGGTCCAGAAATCCCTTTGAAAATGCCTACTTTTGGGTTTTTTCACCAACTTGGCCCCCGCGCAGCAATGGCTACGGCTGAGCGATCTGACCCGGGCTCTTGCCAGTGCCAAGACGAATCCCTGGACTTGAAGCCCTATGAGTTTCGGGTTGATGGGTCGAGCCAAAGGGGTAGAAAAATGCTTCCCAAGTTGCCAATAGTGAAGGCCTTTGGGTGTGTTTTGGTCTTTTCAAGAGGGAACCGCATGCCTTTAGCCTGTGCGATCTGACCTGGGCTCGCGGCAGTGACCAAGGATCCATCTGGACCTGCAACACGCAGAGTTTCGGGTCGATCAGTCAAGCTCAAGGTCGACCCTTTTTGCCGTTTTTGCCAATTTGAGTCGCATGGAGCAATGGCTTTGGCCGTGTGATCTGACCTGGGCTTGCGCTAGAGACTTGGGGACCAACTGGACCTAAGGCGATAAGGATTTGGGGTCCATCTGACAAGGTCAAGGGGGTCAAAGCAGCGATTGAACACGGCACAAAAGTAAGCAAATTGGTCACGACTAGTGCACACCCATCGGCTGAGCCATCCGACCTGGGCTTGCCAATGTGCCCAGGGGACCCGCCCACCTTGCTGCGTTCAGAGGTTCCAATCTCTCGGTCAAGGTCAAGTGGTCCAGAAACCCCATTGAAAATGCCTACTTTTGGGTTTTTTCACCAACTTGGCCCCCGCGCAGCAATGGCTACGGCTGGGCGATCTGACCCGGGCTCACGCCAGTGCCAAGACGAATCCCCCGACTTGAGGCCCTATGAGTTTCGGGTTGACAGGTCGAGCCAAAACTGGATGGAAAACTACTTCCCAAGTTGCCAATAGTGAAGGCCTTTGGGTGTGTTTTGGTCTTTTCAAGAGGGAACCGCATGCCTTTAGCCTGTGGGATCTGACCTGGGCTCGCGGCAGTGACCAAGGGTCCATCTGGACCTGCAACACGCAGACTTTCGGGTCGATCGGTCAAGCTCAAGGTCGACCCTTTTTGCCGTTTTTGCCAATATGAGTCGCATGAAGCAATGGCTTCGGCCGTGCGATCTGACCTGGGCTCGCGCCAGAGACCAGGGGACCAGCTGGACCTAAGGCGATAAGGATTTGGGGTCCATCTGACAAGGTCAAGGGGGTCAAAGCGGGGATTGAACACGGCACAAAAGTAAGCAAATTGGTCACGACTAGTGCACGCCGGTCGGCTGAGCCATCTGACCTGGGCTCGCCAACGTGCCCAGGGGACCCGCCCACCTTGCCGCGTTCAGAGGTACCAATCTCTCGGTCAAGGTCAAGTGGTCCAGAAACCCCATTGAAAATGCCTACTTTTGGGTTTTTTCACCAACTTGGCCCCCGCGCAGCAACGGCTACGGCTGAGCAATCTGACCAGGACTTGCGCCAGTGCCAAGATGAATCCCCGGACTTGAGGCCCTATGAGTGTCAGGTTGACGGGTCGAGCCAAAGGGGTAGAAAACTGCTTCCCAAGTTGCCAATAGTGAAGGCCTTTGGGTGTGTTTTGGTCTTTTCAAGAGGGAACTGCATGCCTTTAGCCTGTGCGATCTGACCCGGGCTCGCGGCAGTGACCAAGGGTCTATCTGGACCTGCAACACAAATCTGAGTAGGAATAATTAGATTCTTATTCCTCTAAATAGCCGGGGTCAGATTCGGGTCAATAATATAGCACAAAACATGTAAGAAATGGTATAAACTACCTCAAGGCATTTCAGTATATGTGAGAATGAAGACTGCAAAGCGTGAAAGGACATTGAGCAAATGCAATCAATTACCCCAAAGAGTTTAGGGACAATGATGGAGCAAAACATTAACATCAAAGCGTTTCAGTACAGGAAAGAATGGCGACAGAAATGGACTGCAAATAGTACAGGTGCAGGCAAGAAATGTTAAAAAACACCCAAAAACGTTTGAGTACATGTGAGAATGTAGATTAGATAAGAGTGCAAAGAGTGGAAGGACATTGAGGAAATAGAATCAATAACCCCGAGGCATTAAGGGACAATGAACAAGCAAAAGATTAACCCAAATTTTTTTTGTATAGGAAAGAACGGCGACAGAAATGAACTCCAAAAAAATAAGGGTACATGCCAAAAATTGTATTAGCCAACCAAAAGCGCTTAAGTATATGTGGCATGAAGACTGGATAAGACTTCAAAGAGTGAAGGAAACTAGAGCGAGTGAAATCAATAACCAGAAGCGTTAAGGGAAAATGAACAAGCAAAACATTAACACAAAAGCGTTTTAGTACAGGAGAGAATGGCGACAGAAATTGACTCGAAATAGAACAGGTACATGCAAGAAAAGATATAAACCAACCCTAAGCGCTTCAGTACATGTGAGAATGTAGAGTTCAAACAGTAGAGGGGCATTGAGCAAGTGCAATCAATAACACCAAAGTGTTTAGGGATAATGAACGAGCGAAACATTTACCCGATAGCGTTTTAGTACAGGAGAGAATGGCAACAGAAATGAACGCCAAATAGTACAGATACATGCAAGTAATGTTATAACCCAGCCCTAAGCGCTTCAGGTCATGTGAAAATAAAGATTGGATAAGAGTGCAAAGAGTGGAAGGGCATAGAGCAAGTGCAATCAATAACCCTAAAGCGTTTAGGGACAATGAACGAGAAAAAACATTATCCCCAATGCGTTTTAGTACAGTAGAGAACGGCGACAGAAATAGACTCCAAATAGAACAGGTACATTCAAGAAATGTTATTAACCACCCCAAAGCGTTTCAGTTCATGTAAGGATGGAGATTTGATTGGACTGCAGAAAGTGGAAGGACATTGAGCAAGTGCAATCAATAACCCGAAAGCGTTAAGGGACAATGAACAAGCAAAACATTAACCCCAAAGCGTTTTAGTAAAGTAGAGAACGGCGACAGAAATAGACTCCAAATAGTACAGGTGCATGCAAAAAAAGTTATTAACCACCAAACAGCGTTTCCAAATATGTGAGAATAAAGATTGGCTAAGAGTGCAAAGAGTGGAAGGACATTGAGGATAAATATAATCAATTACCTCAAAGCGTTAAGGGACAATGAACAAGCAAAACATTAACCCATAATCGTTTCAGTTCAGGAGAGAATGCTACAGATATTGACTCCGTATAGTACAGGAACATGCCAAAAAATTCTTTAACCATCGAAAGCTTTCCATCCAAACATGTGAGAATACAGATTGGATAAGACTACAAAGAGTGGAAGGACATTGAGGAAATATTTTCAATGAGGCGTAAGCATTAAGGGACAATGAACAAGCAAAAGATTAATCAAAAGCGTTTCAGTACAGGAAAGAATGGCGACAAAAATAGACCTCAAATAGTACAAGTACATGCAAGAAATGTTATTTACCACCCAAAAGCGTTTAGGTAAACTGAGAATGAAGATTGGATAAGAGTGCAAAGAGTGGAAGGACATTGAGGAAAAGTATAATCAGTTACCCCAAAGCTTTAAAGGAAAATGAATAAGCAAAACATACACCCCAAAGCATTTATGTACGGAAGGCAATGACGACAGTAATGGACAACAAAATAGTACAGGTACATGTAAGAAATGTTTTAAACCTACCCGAAGCGTGTCAGTTCATGTAAGAATGGAGATTTGATAAGAGTGCAAAGGGTGGAGGGAAATTGAGGAAATGTAACCAAGAACTCCATAGCGTTTAAGAACAATGAACAAGCAAAACATTAGACCCAAAGCGTTTTAGTAAAAAAGAGATTGGCGACAGAAATAGACTCCGTATAGTACAGGTACATGCAAGAAATGTTATAAAACCAGCCCAAAGCGTTTCCAAATATGTGATAATAAAGATTGGATAAGACTGCAAGGAGTGAGAAGACATTGAGGAAATGTAATCAATAACCCCAAAGCCTTTAGGGACAATGAACAAGCAAAACATTAAACCCAAAGCTTTTTAGTCAGGAGAGAAAGGCGACAGAAATTAACTCCAAATAGTACAGGTTCATGCAATAAATGATATAAACCAATCATAAGCGCTTCAGTACTTCTGTGAATAAAGTATGGATAAAACTGCAAAGAGTGTGTAGGGGGGGGGGACATTGAACAAGTGCAATCAATAACACCAAAGCGTTTAGGGCCAATAAACAAGCAAAACATTAACCCCAAAGCGTTTCAGTAGAAGAACGAATGACGACAGAAATAGAGTCCAAATAGTAAAGGTACATTTAAGAAATGTTAAAAATCACCAAAAGAGTTTCAGTACATGTGAGAATGAAGTCTGGATAAGACTGCAAAGAGTGGAGGGGCATTGAGCAAGAGCAATCAATAACCCCAAAGCGTTTAGGGACAATGAAAGAGCAAACATTAACCCGAAGCATTAGTACAGGAGAGAATGGAGACAGAAATGGACTCAAAATAGTACAGATACATGCCAGACATTTTATAAACTACGCAAAAGCGTTTCAGTAGAGAAGAGAATGGCGACAGAAATAGACTCAGTATAGTACAGCTACATGCAAGAAATGTAAATAACCTCCCCAAAGCGTTTCCAAATATGGGAGAATAAAGATTGGATAAGACTGCAAAGAGTGGAAGGACATCGAGGAAATGTAACCAATAACCCCAGAGCGTTCAGGGACAAGAACAAGTAAAACATTAGACCCTAAGCGTTTCAGTACAGGAGAGAATGGCGACAGAAATAGAGTCCAAATAGTACAGGCACATGCAATAAATGTTATAAACCACCCGAAAGCATACCATAACATGTGAGAATGAGGGCTGGATAACACTTCAAAGATTGGTGGGACATTATGCAAATGTAATCTATAACCCCAAAGCGTTTAGGGGAAATGAACAAACAAAACATTAACCCAAAGTGTTTTAGTACAGGAGAGAATGGCGACAGATATTGACTCCAAATAGTACAGGTACATTCAAGAAATGTAATAAATCGCAAAAAAAGAGTTATTGTTCATGTGACAATGAAGATTGGATAAGACTGCAAAAAAGAGGAGGTGCATTGGGCAAGTGCAATCAATAACCCCAAAGCGTTTAGGGGAAATGAACAAGCAAAACATTAACCCCAAAGTGTTTTAATACAGGAGAGAATGTCAACAGAAATGGACTCCAGATAGTACAGGTACATGCAAGAAATTTATAAAACAACCCTCGGCGCTTCAGTACATGTAGAAATGAAGTCTGGATGAGACTACAAAGAGTGGAGGGGCATTGAGCAAGTGCAATCAATAACCCCAAAGCGTTTAGGGACAATGAACAAGCACAATATTAACCCCAAAGCCTTTCAGTACAGGACAGAATGGCGACAGAAATAGAGTTCAAACAGTACAGGTACATTCAAGAATTGTTATAAACCACCAAAAAGGTTCAGTTTCAGTTCATGTGATAACGAAGATTGGATAAGACTGCAAAGAGTGGAAAGATATCAAGCAAACGGAAGAACAACGTCATGAAATTATTGGTCTCTACAAGGCAGGCTCTATAAGACAAGCTGTAACAAATGATTTAGTTGTTTCTGTTATGTATAGATTCAGATCAGTCTGACCTTGGAAAACAACGTTCGCAGAATACCGTAAAGATATTTGAGATATTTAGTTTATACTTAATTTATTTTAGTTCGATTGCGACGAAATCTAAAGCTTATAGAATCGCTCTCGAACACACAATCCTGATGTCTTCACGTCCCTGAGAGAGAGGCAGTGGTTTTTAACCCACTACTACCCAATTCTTACAACTGGGTGAATTGGGGCTGGATATTAAGTGTTTTGCCCATAAACTCACCTCGGCGACAGTGGGGCTCGAATCACGGACTTCCAGGTCACGGGTCGAGTGCATTTACCACTAGGCCAACGATGCAGTCAGACATGGTGTAGTTGGTAAATTTCACCCTAAACGTTTAAGATATTTTTATTATACTTTCAGTACCCTACAACTATTTGCAATATATTTAATTTATCATGGGAAAAGAAACGCAAAGCGATTTTCCCGCTTCTTGATAACGCGTGTGAAATATTGGAATAACTAAAAACAAAGAGCTGCGTTTTCACTAAAATTATCAAAAATCGTTCATTTGTAATGTTATCAAATTATTATTAGATATTTCCTGGAGCCGACGAAGGCGGAGCTAGGAATAATGTACTTTCTGAGAATTGGTATTTGGAAGGACAATACAGGGAGGTCTTAGATTGATGGACATTTGTCTTTGCATAAATAGGCTGGTAATACGCCGCCTAGGGGGAGAGAGGAGAACTACATCTAGATGTCATGTTGTATCGCTATTGTAATCCGTATTAGTAAAGTTGCAGCGTATAGAATATATGGAGTTATTGTTTATTTATGAATCTATGAAAATCCACTATACGATCCGGTCATCTATATGACTAATTTACGTTATATTAGACATTATGAAGTCTAAAAAATCTCAATAAACGGGATTTTTCATCTTGTCCTAACGACCGCACCTCTGAATATTAAGATAATCTCAATGAGGAAACGTAGATAAAGATTTTATTATTATTATTATTATAACTACATGTATTATTATAAGATGATTTTTGCTTTGGCTTAAAACGAGTAGGTTTTTTTTTATTATTATTATCAGTTATTTATTTATTCAATCTTTCCATTGATTATATTTCTGTCGATTTTTAGCAAACTTTAGATTGAAAAAAAAACGCAAAAAATAGGATTAAAATTAGCCTTACATTTAAAAAGTTACACAATTTTGTTTAGAATCTAGTCTTGTTTTATCCTCTGCAAATGACGTCATTCTACTCTTTGAAAAAAATAAAACGCTGTTTTTTTGTTGTTTTTTTTTTTTTCGCGAAGTAAACGTCATTGTTATTGCGTTTTAACGCCAGCATAAAAGGCGGGATAAGACTGGAAAGAGCGGAAATCTATAGCAACATCCGCAGTTTGACATCTAAAACATTGTACTTTAGCTATGTCTTGCAACATCTTGACGGAATCGCATTCTTAAGGATTTAGACCTGGCGTAGTTGCTCTAATACAAGCGCAATCCCTTATAGTACACACACACCCCTCCCCAAATTATCAATAAGATTTCAGTTTATTTAGAAAAAAATGTAAAAACGGTAGAAATTGTTAGATAAATCCAAGTTCCAGTTGCCGACATTTGAATAAAAATGTTAAGAGCGACTGCAAATCCCATTTATATGAACAAAGACTACCAGATCAGAGAGACAACATGAATTTGGCGATTTTAACAAGAAGCTATAAAGGACTGTATCGCTCCACTGGCTTTCATATCCCTCGGCTTTCATTAAACGAATCTTACTTTTACTGAAAACAAAACTTTGAAGGCTTTTTAGAACTATTTTGTAATGATTTACTGGGTCTTGCCAACATTGAACCAATATACCCAATCACCATTAACCTGCATACCCTTTACCCATCTTATGTAACCAGCATAAAGGTAATTGCAACAAGTAGCCCATTCTTAACACATTTCCAGGAACAATTCTGTTAAGGGAACATGCATACTAAGATCAAATTAAATAAGTCCAATTGATTTTGAGGAGAAGATTTTTTTGAGACATCAAAATGAAAATTGGCCATGCACTACCACACCCACATATATGGGCCTATCAATATTTTAATTACAGATACACAAAACGTTTGACTGAAATCGGTCCTATGGTTTGGGAGGAGAAAACTTTTTAAAGATTTTAAAGTGAAAAATGCCTAAAATGCCTCGCCCTACCACGCCCATATTTGGGGGTCAATCAAGATTTAAGAAGATGTTACCCAAGGGTCATTTCTACCAAGCTTCGTTAAAATCCGCCCATCGGTTTGGGAGGAGAAGATGTTAAAAGAAAAAGTTAACGCACAGACGCACGGTCGCACGACGGACACTCAGCTTTCTAGATGGTCGCAAAGTTCTGCCAGTGGAGCTGAAAATCAGACCACTCTCCATCAGCAAAATGCCGGGCTGCAGACGCTCCCTTATACTTGACTTTTCCCGCCCATAGGTTATTAAACCTATTATTTTATTATCTTATGGTGGAAGAGGACAATAGCGTTTTTTGTGAAAAGTGAATATTTTTTGGTTTGTATGTAATCATTGAGTTACTGCGATCTCAACGGTGTATATTTTTTGCTTCTTAATTAAGAAATAACGTTACCATTGCGTCGTAAAATTAACGTTTGGACGGGTTTTCTATTGTCGACCCTATTCTCATTTAAATGCGCAGTGCGATTTAATACAAGCTGTTTTCGTTCCGCGAATTGCACTAAAGTGAAGCTTATAGGTATGTGAGTTGATTGAAGCCAATATTCACATTTTTACTGTTCCAAAATTTTCGCTTTTAACAAAGTTTTATAAAATTGGCCCTATGAAATTTGTTCAAATTTTGAAATTATCTTTTCAAAGTCTAGTTTGGTGAACAAGGGAAGTTTTAAAAACTTTCTCAGTGCAGATTATTTATAATCCGGATTTAAAGGTTGGCATTTTGACGTTAAAACTATGACATGGACGTTCAAATTACACCTGTTATTTTTCTATCTTTATTTTGAATAATTTGCGATCGATGAGTATTAAAAGACATGGTCAATAGCCTTTGACGAAAAGGCCCTCAAAATTTCTTTCCAATACACCGAGAACTTCGCGGTACACCTGAATTTACCTAACACAAGTGTTGTTGATCAATGACTTCAGTAAGGATTACGTCCACGTCGCTATAAATGAACACTGATTTTTGTATGTTTATATCGCAAACTCGACGTTATGAGGTTACTATTAATTAGCACGTTAGAAGACTATTTGTGGGTACAGTGATATAATTTCAAATAAAATCGGGAAATTCAAATGCATGTTTATAAAAAATGAAGAATCTTTTTGAGATTTATTTTTTCTATATACAGAAATCTTATAAATACTTTTAGTGAAACCTGTCAAAATAATCTAGCGCATTATTCGACGTACTGCGTTTGTCTTTTTCCAAATTTCGACGTTAGCGTAATAAACTTTGATCCCCTATTGCAGAAATTCCGTACGGTGAAACGTCACAAAAAGATGCGAACATAAAAACGGAAACAGGAAAAATAAATATCAAATTTCAGACAAATTTTATCGGGCCAATTTTCTTAAATTTTTTTTTGGGGGGTGGGGGGGATGTCGCAAATATTTGAAAATTTTACTTTTTTTACTTTTATTCAATCTCATGTTTCTGTCGTTGAGTATAAGTATTTCCTGATTACAAGCTAATGTTCTCAATTTATTTAGCGTCATTTTGGTGTTTTCCATCGAACTGAATCGTCTTAAATACGATCACGGTAAGCGTTTACGTGGATGTGGGGTCATTTGTGAAAAACGCGCGAATCTCCATTTTGACGACGCCATGGTACCGTGTATTCTAAACTGAAGAAATATACACCGTTGAGATCGCGCTGAGACTAAGTTTCCATAGATACCAATTTTTATGCACTTATCTAAAAAAAAAACGCTATTGTCCTCTTCCACCTTATCTTATACCTTGATGCAATAATATTTACTAATTAGTAAAAAAAAAATGGTACGGATTTATTATGAAAATTCATACAAAATTTCCCGGAACGATTTGTAGTAAATTTTAGTGAGCGTCCCTACACTCTTTGTATTTTCGTCCCAGGATCCACTCCCAACCGCTAACCACTTAGTGTGAGTTTACGGGCAAATCCGGTACATTTTCTACCGGAACTACTTTGTCCCAAAAACAATTTTGGGTGTTTTCGACGGTAACGCTTTGCATTTTTATTTTTACGTAAGACGAGAAAAACAGATTTAAATCTGAAAGAGAAATCCATCTCTGACAAGTTATAACTCCAATAAAATATCTTCCTCAATTGATGTGTATCGAAATGTTGTTGATTCATTTTACGTGATCTACATAGGTCAGGGTCAATCGATATTACGTCTGTTGGATCATATTTGTAACAAATCATATATGTACACCTGTTACATATATGATCACATATGTAACATGTGTTACATATATGACTCGGAAATCATATTTTGTGACGAATATGATCGATGCCGGTTTTTGATGTGACATGAAATCACATATGTCACAAGTCAATTTTGATTTAAAAACAGTACATATTACTACCACACATGCCTGCTAGTCTACCAACTTAAAGCCACTAGGCTGTCACCTTCACGCCACTAAACTGGCAACTTCGCAAATATTATCAAGACGGGACATGATCAATTTTCACTGCTCTCCTACTACTGCAGATGCGCAGGCTGATCTATATGATGTGTGTTTTGCCTTGAGTTCCAATCTGCAGATATTTTTTCTTGCTGTTTGGATGTTGCTTGACACACTCACGTGCGCGCTCGAGATGCAAGGGTACCTTCGGAAAAACATCATAATTTCATACGTCCTTTCTCTATCCCTCTCTCTCTCTCTCTCTCTCTCTCTCTCTCTCTCTCTCTCTCTCTCTCTCACTCACTCCTCTCTCTCTCTCTCTCTCTCTCTCTCTCTCTCTCTCTCTCTCTCTCTCTCTCTCTCTCTCTCTCTCTCTCTCTCTCTCTCTCTCTCTCTCTCTCCTCTCACTCACTCTCTCTCTCTCCCTCTCTCTCTCTCTCTCTCTCTCTCTCTCTCTCTCTCTCTCTCTCTCTCTCTCTCTCTCTCTTTCTCTCTGAGGTTGATTCAAGTTGGAATGAGTCTCAATCGCTCTGATGTGCTAACTATTGTTTTGCAATCGAGAATAAAATCAATAGTGTAAAGAATATAATGATGTTGCTATTGCTGTTAATTGTTTGACTACAAATAGACAACTAAACCTGTTACATATGTGCTTCTCATGTCAATCTCCATTTCGGACAAACACATTTGTAACACACTTTATCTGTTACGAATGTGATCATGTACGTAACAAATGTGTTACATATATGATCTGTTACAAATATGACCCAACATACGTCACAAAGATTAAGTGTTTCGACAAAACTACCCGAGTTAACAAAATTTTGGGCACCTTGCAAGGTTAAAACTTTGATAAATCGGGATTATTTCTAATTTAGAATTTACATTTTATGTTAATTCAAACTTAAGCTTTAGAATCGAATATAGAAAGTTTATTTTGCCTTTTAATTACCGGTATCACGGTGGCCGTCAATTAATGATTTTCGACACGCCCATCAGATATAATCAAAGCACTGAAAGCACTGATGGTGAACGAACCTGATGGCATTCTAGAATGATATATTGAATTCAATTAAAAAAGAGAAATTATGAATTTTAAAATAATAAAAAAGGGGGGGAGGAATTGGCTCGACAAAATTTCCGCTATTCGGAAATTTTACTGCAATTTCAAAGAAAGGGAAAGAACAGAAAAATCCTGTTAGAAAAATATTTGTTAGAATATGAGTTGTTACTCTGTGAAAATTTCTTTTACACACTTGAAATAGGTACATTTATTAATTAAACATAAATGTAGAAAACGATTTAATCCTATCTAAAACTGTCTTCAACCTATATCCAATGGTGTTTGTTTTTACAAAAGTAATTGTTTTATCATGTTTAAGCTCATTTCAAGTAAATTTGTTGTATTTGTTTTAACTTTTTTTTCTATCTTTGTTTCTTCTCAGAGGATGAAAAGGTCTTTGAGTACCAACCAAAGAATCACCTATGAATATCAGTCAGTCCTGAACTGTACTCATTGTGTAAAGTTACGATTTGTTAACTTATCAATAGTATTTTGAACCATAACCTGAGAGATTAATTTTTATCATATCTGAAGCCAAAACCACTTCCGTGGTTGACACTTATGTCGTTATTCAATTTTATAACACTGCAGGATGAGAAATATTTAGGTATAGGTTAAAGTGTGTATTTCCGTTTATTTATCGTCGCTACCGTAGCATAAGCCCATATGAGCGACGCCCCCAGAAGACGGTTAGTTGTTACGGGGGATAGTGCAAGGATACATGACGAAACTACTGCTGAGTTCCGCCATGGTTCTTCAACGTGCTCGGTGTAAAGCACCGTCTCACGGGGCTTCGGTTTAACGACTCATTCGAAAGACAATTAGTTTTTGTTAGTGTACCAGCCCGGGAATCGAACCCACGCGGTCGAACTTCAATGGTTTTGAAGTCCGGTGCTCTACCAACTGAGCTAATTGGGCTGGTAGTATAGGTTAAAGTGTGTGTGTGTGTATCTGTAGGATTTAGGTCCCTCCGTGCTCTAGGCATATATGCTATAGACCATGGGAGAGAAAGAAGCGGATACAAGGAGATCCGGGTCCATACGCCCCTAGCTCTTCTATTCAGGATTCGAACCACGGACCTTAAGATTGGTAGTCTTGTGTTTTACCACTAGACCACCGAGCCCGTATATGTTAAAGGAGGTCTAGTGCCCTATTAGTATAATTCATCGATAATTTCTGTTTAAGGCGAATAAGTAAATAAGAATCTTATTTAAGAAGTTATTTTTTAAAGGGAGGTAATAATTGCATGACTATGTCTGACAAATAGTTTAAGTATAATACCCTGTTTTTTTCCTCCCGACTTTCCTTCCAATAAGAGTTGAGAATCCTTACAATTGTCGGTTTAATTTTTGCACGAGAACCTATTGTTTACCTTCAAGAGTTTGGATGCTTGTAAAATCACTCACTATCGATATCTTATTACAGTATTGCGGCTGATATTAGACTTTTCTTCTCGGAGCTAGTTTTTGCTTAAACTGTAGTTAACCAATTCTAAACGTATTTGGGAAGGATGGAGCCAGTTTTTATTCATCGATTAAGATTTTTATGATTCCTGTAAAAACGCAATGACTTTTCCAGAATAATTTAACAACTAAACCCGCCTGTCGAATTGTAAACAAGTGCATGACGGATCTGGTCCCCCCCCCCTTGACCACGACAATATCTACTCGTCAATTGGAGCGGTATCTAGGCTTGAATATTTAACTATCATTTATTTAATTTTCAAATAGAATTTTGAATATGGTTTTACAGATTGAAAAAAAGCAAAGTAGAATGGCCCCAATGAAATATCTTCCGTGCCTGTCGCATTTGGTATTCGGCAATATTCGCTTCTGAGACAGACGAATACGAAACGTTTTCGCTGGGAATAAGTTCACCGAATATTCGAGTGTATCCTTACAGCCCTACTTCAGCCAACGCAATTTTACAGAAAAATCTTAATAGCGGCGTTCATCCCTATTCAAATAAAAGGTACAAGAAAGGTTGTACATATAAAACACATGTCGAATCATTCTTAAAACCCGTCTCGAGACTGACTGTCGCTAGTTGAAAAGTTATGTAAAACCGCGTTACCGTTTCTAATGACACAAGGTGTCTTGATGTGTCATTCGTCTCAACTCGGCCGATTCCTGTAACCTACATTTAACTCGGAGCCGTCGGAGATCGCCCGAGTATTACCGAATGTAAGTTCAAGAGGACATGACCTAGATAAACACGTATATCCGGCTAATTACTACAAGTTGCACCAGCGAAGGCTTGGGTCAAAAACATTGTATCTGTCAGTACGGTGTTTAGACACAAACTTTGTTTTTGCTTTAAACTCTCGACAAGCTTACGCCGATCAAAAATTCCCTTGATAAACATTGCAATATCATTTTGTGTTTTTCGATGCGAGTTTTCATTATCTTCACTTGATATAGAATACTGGTAACACGCCCTCGAAGAATTAAACAGTGATTTTGCGGAGAAAAATATTGAAAGATACCAAATTGAATTTTAAGAGGCGCTACTTTATTTCAAATGTATTAACATCCTACAGGATTTTCCTGACATGGTATATAACACTGGTGAACGACGTTCGTTCACCAAAAATGCCATTTATCTGAAAATTATATAGACCTAGTCACGGGACTGAAACAACGAGGTGGCAAATTGTCACAAGATATAGAGGATATTGAATGAGTGGTCAGTGAATACTGAATTTATTAAACGAGTCATCTTTAAACAGATAAAAACGAGGCTACGCCGAGTTTTTATCTGTTTTAGATGACGAGTTTAATAAATTCTGTATTTTATGAGCACGAATTTTATATTCTATTTTTAATATGACCCGAATTTTTGCGAAAAATCGCTTAAATTTTTGAAAATTCACCGTTTCATTTTTTCGCGAAACTTATAACGCCGTTTAAAAATAGCGTCACAATACATAGATTATGACGTAATTTTCGCGGTTACAAAATAGCGTTGCTATTCGCTCTGAGCTCATTTGCATAGTCATTCCACTAGTGTAATAACACCCGTGTAATATCAAAAATATTCAACGGGGTTATTTCACTCCGGCGACGTAGGTCATATTATAAAAATATTTAACACTGTCCAAGCATGAAAAACAGCAAAGAGAAATAAATAAAAAATAAGCTAACTGGAGCTTCGGTTTTTGTCCACATCACTCCGTAATGGAGATGAACATAACTGCCAAGTTTCAACTTGGACATGAGGTGAAAGGGTTGTGCTCTGGACAACAAAAATGGGCGCCGCCCGCCTGCCGGACACGGGACGCCACAGGCGAATCAATAATACGTCCCATCTATCGACGGGCGAATAAAAGGCAGATCGACGGAAAGCTACATAAACATTGTAGCTACAGTTTGACTTCAAGCTGGATTTACGATGTTTTAGTCGCTTTTTAAGAGACATTTTGAAACAAAATATTGCGGAAAATGACAGAGGTCAGGCCATCTCACTATAAATGAGTGTTTTGATCGGTCAGTTGATTTCTTTGGTTGCAGCCAAAGGGGTCCGAAATAACCCCCACCACCATATATACTGATAATATAAACATTATTAGTATATATGGTGGTGGGGGGTATTTCGGACCCCTTTGGTTGCAGCGTTAAATTATTAGTATATATGGTGGTGGGGGGGGGGTTTATTTCGGACCCCTTTGGTTGCAGCGATGTGTAAATCATCAACTCAGTGTTTCAATTGAGCCGGATACAGTAGACTCTTTTACGAATTTTACAGCAATAATGTTGGATTAGAAATGTTAAACAGAATAATAAGAAGACCGACTATTGCTGTTTGACAGACTTTTTTAGTTCGACTGTTCTAAACAAAATCCTAGGTAGATCTAGTTGCATAGCCCTACAGTCTGCGAATTCCTTGGCATTTTATGATATCTCTGTACAGTGACATGTTCACTATCGTAAGAGTAATCTATACTATGAAGTGGATTTACTGAAGATTTTTATGAGAACTTACTCCGATTTTTCTTTTAAATTTTTTCACTGTCCAACACAAAACAGCCGAGCTTTGGCATAGTGGCGTAGCCCATTTTTTTAAATTTGGATAGATCTATCTTTAGATTTTTTTTAGCATCTACAGTTATCCCACTAATAGTATCGGTTGCCCTTTTTACGGCGAACATGCCAAGCTTCAAGTGTATGTCTCCGGGAGAACCAGAGATATCACAAAATGTCAAAGTTTTTGCACTACGACGACAACGCAAAGGCTATAGAAATACCTCGGGATTATCCCGAAAATAGCCGAGTAGAAAATACACGTTGCTATCCCGATTAAATTTTAAGGCATAGAAATTTTCATGTAAAAAACCTTCGCTGGCCTTCAAACAGCAGACTGTTATCAAATCTATACTTTCTTTTTGTTGATGTTTTCTTCGCATATACGTAACTCTAAATACTGTTGAGAAACGCCGTTACGCGTAAATCGACGTAACACTAGCGAACTCGATGTTTAATAATCTCTCACCCTTCATTCGGTACTAAAAGACTATGTATAGACTTGGGCAATGTTCGTAAGATGACAGGGCTATGCCCTGGTCTGAGGAAGTGGGCACCGGACACGAGTGATCCCGTAATACGTACCGTACCGTCTTTCGATGGGCGTATATGAGCGTATTTTTTGTTTATTTGTGTTTTAAACCTTGTCATGCTGAATAAATTTTGGCTAAAAATTTGTATCCAAATCAAAGGGCAAAAAGCACTGAAAGTTCGGACTGTAGGTCAAGTTTTGTTTGAAAAACTAAATCTATTGACAATTCTGGTTTGAAAGTGAGAAACAGGTGGTATAGACTAACCTCAGACTGCACATATGTGCAGACTGAGGTTTGTCTATAGCTCCTGCGAAAGCAGGAATATTCCGGGTTCAGCATGACAAGGGTTAAGCATAATTTTCATGATTTTAAATCACAATCAGTTAAGACACTATATTTTCTCATGGGAGAAGATTGCATAAACTAATTGTATGCTGAACAAGATATTTTAATTTAATGTCGTTAATTATTATTCATTTATATACTGTGATTAATTTTTTTTTGAAAAATTGCATTTTGGAATATCGTCAATCATCTATTTGTCTAACATTATATGATTTGGTAAAACGTCCACTACGTCCGGAAATTGCAGACTGCGAAAAATATGCGTGCGCTATTGGATATATAGAAGTCGCAATTAAAGTTCTTAAAATTTATTTGTTAAGGTGGAAGAGGACATTAGTGTTTATTGAGATAAGCGCATGAAGATTCGTATCTATGGAAACTTTGTCTTAGCGCGATCTCAACGGTGTATATTTCTTAACGTTCAATTTAGAATTTACGTTACCATGGCGTCGATTTCGCGCGTTTTTCACAGATGACCCTACAACTTCTTATACCCTTACCGTGATTTTATTTAAGACAAATCAATTCAATCTTAAACACGAAAATTACGCCAAATAGCTGTGGTCATTGGCTTGTAATCAGGAAATACTTATATTCAATATTAGAATCATGCGATTGAATTCAAGTTAAATTTTCAAAAATTTGCGGCCCGGAAAAATAGCATCAAACTAATTTTTTAAAAAAATTGGCCCGATGAAATTCGTCTGAAATTTGATATTTCTTTTTCCTGTTTCCGTTTTATATGCTCGCATCTTTTTGTGACGTTTCATCGTACAGAATTTCTACAATAAGGGATCAAAATTAATTACCCTAACCACGGTCTAAATTTGGAAAAAGACAAACGTAGTACGTCAAAAATTCTATAAGTATTTTAAAGATTTCTGTATAAAGAAAAGGTAAATGTCAATTATCGCAAGCGCCTCAAGCAAGCACACTGCTCAAAATTGGAAAGCACCGAAAGCGCTAGCTTACATTCGCAAGCGAAATGTTTATTCTCTCAAACGCTGGGCTTTTTTTTTTTTTTTTTTTTTTATTCTTCTTTTTTTCTTTTCTCTTTTTAATTTAAATAAAAACGTGTTAATCAAAAACCTTACGTCCCCAAAACAAGAATCCTTTTGTAAGTTTGGTTTTGAAAGATGAGCTTGGCCTAAGCACATGACCCTGGCATCTGAAGATCAAATTCATAAGACCTACAGATCATTATATAAAATATAACTTATAAATGTTAATCAGTTAGGTTTTAGGATATTTTGACCTTTAAACACAGATGTTGAGAATGAATATCAATGATCTTTCAACATACCAAACACAAGCATATAATTACATATAATTGTTGTCAAGTTTATCTTAACAGATTACCTTGGCCTTAGCAAATGACTTGATTTTTGTTTATCAATAATGTATATCAAGATGCAAAATGCACATCTGCCAATTGTAGGAAACAATTAAGTGAAATTATTTTGCGATCAATAATTGTAGGAGATGGACGGACTATCACGCATACACAAATTTGTCAAAAAGACAACTATGTCTCGAGATATCTGGAGATTTGACATATTGACAATTATGCTGGATCATCGCAAGCATGGTGCATGCAAGCTGGACGAAAATCAAAATTTCCTCTCGCACAAATAGACCGACTGTTAAATACATTTGTTGACTTTGCATTGGACTTTAATACCATAGTATACATTATTTTTTTTAGCTTCTCATAACTTTACAATACTTGGCTACAGGAGAGTTCTTTAGCAAAGGGGGCCCCTTCACATGGAATGCCAAAAAGTTCAGTCTGCAGATGTTTGTGGCAGGTAATATATCTGGTTATATATTATTAATTAGATACACAATATATTACATATAGGACAATGACCTCTGTCCATAAAATAGCATATTTTCATCTAATCACGATTTTTTCCCACTTTGATAAAGGTTCACCCAAAGATCATTCCTATGAAATCATTATTAAAGTTTTCAATTTATAGCATGTATGGAATTGATCTCTGCCCATAAATGGCATGTATTTCATCTGATCAAAGTTTCTTGAACAAACTTGATACAGGGTCACCCTAGGATCATTTCTATGAAGTTCGGCACAGAAATTTCATGGTGTAGTTTCGGATGAGAAGATTTTTGAAGAAAAAAGTTTACAACCGGACACACTGATACAGGACACTGATACACAACGCCAAAATATTAGCCCCAGGGGCATTCAGTCAGTGGAGCTAAAACAAATTAATTCATTGAATTGAGATGCCTTACCAAATAGGATTTGTCAATGATTTTTTTTCTTTGTCTGAATAGGCTTTTATCTTTTAGTCATATCATGGTGACTGGAGCATGGATAAGAATGGATTTCAACGTAATCAAATTCTATAATTAGTCGATTCGCCAAGCTAAAAATAACAAATGTCCAATTTTAGTCCCAGACAAAGCTAGGCTAAATCATTCAAAAGACTGAAATGATTATTTTTATAGTTCCACATTTTAATAATTGAAAGTATCATGTGATAATCTAATAGAAAAACCCATAAATCGATTCAAAGCATTTAAAAATTATTGTAATACATGTCAGATGAATTATTCTTTCATTTTTTTGAACATTGAATATTTTACATGAAGGATAAATTGACCTTACATCTAAAATAAAAACCAACTTGGCTCAACACAAAATAGTTGTAAGTGTCTTTAACCATTTATGTAGATGCAATTGTTTTTCTCTGATCCATCAAAGTTTACTGGTTTAAATGGTTTAATACCAACTTGAACAGTTTATCTTTCTGATTTCAAATATAAGTGATTTATGAAATATTTTTTTTACTTTTCAGGTAATTGATGCCATTGACAGGAGATTGTAAAACATTACCTTTCCCAGAGATCAGCAAGTATTGGCAGTTATTAAACAAAACTTTTACAACATAGCACATATACCAAATTGTGTGGGGGCTATTGACGGGACACTTATACCCATTATAGGCCCAGCAGAACGAGAGGATGTTTATGTGTGCAGAAAAGGATATCATGCCATTAATGTTCAGGCAGTTGTCGACAGCAAAATGAGGTACAATTGCCTAAAATTCACTTTGAAATTTACTTAAAATCAATTTATCACTTCAAGCCTAATAAAAAAAGTTCAAACGCTTTAAGATTAGAAAAAAGTTATCATACATGAACAATAATATATTTTAAGTTAATATCAGCTGTTCTAAATGAGCATTATCATTAGAGCATACAGGTATATAGCATACAATTTTTACAATTATGGATAATTATACCAAGATGCCATTTGCCCTTAAGCACTCACCCAAGGTATTGTTAAAAAAGGCAAAATGCCTTTACACCTAGTTTGAGACCAAACATACTGACCCACTTTCAATGTGTTCAAGCCAAAACGTGGCCTCTAGAGTACAAACAAGAAATTTTCTAAATTTGAACCCCTTAACTCATTTTGACCCCATTTGACCCATTATTAAACTTTGGCATGATTTGACAGCAATCTGAACAAGTTTCATACATTTGAACAAAAATCTTGGCCTTTCGAGAGCACACAAAGGTGTGTTATTTTTCAAATTTGACCCATTGACTTAACTTTTGACCCCACTTGACCATTTTTTTAAATTAATTGAGATCTAGAGGAGACAATCATCCCCATCAAGTTTCATAACTTATGCGAAAAAAGTCCTCTTAAAGGCCTAGATGGTAAAACTTGACGAATGACAATGTGCAAGGGATGACAGACATAATCCGATCTCAATAGCTTACCTTCAGCACTTCCTGCTAAGGTGAGCTGAAAATATCACAGATACAAATTTATCTAAAATTTTAAATATCACAGAGAATAATTGTCAATTTAAGTCATTCAATCTTGATAGACCAACATTTAACAAGTATCACAGTATGAAAAATAGCATATATATATATGTGTGAAACACAATAAAAGTTGTACAAGTTAATAAATATAGGTTTTTGTTTTAAATACCTTGATGAATGTCATTTCATTATGATTTCAGATTTTTGAACGTAGTGGCCAAATGGCCAGGAAGTGCTCATGACAGCGTTGTATTTGACAACTCACGTTGAAAGAGGTATCTGGAGGAAAACAATGATGGTTGGCTTGTTGGTGACTCGGGCTATGGACTCAAAACATTCTTATTAACACCAAAGGTATCTATTGAAGCTAAGTTGATTTGTTAAGATAATTAGATAAACTGGTAAATGTGCAAATTGAGACAATTGAATAAAAGGGTCCCCTCTTTCTTTATGGTCAAGACAGACCCTGAATTTTGTCTCTTTACCATAACTTAAAGGGATTATCAATTTGAATATTTCATTAGTTAAGGGCAAAAAAAGAACTGCTGACTTTAACTTTGATTTAAAAAGAGCTTTATGCATATCAATACGCCTTTTTGGCTACCAATCCCTCTCAAATTATATTACATTTGGATGAAATTTTGTATGACTTCAATTTTGGATAGATCCTCACAAATACTTTCCTGGCCTTTCTGTGAACATTTCCGAGAGAATTTCATAGGTTTATCTAGGACTTTGAAATTTATACGCACCCAGAAGGCGACAACCAGAGACTATATAGGATGAAATCGATATGTGGACTGTGATAAAAGATGAATATCCTCCATTTGCTCTCTTTTTATGATTTGTGCGTTGGTAAAAAATCAAAGTGCTGTAGTTTCGATGTTATGATCATTCATCTACAATAACTTTCAACAGATGATTATTTCTTTTACGCACTAGCGTAAATTGCGTAATGGGCGTTACGCCTATAATTTTTATTAAAAAGTGTGGGCCTTATTATACAAACAAAACTTGATATTACCAAAAAGTTATACAGTACTTGGAATCAGGAAATTGAATTTCAATATTCCTTCACCCTCCCTTCCAGCTGAACCCTGAAAATCCTCAAGAGGAGAGATTCAATCTTGCAAATTCCAGAACAAGAATGGCAATTGAAAGGGCTTTTGGACTCTTGAAAAGTCGGTTTAGGTAAACAGTTTTATCAATTTGACTTACAAAATTACTGATAATTTTCTTTAACAGGCTAATTGGCTCATGAGCTGTATTTTTTTTTTTTTTTTTTTTTATTAATAATAATTTGAATGGAACAAAATGACGATCTACATTTTTATATATACTGAGTTCCATAAGAAAGTGTGCACTTTCACTTTTTGCATTTTTCTTGATTGTTACAAAGTTCGAGGAAAAACATGGAAATAAATTTGTTATCATACTTAAGTCAAGACCTTTTGAAATTAAAAGTCAAATCAGATATGGATAAAGTATCGCTTGCTGCATACGAGCAGGCGGAACTTAAATTGTTGAGATTTGACCCTCTTACGACTTTTTCTTGTGTAAGAGCTACGCGTTGATGTTGTATTGTAGAGTTTTCGAGGCCATTCCAAGCCATTTCAAAACAAAAGTTTTAATTTTTTGCACACGTTACGTGTACGTCAACGTTATCCATTGCTACGTTGTTAGGCCAGTAACTTGTCGTTGAATGGAGTTTGGCGTTCTATGACACCTAGATTTGTTTTTTAAAGGCCTTAGAAAATGACGATCTTGATTTCTACTGGAACATGAATGCTCAATCAATATTGATGGCTTTCTAAATCTGACAAGGTTCGATTTTGTTCAACGACGTTTATCTGTAGTCAAACTACGCTGTAGCATCATGTGCAGTTGTATTGAAGATTTGATTTTATGCTTAGGTAAGCCGCAAAGATTACACTGAATGCATTTTTAGACCAATTATCCATCTCACGCGTGAAGCACATGCAAAACATGCAAAATCAAATGTCTCAATTAAACAGAAAATTTTTGCTCAATTGCGCAATCTTGCTTTCGAATATTGTTTGTACATACTCTTTTGGGTAGGCATACGGCGTTTCATGACCATAGTCTGTGTACTTTCAGAGATATTCAAGATTCAAAAGTGCACACTTTCTTTTGGAACTAAGTATAGATGAAAAAATATTGACAATTTTTTAAAACATAAAATAAATATGGACTCTGTGATACATGTATATGGTTTGAACCACTAAAGCAACACATGTACTTTTTTTTACATTTTTAAACTAAATTTTATGATACATACTTAGTGTTTTGTGAGAAAAAAATAATCTGACACAGTTGGGAAATTGATGATTGTCAAGGCTCTGAGTGAATAATTATCAATTCCCACAACTGAGTTATTTTATTTTTTTATACAATACACTAAGTACATATTATATTTATCTTATAACCTCTATTTGTCTTGTTTTCGTCAATGATTCTAGCAGAAATGCAAGTTTCTTATAATAACCACATTTTGTCATAGTTATAAAAATATCCATGTGATATCATAAGAAATATCATATGAGATGTTATCACATGGATATTTGTATTTTTATAGATAAATTAAAATACATGTACATACATGAGTGCGAATAAAAAATGTATACATTCTTGCCATATTAAAATCAATATCAAATGCTCAATAGATAAACATCAGCCATCTGCAAATGACAGTTTCTGTTAAATCATAAGCCATATTCGTTTACAATAATTTAGTGAAATATGCAAGTTCAAGGGGAGATAATTCAGCAATTATTAAGAGTAGGGACTTAAAAATTGCAGGTGCACAACTTCAAATTCAGATACACATGATGTAACAATTTCAAGTAAGTACATTTAATAGTGTAGGCGAAATGCTCCGGACAACAATAATTTAGTGAAATTTGAAAGTTCAAGGGGAGATAATTCATTGATTACTTAGAATAGTGGCTCCAAAATTGCAGGTGTACAGCTTCAAAAGTAGATACACATTTACATGAATTTGAAGTCAATACATGCAATATTGTAGGAGAAATGCTCCGACAACAATAATTTAGTGAAAATTACATGTTCAAGCGGAGATAATTCAGCAACCAACAAGAGTAGGGGCTTCAAAATTCTGGATTTACAACTTCATATGCAATTACACATTATGTATAAATTTCAAAGCAGCACCTATAATAGTGTCTTAGAAAACTTCCGGACAAAATTGGGGCTACAGACAGACGGACGGACAGATTGATTGACAGACAGACGGCAATGGCGAAAAAAGTATACCCCCTCTACTTCGTAGGTGTATTTTTATTGACAAGTGAAATTGTAAAACAGTTGGTGACTACAATTTCAGTTCATATGATTTTGTCTTATGGGGAAGAAATCATTTTTAGCATGAAGCAATTACTTGATTTAAGCAATTTCTTCATTGTGCATAATGTTTTACAATTATTTTTTCATACATTGGCTTTATAAAGTGGGATTGTGAGGGAATGGTAATAATTGTTATAATTTCAGATGCCTACACAAGACTGGTGGCTGTCTTCAGTTTACTTCGCAAAAAGCTGCTAAAGTGTTTGTGGTATGTGCCAAACTGCACAATGTTTGTTTAGGGGATGGTAACATAGACCTTGAAAATATACCAAATAACAATGATAATAACAATGACATCAACTTTATTGCAGAGCAAAATGCCAACCGAGTTAGAGAAACGTTAATCAACTCTTTTTTATTCATGGATCATGTAATTATTCAATATACAGGGTGTCCCAAAATATCTGATATATTTTCTAACCCTTTCTCAGCTTCTCAGCAGGATTGTTGATTGAAAGTCAAAGTAGAAAGAGATATCATTTGGACAATGACTGCAATTAATAAAACATGCACCTAGAGTTATCCCTTTTGATCATAAAGGATGCTCTTTTCACTGAACAAGTGTGCCAAGTTTCAAGTGAATGCTTTCAGTATCAGAGTAATCACCCTACCTTTCAAATGGTGTAACTTTTGTGATTTCATAAATATAAAAAATATGACTCACTATTATTTAAAGTTGTAAAAGATATTTTGGATACACTGTACTATCATTGATTTATGCAATTTATGTAGTGGACCCGTAATAGTTCCGCAACATTTGGAACACATGATCTTTCACAGTTTTGACCGAAATTTCCTAATGAAAACCATTAGGAAACCTCGGTTAACACTGTTAAAGTTCATTACTTCCCAAATAAATAAATAAAGTATCCGTTTATAAATGGCAGTTTTATCTTAGAAGGAACGGTAGATCGGTAAGCACGAAGCAGAAGGCATAGAAATCTGTTGTTGTTGTTGTTGTTGTTGTTATTGTTGTTGTTGTTGAAAAATCGAATGTTTGGCTAGGTTTTGTCGTAAAATTGTTACGGCTATTTATTCTAGTGTATTTTTACAGTGTTGGAATTTAGAACAGACGAAGCAATGATGTTTCCTGCAACTCAAGAACCGTGGTTAGCTGGACAAGCCATGCTTTCAGGATACATCAAATAGTGCAAACTTTTTGCAAATAATAATCCGCTTTCCGTGCAGAGCGGGGTATAATTTGAAAAAAAAAATGCACCGCTGTGCGTTCTGGGTGACAAAACACAAGTAGAAGACAGGCAGTGTAACCTAAGATCAGACTGCACAGCTGTGCAGTCTGGTATTAGGTTACACTGGCTACCGAATCTTTGTTCACAATAAAAATGGGTCTTGAACAGCAAGAATAGAGTAAATTGAAATTTTGTATGAAAAAAAAATAATAATTTTTCTTTAAAGGGGGTTCGTTCGAATCCCCCGATTCCCCGCTGGATCGTCCACTAGCAAATGTCTCGGGTTATATTTTTAGACTTTCGACAGAAATCAATATCAGGTTAGTTAACTCAACCCATACATTTCTATCATCTATTACCTAGACCATAGGCATTTGGATTCAGGATTTTATAAAAACTTACATCAATCACTATAATAAATATATCCACAAGGTAGTGCAGTCGCCATTTTCTAAGGGAACGGATTTTTTTTCCTCACGAGTAAACACGTACCGTGACGGTAGCCAAAGATGCTTGTAGTAAAAACATCCGTTCTCTTAAACATGGCGGCTGCACTACCTTGTGTATTATTTATTATAGAAGACTGATATTGGTAAAATCTTAATAAATCCCGCATCCAAGTGCCTATGACCTAGACTGTAAGAATGCACGAGATGCTCGGGGCGCTGTCAATAAAGTTTACAATATTTTGTGGATGGATACACTTTCAATTTGAATTAATGTTTTTGATAACTCGTAAACGAGTTGTTCTATATACAGTTGTATTATATCTTGGATGGATGTTCGCTAACAGTCAACTTCATATGTAAGTATGCCATAGTATTCGAGCATAACTTGTTTTATTTGATACACTTAACCTCATTGGTTTAGATGATCAAAAACTGTCAATCCCTCTAAATATAGGTCATAATATGAATATACTACTTGTCCTCGACTCATGCGACTTACACGTCCGCCTTTTTTTAGAGTTGGAATATAAATATACATGTTTCTGGCTAAATGTGAATCGCAAATGCTTGGTAATGCTGAAAATTTGAATAATAAAATGGTCAGATACACAGACGAAATTCAATACATACGTAATTTCATGCAAAACAAATTGATTTTGAAGTATTTGTACAATATAATTGATCGTTTTGAAGGTCGTTCAATAAATTTTTTCAGTATTATTATCATCGATATTTACCAAGCGCGGGCCCCATTCGGAACATCGCTTAGACTTTTCCGCAAACTGAAAAGTACTTCAGAGGTAAAAGTAGTAATTTTGGGCCATTTTTGTGTACACATTTTTTCAATGCTTTCAGGGCCCGAGGTTATAAACCATTCTCTATTGCATTCTCAGGCTCTATTTGAGAATTTTACTCAAACGGGGGATTCTCAGAAAAAATGGTGATTATAAAAAAATAGAGACTGAGAACGTTCTCTATTTGAGAACAAAGTCGCTGTTTGAGAACGAAAATTTAAGTCTGGGTAGGGGCATGCTCTAACCATTCTCAAAGTTTTTTCAAGATGGCCGACACTCACTTTTATCACGATTCAATATTTCAATAAGTGAGAAACTGACGAAAATGATTCGTTTGGGGCTGATTTTAGATCAAAATCGACGGTTTCCAGTCTAAACGAGGTAACGGGACACTTTGATTAGTAATTTAAGGCGGAAGTAGAAACTTCGTAAATCGTTATATATGCCAAGCGTAACGTTTTTATTTGGCCACATTGTCAACTATTATCCATTTTTATTAAAAAGAAACGAAAAAAAATCCCAAAAAGTCGAATAATCAACACATTAACAGTCGATTATTTTCAAAACGTCCCTAAATTATCATAAAAACAAGCCGTCCATTAGCTCCACAACCCGGAAGTATTTTTGCGCTCGAAGATTTGAACGAAATGAGTGTTTGTATCCCATTATTTTAATATAACTACTTGTTGTTTTTATCTTTGATTTAATTTTTATGCTATCGTGTCCGAAATATGTCAATCTTTTCGCTCTGAATAGATTATAATGCTCTGGGCCTAAGATTTTTAAGGAGGTGGGGTAAGACAGTGGATTTTTGACAACCCTCCTCTAGGTGAACTCAATTTGAACCAGAAATATTCATTTCCAAGCACAAATATTTAGTTGTAGTACAGCCTCAATAAATGAACATGTCTAGATAATTCAATTTATTATTTGATTGAACCAAAAAAAAAAAAAATTAAACGTTGTTGTCTGTCAAAAAGGCTTAGGAATGCCTTATAGCATGGAGTGTAAGACCAGGGACCCTCAATACATGTATGTATATTTAAGGTCTGTGGTAAGATTAAATTTTGTTCAACATATCTTGCATTAAAGAAGATACAGCCTGTAGGGTAATATTTTAAGATAATTTATCTAGCTATGCTAGACCACACAGGTTCCTTGATAAAAAAATAGGACTTAATTTTAATGGTCACAAAATCCCTTGTAAGTTGTATATTACAGTTAGCCCCATATATTTCACGTATGTTCACAAATGAGACATTGACACCATTTAGTTTTCCAACAAAGATATCAAAAAATAAAACTTTGTTATTTCAATATATATATATATATATATATATATATATATATATATATATATATATATATATATATATATATATATATATATATATATATTCTTTATTTCAGTTGTGTTTTTCGCAAAACCAACTACTTACGGTACATTACAGTATAGAGGAAATTGCTGGATGGAAAACTCGACTGAACAGATTTGAATGAATACAGCGATTTGGCCGAATTACAGTGAAATGAGGTTAAACTCTACCTAAATGACTTTGTCAAATGATATAGTTAAATCCTCTTACCGTATTATGGACCTCTCAAAGTGCAAAATGCCCTGACATTTGTATGTCTGTTGTTTTCATGGAAACAGCTATGTATTCAATAGAAGAGCAAAGAGCATGGGGATTATATTGATAGCCAGTTTTATTTTGTGTCAGTATGACTGCTATGATAAATTTGATAGTTTCTCAAGGAATTTGAACACTCAGTTGTACCAAGTTCAAGACCCAGTGCGAGAAACAAGGTTGATAGCAGCTTTCAGGAAACAAACTCAGGACCTCTCGATCAAAAGATGATCAACCATGGACACTATCAACCCGTTCACAATTCTAATTTAAATTATTCTGGAAATGTTTATGAAAAGAGACAATTAATAAAAGTAGAACTTGAAATTCTCATAATCTTAATTGTCTGTGAAAAAATTGAATTTTGATCGAAAATGGCAGAAAGCTAATTTGTATTGTCATGATGTTTTGTCTGTTCAACCATATTTTCTGTTTAAACTACTGAGGCTCATCATCACCTTACCCCAGGTAGCCTCATGCAAATAAATCGAAGAAATTATGACCTGCTTCGTGGGTAGGCTTAAATTTAATATTGTAAATAGTACCGTTAAATATTCTAAACTTTGAAAATCTTTCTAATAAAATACATGGTCAATTTTAACATGTTCTTTCAAGAAAATTGGATTGGCTGAATTTGAGTTTCAACGCTTGTTAGAAATGATATGATTAATTTAAATCTCTGTAGAATTACATCAAATGAATGACAGGTGGTGTGGACAAGGATCAGGCTACACATAAGTGCACTGATCTTTGCCTTTACTTCCTGTAGGTCGAGCATGCCAAGGTTTAATTCAAGGGGCTACTTTCACCGACAATATCCTCAATATTTTTAGAGTCAATATCAAATTGAAAGTTCCTTAGATGACCATTAAACATAATTTGAAGTTCAATGTTCAACAGTTGCAACTGCCTACAAATATATAGGCGGTTACAACTGTTTCACACTGATCCAACCTTGATCCATGTGCAAATAAAGAATTTCTTCTGGGGATTTGTACAACTGGAAACCTAATTTTCTCATGATATTTCTCAGTGAGCTATCAAAATAGCTTAACCTCAGATTTGTTCGACTATTTCGCTTGCACACTGAGTGAATTTTCTTTTAATGATACTCTGTATTCTGGATTTTTCGACTAGATAACCATATTTTTGCCTTTATTCTGCATGGTCTGGGCTGCAATTCCCTACCTATGAACCAGTTCATGCATTACAAAAAGATGAAAAAGCTATGGATAAAAGATAATCTTTTATAAGCAACCTTTTTTTCTTGTCTCCTAATGTTATCATTCAAACTCGATTATAGTCCAATCAGGGTATTCAAAAACGCGGGAAATTGTAGTACAGCCAAGAGTAAGGGTGGACTAAACTGAAATTTAACAAGCGCGAGATAACAGTACTTGATTACAAATGTTATCACCTATCTAGTGATAGAGTAAAGAAGCTCACCATGTAAAACACTTTTTTCTCCCTATCGATATTCAATACTTTTTTCGTTTCAATATTAGTTTCTTTATGATTAAGTCGGTTTCGATTGCATGTTACTTTTACTATTTGACACGTGGAGTTTACTGATGCAATTCAAAGGATCGTAAAAGTGCCAGTAGTTTTGCCTTTCTTTGATCTTTCAGTATAGTCAGAGACCCTGACAGCAAAAAATTCGTTGGTCCCGATTTATCTATATTAACTCGTTGAAAGTCTGTTTATAAACATTCAAATTGCTTGGTTTATCTATAATAAATGTATTGAACACTGGGCCTGGTTTGCTATTTCCAAAAGAAGTGGACTTACAATCATTGGGTAATGAGTTCAAACAACGCTCAGGCCATCAGTCATCCAGCATGTAAAAAAAAAAGTGGTATTGTCTTTCCATTCAAGGGAAAAAAAGAGCTCTTAATTAGGATTTACATGAATGGTTAAGATGTTTGACAATCAAAGAATAAGATGACAAAGTTTCATAAGATACGCCTGCTGGACGTCTGAGTATGAAAAGCAACAAAGGAAACAAGAGCACAGCTTGGCTAAAGATGCTGGTTAATGCAGAAAAAATCTAAGTAAAAAAAGTGACATAACTCTTACAAAAATGCTTCCAGAGTTTTCCCCTTGATAGTCTGGATAGCTCTTGTGATTGTGAACACACATCCATGGCTCATCCTGAAACAGTTGTAACTGCCTATATGTTTATGGGCAGTTACAACTGTTTGGCACTATGCCATCGACATTCCAAGTTTCATGAAGATATCTTCAATAAAAAACAAGAGATATTGCCAAGGTTATAGTTAATTACGCCAAGGTGATCCTCATATCTCAGGGTTTCTCCAAAAAAAGCCAACCTAATAATTAAAACAAGAGGTCCAAAGGGGCTTCATCACTCTGCTGGCTATCAAATATTTATCAATGAGAAACTCGGTCAAATATGGAATTTTATAAGAAAATTTGGGAAGAGGCCAAAAGATGAATAATCAGTCCTCCTTCAGGTGAAAGAATTTTTGAATTGCGACCTCTAATTTGCCTGTTCTTGAACCAACCTCTTTTTCAAATTACTATTTAATTTATTAAGTTCCCAGATGGTCCCTTTTCGCATGACGGGTCACATATATATAAGTATTGATTCTTAATAGGAAACTTCTTCTTCTTTATAAGTTGGATAAGTCTTGATGGGTTTTTTTACAATGAAACAATACTATATATAGTATAGGAAAAAGATTTGTTTGTTTGAATGGGGTTTTATGCCGCTTTCAAAAATCTTCAAGCTACATTGCTGGAGCACCTTACAATGGATTCCTGGTATTTTTCTTACCAGTACTACCTCTGAAAGCTATGTATTACACATTTGGCTCCTCTTTTCTCACAATATTTTCAGCTCTCCTGAGCACATCGTGCTCAAGGTGAGCTTTTGGGATTATTGAATGTCTGTTGTGCATTCTATGTTGTCAGTACGACAACTTCATGAAACTTTGGTCGGAATGTTGGCCAGGTCACAAGGATGAACCCCATTGAAAATGGAAAGAATCCATGCCATATCACCAGAAAAGGGACCTTAATGACAAATTTCTTGTTTACTCTCTAGAGGCCATAAAGATGCACCTATCTTCAAAGAGACAAAAGTCAAGCAATATAGAACCATACTCTTGTATACTTAAACAAGAACTGAGAACTATTATATCATTATCGTGTGGTGTCTGTGGTCTAGAGTTACAGCGTCGGCCTCTTGACCCAAAGGTCCTGGGTTTGATTTCTGGGAGTGGCCATCGATCTTGGTTCTTTCATTGGCCCACAAATTTGACATGTGTACTAGTGAATTTTCTAGGAAGCAAATTCGAGAGGGATTAATCTAAGTTGTAAAAACTTATTCCCAATCCATGTCAAATAGATAGGTTTAAACCATTATCTCTGTTTCATGGTAAGGTGATAAATTATCAGACCTAAGGAATTAGTAAAGTTCAAACACAGCATATTTCAGTAAAAAAGCATGCACGTTTCGATACTTTTTACCCACAGATGATAGGAAGATTTTTTTTTCTGGCCAGGTAGAAATTTTTTTTATCAGACTGGGGTGAACATTTTTTCGCTTGGCTGTAATGAGAAATATTTCACGTTGGTTAGGAAGAAGTTATTTCATCTGGCCAGGTAGGAAATTTTTTTATTAGACTGGGGTGAAGAATTTTTCGCTTGGCTGTTATGAGAAATTTTTCAAGTTGGTTAGGAAGATTTTTTTTCTGGTGTAGCCGGGATGTGTATAAGGGGTGTTTGTACTGCCTTGTCGTACAAGTTAGCCTTAATAGCGACGTGGTAGAGCACTCGCTTTGGGATGCAGAGGTCCCGGGTTAGAATCCCATTGGAGTCGAATATTTTATTTTTCATCTGCCCAGGTAGGAATTTTTTTTAGCTGACTGGGTTGAAAAATTTTTCATTTGGCTGTAATGAGAAATATTTCACCTTGATTAGGAAGAAATTTTTTCATCTGGCCAGGTAGGAAATTTTTTTATCAGACTGGGGAGAAGAATTTTTCGCTTGGCTGTAATGAGAAATTTTTCAACTTGGTTAGGAAGAAATTTTTTTTTCTGGCCAGGTAGGAAATTTTTTTATCAGACTGGGGTGAACATTTTTTCGCTTGGCTGTAATGAGAAATATTTCACGTTGGTTAGGAAGAAGTTATTTCATCTGGCCAGGTAGGAAATTTTTTTATCAGACTGTGGTGAAGAATTTTTCGCTTGGCTGTAATGAGAAATTTATCAAGTTGGTTAGGAAGAATTTTTTTTCTGGTGTAGCCGGGATGTGTATAAGGGGTGTTTGTACTGCCTTGACGTACAAGTTAGCCTTAATAGCGACGTGGTAGAGCCCTCGCTTTGGGATGCAGAGGTCCCGGGTTCGAATCCCATTGGAGTCGAATATTTTATTTTTCATCTGGCCAGGTAGGAATTTTTTTAGCTGACTGGGTTGAAAAATTTTTCGTTTGGCTGTAATGAGAAATATTTCACGTTGGTTAGGAAGAAGTTATTTCATCTGGCCAGGTAGGAAATTTTTTTATCAGACTGGGGTGAAGAATTTTTCGCTTGGCTGTTATGAGAAATTTTTCAAGTTGGTTAGGAAGATTTTTTTTTCTGGTGTAGCCGGGATGTGTATAAGGGGTGTTTGTACTGCCTTGTCGTACAAGTTAGCCTTAATAGCGACGTGGTAGAGCACTCGCTTTGGGATGCAGAGGTCCCGCGTTAGAATCCCATTGGAGTCGAATATTTTATTTTTCATCTGCCCAGGTAGGAATTTTTTTTAGCTGACTGGGTTGAAAAATTTTTCATTTGGCTGTAATGAGAAATATTTCACCTTGATTAGGAAGAAATTTTTTCATCTGGCCAGGTAGGAAATTTTTTTATCAGACTGGGGAGAAGAATTTTTCGCTTGGCTGTAATGAGAAATTTTTCAACTTGGTTAGGAAGAAATTTTTTTTTCTGGCCAGGTAGGAAATTTTTTTATCAGACTGGGGTGAACATTTTTTCGCTTGGCTGTAATGAGAAATATTTCACGTTGGTTAGGAAGAAGTTATTTCATCTGGCCAGGTAGGAAATTTTTTTATCAGACTGTGGTGAAGAATTTTTCGCTTGGCTGTAATGAGAAATTTATCAAGTTGGTTAGGAAGAATTTTTTTCTGGTGTAGCCGGGATGTGTATAAGGGGTGTTTGTACTGCCTTGTCGTACAAATTAGCCTTAGTAGCGACGTGGTAGAGCCCTCGCTTTGGGATGCAGAGGTCCCGGGTTCGAATCCCATTGGAGTCGAATATTTTATTTTTCATCTGGCCAGGTAGGAATTTTTTTTTAGCTGACTGAGTTGAAAATTTTTTCGTTTGGCTGTAATGAGAAATATTTCACCTTGATTAGGAAGAATTTTTCATCTGGCCAGGTAGGAAATTTTTTTTATCAGACTGGGGTGAAGAATTTTTCGCTTGGCTGTAATGAGAAATTTTTCAAGTTGGTTAGGAAGAATTTTTTTTTTCTGGCCAGGTAGGAAATTTTTTATCAGACTGGGGTGAACATTTTTTCGCTTGGCAGTAATGAGAAATATTTCACGTTGGTTAGGAAGAAGTTATTTCATCTGGCCAGGTAGGAAATTTTTTTATCAGACTGGGGTGAAGAATTTTTCGCTTGGCTGTAATGAGAAATTTATCAAGTTGGTTAGGAAGAATTTTTTTCTGGTGTAGCCGGGATGTGTATAAGGGGTTTTTGTACTGCCTTGTCGAACAGGTTAGCCTTAATAGCGACGTGGTAGAGCACTCGCTTTGGGATGCAGAGGTCCTGGGTTCGAATCCCATTGGAGTCGAATATTTTTTTTTTCATCTGCCCAGGTAGGAATTTTTTTTTAGCTGACTGGGTTGAAAAATTTTTCGTTTGGCTGTAATGAGAAATATTTCACCTTGATTAGGAAGAAATTTTTTCATCTGGCCAGGCAGGAAATTTTTTTATCAGACTGGGGTGAACATTTTTTCGCTTGGCTGTAATAAGAAATATTTCACGTTGGTTAGGAAGAAGTTATTTCATCTGGCCAGGTAGGAAATTTTTTTATCAGACTGGGGTGAAGAATTTTTCGCTTGGCTGTAATGAGAAATTTTTTAAGTTGGTTAGGAAGAATTTTTTTTCTGGTGTAGCCGGGATGTGTATAAGGGGTGTTTGTACTGCCTTGTCGTACAAGTTAGCCTTAATAGCGACGTGGTAGAGCACTCGCTTTGGGATGTAGAGGTCCCGGGTTCACATCCCATTGCAGTCGAATATTTTATTTTTCATCTGCCCAGGTAGGAATTTTTTTTAGCTGACTGGGTTGAAAAATTTTTCGTTTGGCTGTAATGAGAAATATTTCACCTTGATTAGGAAGAAATTTTTTCATCTGGCCAGGTAGGAATTTTTTTAATCAGACTGGGGTGAAGAATTTTTCGCTTGGCTGTAATGAGAAATTTTTCAAGTTGGTTAGGAAGAATTTTTTTTTCTGGTGTAGCCGGGATGTGTATAAGGGGTGTTTGTACTGCCTTGTCGTACAAGTTAGCCTTAATAGCGACGTGGTAGAGCACTCGCTTTGGGATGCAGAGTTCCCGGGTTCGAATCCCATTGGAGTCGAATATTTTATTTTTCATCTGCCCAGGTAGGAATTTTTTTTAGCTGACTGGGTTGAAAAAATTTTCGTTTGGCTGTAATGAGTAATATTTCACCTTGATTAGGAAGAAACTTTTTCATCTGGCCAGGTAGGACATTTTTTTATCAGACTGGGGTGAAAATTTTTTCGCTTGGCTGTAATGAGAAATTTTTCAAGTTGGTTAGGAAGAATTTTTTTTTTCTGGCCAGGTAGGAATTTTTTTTTATCAGACTGGGGTGAACATTTTTCGCTTGGCTGTAATGAGAAATATTTCACGTTGGTTAGGAAGAAGTTATTTCATCTGGCCAGGTAAGAAATTTTTTTATCAGACTGGGGTGAAGAATTTTTCGCTTGGCTGTAATGAGAAATTTTTCAAGTTGGTTAGGAAGAATTTTTTTTCTGGTGTAGCCGGGATGTGTATAAGGGGTGTTTGTACTGCCTTGTCGTACAAGTTAGCCTTAATAGCGACGTGGTAGAGCACTCGCTTTGGGATGCAGAGGTCCCGGGTTCGAATCCCATTGGAGTCGAATATTTTATTTTTCATCTGCCCAGGTAGGAATTTTTTTTAGCTGACTGGGTTGAAAATTTTTTCGTTTGGCTGTAATGAGAAATATTTCACCTTGATTAGGAAGAAATTTTTTCATCTGGCCAGGTAGGAAATTTTTTTTATCAGACTGGGGTGAAGAATTTTTCGCTTGGCTGTAATGAGAATTTTTTTAAGTTGGTTAGGAAGAATTTTTTTTTTTCTGGCCAGGTAGGAAATTTTTTTATCAGACTGGGGTGAACATTTTTTCGCTTGGCTGTAATGAGAAATATTTCACGTTGGTTAGGAAGAAGTTATTTCATCTGGCCAGGTAGGAAATTTTTTTTATCAGACTGAGGTGAAGAATTTTTCGCTTGGCTGTAATGAGAAATTTTTCAAGTTGGTAAGGAAGAATTTTTTTTTCTGGTGTAGCCGGGATGTGTATAAGGGGTGTTTGTACTGCCTTGTCGTACCAGTTAGCCTTAATAGCGACGTGGTAGAGCACTCGCTTTGGGATGCAGAGGTCCCGCGGTCGAATCCCATTGGAGTCGTATATTTTATTTTTCATCTGCCCAGGTAGGAATTTTTTTTAGCTGACTGGGTTGAAAATTTCTTCGTTTGGCTGTAATGAGAAATATTTCACCTTGATTAGGAAGAAATTTTTTCATCTGGCCAGGTAGGAATTTTTATTTATCAGACTGGGGTGAAGAATTTTTCGCTTGGCTGTAATGAGAAATTTTTTAAGTTGGTTAGGAAGAATTTTTTTTTTCTGGCCAGGTAGGAAATTTTTTTATCAGACTGGGGTGAACATTTTTTCGCTTGGCTGTAATGAGAAATATTTCACGTTGGTTAGGAAGAAGTTATTTCATCTGGCCAGGTAGGGAATTTTTTTATCAGAATGGGGTGAAGAATTTTTCGCTTGGCTGTAATGAGAAATTTTTCAAGTTGGTTAGGAAGAATTTTTTTTTCTGGTGTAGCCGGGATGTGTATAAGGGGTGTTTGTACTGCCTTGTCGTACCAGTTAGCCTTAATAGCGACGTGGTAGAGCACTCGCTTTGGGATGCAGAGGTCCCGGGTTCGAATCCCATTGGAGTCGAATATTTTATTTTTCATCTGCCCAGGTAGGATTTTTTTTTTAGCTGACTGGGTTGAAAAATTTTTCGTTTGGCTGTAATGAGAAATATTTCACCTTGATTAGGAAGAAATTTTTTCATCTGGCCAGGTAGGAAATTTTTTTATCAGACTGGGGTGAAGAATTTTTCGCTTGGCTGTAATGAGAAATTTTTCAAGTTGGTTAGGAAGAAATTTTTTTTCTGGCCAGGTAGGAAATTTTTTTATCAGACTGGGGTGAACATTTTTTCGCGTGGCTGTAATGAGAAATATTTCACGTTGGTTAGGAAGAAGTTATTTCATCTGGCCAGGTAGGAATTTTTTTTATCAGACTGGGGTGAAGAATTTTTCGCTTGGCTGTAATGAGAATTTTTTCAAGTTGGTTAGGAAGAATTTTTTTTCTGGTGTAGCCGGGATGCGTATAAGGGGTGTTTGTACTGCCTTGTCGTACAAATTAGCCTAAATAGCGACGTGGTAGAGCACTCGCTTTGGGATGCAGAGGTCCCGGGTTCGAATCCCATTGGAGTCGAATATTTTATTTTTCATCTGCCCAGGTAGGAATTTTTTTTAGCTGACTGGGTTGAAAAATTTTTCGTTTGGCTGTAATGAGAAATTTTTCAAGTTGGTTGGGAAGAAATTTTTTTTCTGGTGTAGCCGGGATGTGTATAAGGGGTGTTTGTACTGCCTTGTCGTACAAGTTAGCCTTAATAGCGACGTGGTAGAGCACTCGCTTTGGGATGCAGAGGTCCCGGGTTCGAATCCCATTGGAGTCGAATATTTTATTTTTCATCTGCCCAGGTAGGAATTTTTTTTAGCTGACTGGGTTGAAAAATTTTTCGTTTGGCTGTAATGAGAAATATTTCACCTTGATTAGGAAGAAATTTCTTCATCTGGCCAGGTAGGAAATTTTTTTATCAGACTGGGGTGAAGAATTTTTCGCTTGGCTGTAATGAGAATTTTTTCAAGTTGGTTAGGAAGATTTTTTTTTTTCTGGCCAGGTAGGAAAGTTTTTTATCAGCCTGGGGTGAACATTTTTTAACTTGGCTGTAATGAGAAATATTTCACGTTGGTTAGGAAGAAGTTATTTCATCTGGCCAGGTAGGAAATTTTTTTATCAGACTGGGGTGAAGAATTTTTCGCTTGGCTGTAATGAGGAATTTTTCAAGTTGGTTAGGAAGAATTTTTTTTTCTGGTGTAGCCGGGATGTGTATAAGGGGTGTTTGTACTACCTTGTCGTACAAGTTAGCCTTAATAGCGACGTGGTAGAGCACTCGCTTTGGGATGCAGAGGTCGCGGGTTCGAATCCCATTGGAGTCGAATATTTTATTTTTCATCTGCCCAGGTAGGAATTTTTTTTAGCTGACTGGGTTGAAAAATTTTTCGTTTGGCTGTAATGAGAAATATTTCACCTTGATTAGGAAGAAATTTTTTCATCTGGCCAGGTAGGAAATTTTTTTATCAGACTGAGGTGAAGAATTTTTCGCTTGGCTGTAATGAGAAATTTTTCAAGTTGGTTAGGAAGAAATTTTTTTTTCTGGCCAGGTAGGAATTTTTTTTATCAGACTGGGGTGAACATTTTTTCGCTTGGCTGTAATGAGAAATATTTCACGTTGGTTAGGAAGAAGTTATTTCATCTGGCCAGGTAGGAAATTTTTTTATCAGACTGTGTTGAAGAATTTTTCGCTTGGCTGTAATGAGAAATTTTTCAAGTTGGTTAGGAAGAATGTTTTTTTCTGGTGTAGCCGGGATGTGTATAAGGGGTGTTTGTACTGCCTTGTCGTACAAGTTAGCCTTAATAGCGACGTGGTAGAGCACTCGCTTTGGGATGCAGAGGTCGCGGGTTCGAATCCCATTGGAGTCGAATATTTTATTTTTCATCTGCCCAGGTAGGAATTTTTTTTAGCTGACTGGGTTGAAAAATTTTTCGTTTGGCTGTAATGAGAAATATTTCACCTTGATTAGGAAGAATTTTTTTCATCTGGCCAGGTAGGAAATTTTTTTATCAGACTGGGGTGAAGAATTTTTCGCTTGGCTTTAATGAGAAATTTTTCAAGTTGGTTAGGAAGAAATTTTTTTTTCTGGCCAGGTAGGAAATTTTTTTATCAGACTGGGGTGAACATTTTTTCGCTTGGCTGTAATGAGAAATATTTCACGTTGGTTAGGAAGAAGTTATTTCATCTGGCCAGGTAGGAATTTTTTTATCAGACTGTGGTGAAGAATTTTTCGCTTGGCTGTAATGAGAAATTTTTCAAGTTGGTTAGGAAGATTTTTTTTTCTGGTGTAGCCGGGATGTGTATAAGGGGTGTTTGTACTGCCTTGTCGTACAAGTTAGCCTTAATAACGACGTGGTAGAGCACTCGCTTTGGGATGCAGAGGTCCCGGGTTCGAATCCCATTGGAGTCGAATATTTTATTTTTCATCTGCCCAGGTAGGAATTTTTTTTAGCTGACTGGGTTGAAAAATTTTTCGTTTGGCTGTAATGAGAAATATTTCACCTTGATTAGGAAGAAATTTCTTCATCTGGCCAGGTAGGAAATTTTTTTATCAGACTGGGGTGAAGAATTTTTCGCTTGGCTGTAATGAGAAATTTTTCAAGTTGGTTAGGAAGAATTTTTTTTTCTGGCCAGGTAGGAAATTTTTTTATCAGACTGGGGTGAACATTTTTTAACTTGGCTGTAATGAGAAATATTTCACGTTGGTTAGGAAGAAGTTATTTCATCTGGCCAGGTAGGAATTTTGTTTATCAGACTGGTTTGAAGAATTTTTCGCTTGGCTGTAATGAGAAATTTTTCAAGTTGGTTAGGAAGATTTTTTTTTTCTGGTGTAGCCGGGATGTGTATAAGGGGTGTTTGTACTGCCTTGTCGTACAAGTTAGCCTTAATAGCGACGTGGTAGAGCACTCGCTTTGGGATGCAGAGGTCCCGGGTTCGAATCCCATTGGAGTCGAATATTTTATTTTTCATCTGCCCAAGTTGGAACTTTTTTTAGCTGACTGGGTTGAAAATTTTTTCGTTTGGCTGTAATGAGAAATATTTCACCTTGATTAGGAAGAAATTTCTTCATCTGGCCAGGTAGGAAATTTTTTTATCAGACTGGGGTGAAGAATTTTTCGCTTGGCTGTAATGAGAAATTTTTCAAGTTGGTTGGGAAGAAATTTTTTTTTTCTGGCCAGGTAGGAAATTTTTTTATCAGCCTGGGGTGAACATTTTTTAACTTGGCTGCAATGAGAAATATTTCACGATGGTTAGGAAGAAGTTATTTCATCTGGCCAGGTAGGAAATTTTTTTATCAGACTGGGGTGAAGAATTTTTCGCTTGGCTGTAATGAGTAATTTTTCAAGTTGGTTAAGAAGAATTTTTTTTCTGGTGTAGCCGGGATGTGTATAAGGGGTGTTTGTACTGCCTTGTCGTACAAGTTAGCCTTAATAGCGACGTGGTAGAGCACTCGCTTTGGGATGCAGAGGTCCCGGGTTCGAATCCCATTGGAGACGAATATTTTATTTTTCATCTGCCCAGGTAGGAATTTTTTTTAGCTGACTGGGTTGAAAAATTTTTCGTTTGGCTGTAATGAGAAATATTTCACCTTGATTAGGAAAAAAATTTTTCATCTGGCCAGGTAGGAAATTTTTTTTATCAGACTGGGGTGAAGAATTTTTCGCTTCTCTGTAATGAGAAATATTTCACGATGGTTAGGAAGAAGTTATTTCATCTGGCCAGGTAGGAAATTTTTTTATCAGACTGGTTTGAAGAATTTTTCGCTTGGCTGTAATGAGAAATTTTTCAAGTTGGTTAAGAAGATTTTTTTTTCTGGTGTAGCCGGGATGTGTATAAGGGGTGTTTGTACTGCCTTGTCGTACAAGTTAGCCTTAATAGCGACGTGGTAGAGCACTCGCTTTGGGATGCAGAGGTCCCGGGTTCGAATCCCATTGGAGTCGAATATTTTATTTTTCATCTGGCCAGGTAGGAATTTTTTTTAGCTGACTGGGTTGAAAAATTTTTCGTTTGGCTGTAATGAGAAATATTTCACCTTGATTAGGAAGAAATTTTTTCATCTGGCCAGGTAGGAATTTTTTTAATCAGACTGGGGTGAAGAATTTTTCGCTTGGCTGTAATGAGAAATTTTTCAAGTTGGTTAGGAAGAATTTTTTTTCTGGTGTAGCCGGGATGTGTATAAGGGGTGTTTGTACTGCCTTGTCGTACAAGTTAGCCTTAATAGCGACGTGGTAGAGCACTCGCTTTGGGATGCAGAGTTCCCGGGTTCGAATCCTATTGGAGTCGAATATTTTATTTTTCATCTGCCCAGGTAGGAATTTTTTTTAGCTGACTGGGTTGAAAAATTTTTCGTTTGGCTGTAATGAGTAATATTTCACCTTGATTAGGAAGAAATTTTTTCATCTGGCCAGGTAGGACATTTTTTTATCAGACTGGGGTGAAAATTTTTTCGCTTGGCTGTAATGAGAAATTTTTCAAGTTGGTTAGGAAGAATTTTTTTTTTCTGGCCAGGTAGGAAATTTTTTTATCAGACTGGGGTGAACATTTTTTCGCTTGGCTGTAATGAGAAATATTTCACGTTGGTTAGGAAGAAGTTATTTCATCTGGCCAGGTAGGAATTTTTTTATCAGACTGTGGTGAAGAATTTTTCGCTTGGCTGTAATGAGAAATTTTTCAAGTTGGTTAGGAAGATTTTTTTTTCTGGTGTAGCCGGGATGTGTATAAGGGGTGTTTGTACTGCCTTGTCGTACAAGTTAGCCTTAATAACGACGTGCTAGAGCACTCGCTTTGGGATGCAGAGGTCCCGGGTTCGAATCCCATTGGAGTCGAATATTTTATTTTTCATCTGCCCAGGTAGGAATTTTTTTTAGCTGACTGGGTTGAACAATTTTTCGTTTGGCTGTAATGAGAAATATTTCACCTTGATTAGGAAGAAATTTCTTCATCTGGCCAGGTAGGAAATTTTTTTATCAGACTGGGGTGAAGAATTTTTCGCTTGGCTGTAATGAGAAATTTTTCAAGTTGGTTAGGAAGAATTTTTTTTTCTGGCCAGGTAGGAAATTTTTTTATCAGACTGGGGTGAACATTTTTTAACTTGGCTGTAATGAGAAATATTTCACGTTGGTTAGGAAGAAGTTATTTCATCTGGCCAGGTAGGAAATTTTTTTATCAGACTGGGGTGAAGAATTTTTCGCTTGGCTGTAATGAGGAATTTTTCAAGTTGGTTAGGAAGAATTTTTTTTCTGGTGTAGCCGGGATGTGTATAAGGGGTGTTTGTACTACCTTGTCGTACAAGTTAGCCTTAATAGCGACGTGGTAGAGCACTCGCTTTGGGATGCAGAGGTCCCGGGTTCGAATCCCATTGGAGTCGAATATTTTATTTTTCATCTGCCCAGGTAGGAATTTTTTTTAGCTGACTGGGTTGAAAAATTTTTCGTTTGGCTGTAATGAGAAATATTTCACCTTGATTAGGAAGAAATTTTTTTCATCTGGGCAGGTAGGAAATTTTTTTATCAGACTGGGGTGAAGAATTTTTCGCTTGGCTGTAATGAGAAATTTTTCAAGTTGGTTAGGAAGAAATTTTTTTTTCTGGCCAGGTAGGAAATTTTTTTATCAGACTGGGGTGAACATTTTTTAACTTGGCTGTAATGAGAAATATTTCACGTTGGTTAGGAAGAAGTTATTTCATCTGGCCAGGTAGGAAATTTTTTTATCAGACTGGGGTGAAGAATTTTTCGCTTGGCTGTAATGAGGAATTTTTCAAGTTGGTTAGGAAGAATTTTTTTTCTGGTGTAGCCGGGATGTGTATAAGGGGTGTTTGTACTACCTTGTCGTACAAGTTAGCCTTAATAGCGACGTGGTAGAGCACTCGCTTTGGGATGCAGAGGTCCCGGGTTCGAATCCCATTGGAGTCGAATATTTTATTTTTCATCTGCCCAGGTAGGAATTTTTTTTAGCTGACTGGGTTGAAAAATTTTTCGTTTGGCTGTAATGAGAAATATTTCACCTTGATTAGGAAGAATTTTTTTCATCTGGGCAGGTAGGAAATTTTTTTATCAGACTGGGGTGAAGAATTTTTCGCTTGGCTGTAATGAGAAATTTTTCAAGTTGGTTAGGAAGAAATTTTTTTTTCTGGCCAGGTAGGAAATTTTTTTATCAGACTGGGGTGAACATTTTTTTCGCTTGGCTGTAATGTGAAATATTTCACGTTGGTTAGGAATAAGTTATTTCATCTGGCCAGGTAGGAAATTTTTGTATCAGACTGTGGTGAAGAATTTTTCGCTTGGCTGTAATGAGAAATTTTTCAAGTTGGTTAGGAAGATTTTTTTTTCTGGTGTAGCCGGGATGTGTATAAGGGGTGTTTGTACTGCCTTGTCGTACAAGTTAGCCTTAATAGCGACGTGGTAGAGCACTCGCTTTGGGATGCAGAGGTCCCGGGTTCGAATCCCATTGGAGTCGAATATTTTATTTTTCATCTGCCCAAGTTGGAATTTTTTTTAGCTGACTGGGTTGAAAATTTTTTCGTTTGGCTGTAATGAGAAATATTTCACCTTGATTAGGAAGAAATTTTTTCATCTGGCCAGGTAGGAAATTTTTTTATCAGACTGGGGTGAAGAATTTTTCGCTTGGCTGTAATGAGAAATTTTTCAAGTTGGTTGGGAAGAAATTTTTTTTTTCATCTGCCCAGGTAGGAAATTTTTTTATCAGACTGGGGTGAACATTTTTTCGCTTGGCTGTAATGAGAAATATTTCACGATGGTTAGGAAGAAGTTATTTCATCTGGCCAGGTAGGAAATTTTTTTATCAGACTGGGGTGAAGAATTTTTCGCTTGGCTGTAATGAGAAATTTTTCAAGTTGGTTAAGAAGAATTTTTTTTCTGGTGTAGCCGGGATGTGTATAAGGGGTGTTTGTACTGCCTTGTCGTACAAGTTAGCCTTAATAGCGACGTGGTAGAGCACTCGCTTTGGGATGCAGAGGTCCCGGGTTCGAATCCCATTGGAGTCGAATATTTTATTTTTCATCTGCCCAGGTAGGAATTTTTTTTTAGCTGACTGGGTTGAAAAATTTTTCGCTTGGCTGTAATGAGAAATATTTCACCTTGATTAGGAAAAAAATTTTTCATCTGGCCAGGTAGGAAATTTTTTTTATCAGACTGGGGTGAAGAATTTTTCGCTTCTCTGTAATGAGAAATATTTCACGATGGTTAGGAAGAAGTTATTTCATCTGGCCAGGTAGGAATTTTTTTATCAGACTGGTTTGAAGAATTTTTCGCTTGGCTGTAATGAGAAATTTTTCAAGTTGGTTAAGAAGATTTTTTTTTCTGGTGTAGCCGGGATGTGTATAAGGGGTGATTGTACTGCCTTGTCGTACAAGTTAGCCTTAATAGCGACGTGGTAGAGCACTCGCTTTGGGATGCAGAGTTCCCGGGTTCGAATCCCATTGGAGTCGAATATTTTATTTTTCATCTGCCCAGGTAGGAATTTTTTTTAGCTGACTGGGTTGAAAAATTTTTCGTTTGGCTGTAATGAGTAATATTTCACCTTGATTAGGAAGAAATTTTTTCATCTGGCCAGGTAGGACATTTTTTTATCAGACTGGGGTGAAAATTTTTTCGCTTGGCTGTAATGAGAAATTTTTCAAGTTGGTTAGGAAGAATTTTTTTTTTTTTCTGGCCAGGTAGGAATTTTTTTTTATCAGACTGGGGTGAACATTTTTCGCTTGGCTGTAATGAGAAATATTTCACGTTGGTTAGGAAGAAGTTATTTCATCTGGCCAGGTAGGAAATTTTTTTATCAGACTGGTTTGAAGAATTTTTCGCTTGGCTGTAATGAGAAATTTTTCAAGTTGGTTAGGAAGAATTTTTTTTTCTGGTGTAGCCGGGATGTGTATAAGGGGTGTTTGTACTGCCTTGTCGTACAAGTTAGCCTTAATAGCGACGTGGTAGAGCACTCGCTTTGGGATGCAGAGTTCCCGGGTTCGAATCCCATTGGAGTCGAATATTTTATTTTTCATCTGCCCAGGTAGGAATTTTTTTTAGCTGACTGGGTTGAAAATTTTTTCGTTTGGCTGTAATGAGAAATATTCCACCTTGATTAGGAAGAAATTTTTTCATCTGGCCAGGTAGGAAATTTTTTTATCAGACTGGGGTGAAGAATTTTTCGCTTGGCTGTAATGAGAATTTTTTCAAGTTGGTTAGGAAGAATTTTTTTTTTTCTGGCCAGGTAGGAAATTTTTTTATCAGACTGGGGTGAACATTTTTTCGCTTGGCTGTAATGAGAAATATTTCACGTTGGTTAGGAAGAAGTTATTTCATCTGGCCAGGTAGGAAATTTTTTTTATCAGACTGAGGTGAAGAATTTTTCGCTTGGCTGTAATGAGAAATTTTTCAAGTTGGTAAGGAAGAATTTTTTTTTCTGGTGTAGCCGGGATGTGTATAAGGGGTGTTTGTACTGCCTTGTCGTACCAGTTAGCCTTAATAGCGACGTGGTAGAGCACTCGCTTTGGGATGCAGAGGTCCCGCGTTCGAATCCCATTGGAGTCGAATATTTTATTTTTCATCTGCCCAGGTAGGAATTTTTTTTAGCTGACTGGGTTGAAAAATTTTTCGTTTGGCTGTAATGAGAAATATTTCACCTTGATTAGAAAAAAAATTTTTCATCTGGCCAGGTAGGAATTTTTTTTTATCAGACTGGGGTGAAGAATTTTTCGCTTCTCTGTAATGAGAAATATTTCACGATGGTTAGGAAGAAGTTATTTCATCTGGCCAGGTAGGAAATTTTTTTATCAGACTGGTTTGAAGAATTTTTCGCTTGGCTGTAATGAGAAATTTTTCAAGTTGGTTAAGAAGATTTTTTTTTCTGGTGTAGCCGGGATGTGTATAAGGGGTGTTTGTACTGCCTTGTCGTACAAGTTAGCCTTAATAGCGACGTGGTAGAGCACTCGCTTTGGGATGCAGAGGTCCCGGGTTCGAATCCCATTGGAGTCGAATATTTTATTTTTCATCTGCCCAGGTAGGAATTTTTTTTAGCTGACTGGGTTGAAAAATTTTTCGTTTGGCTGTAATGAGAAATATTTCACCTTGATTAGGAAAAAAATTTTTCATCTGGCCAGGTAGGAAATTTTTTTTATCAGACTGGGGTGAAGAATTTTTCGCTTCTCTGTAATGAGAAATATTTCACGATGGTTAGGAAGAAGTTATTTCATCTGGCCAGGTAGGAAATTTTTTTATCAGACTGGTTTGAAGAATTTTTCGCTTGGCTGTAATGAGAAATTTTTCAAGTTGGTTAAGAAGATTTTTTTTTCCTGGTGTAGCCGGGATGTGTATAAGGGGTGTTTGTACTGCCTTGTCATACAAGTTAGCCTTAATAGCGACGTGGTAGAGCACTCGCTTTGGGATGCAGAGGTCCCGGGTTCGAATCCCATTGGAGTCGAATATTTTATTTTTCATCTGCCCAGGTAGGAATTTTTTTTAGCTGACTGGGTTGAAAAATTTTTCGTTTGGCTGTAATGAGAAATATTTCACCTTGATTAGGAAGAAATTTTTTCATCTGGCCAGGTAGGAATTTTTTTAATCAGACTGGGGTGAAGAATTTTTCGCTTGGCTGTAATGAGAAATTTTTCAAGTTGGTTAGGAAGAATTTTTTTTTTCTGGCCAGGTAGGAAATTTTTTTATCAGACTGGGGTGAACATTTTTTCGCTTGGCTGTAATGAGAAATATTTCACGTTGGTTAGGAAGAAGTTATTTCATCTGGCCAGGTAGGAAATTTTTTTATCAGACTGGGGTGAAGACTTTTTCGCTTGGCTGTAATGAGAAATTTTTCAAGTTGGTAAGGAAGAATTTTTTTTTTCTGGTGTATCCGGGATGTGTATAAGGGGTGTTTTTACTGCCTTGTCGTACAAGTTAGCCTTAATAGCGACGTGGTAGAGCACTCGCTTTGGGATCGAGAGGTCCCGGGTTCGAATCCCATTGGAGTCGAATATTTTATTTTTCATCTGCCCAGGTAGGAATTTTTTTTAGCTGACTGGGTTGAAAAATTTTTCGTTTGGCTGTAATGAGAAATATTTCACGTTGGTTAGGAAGAAGTTATTTCATCTGGCCAGGTAGGAATTTTTTTATCTGACAGGGGTAAAGAATTTTTCGCTTGGCTGTAATGAGAAATTTTTCAAGTTGGTTAGGAAGAATTTTTTTTATCTGGCCGGGTAAGAAATGTTTTTATCAGACTGGGGTGAACATTTTTTCGCTTGGCTGTAATGGGAAATATTTCACGTTGGTTAGGAAGAAGTTATTTCATCTGGCCAGGTAGGAAATTTTTTTATCAGACTGTGGTGAAGAATTTTTCGCTTGGCTGTAATGAGAAATTTTTCAAGTTGGTTAGGAAGAATTTTTTTTTTCTGGTGTAGCCGGGATGTGTATAAGGGGTGTTTGTACTGCCTTGTCGTACAAGTTAGCCTTAATAGCGACGTGGTAGAGCACTCGCTTTGGGATGCAGAGGTCCCGGGTTCGAATCCCATTGGAGTCGAATATTTTATTTTTCATCTGGCCAGGTAGGAAATTTTTTTAGCTGACTGGGTTGAAAAATATTTCGTTTGGCTGTAATGAGAAATATTTCACCTTGATTAGGAAGAAATTTTTTCATCTGGCCAGGTAGGAAATTTTTTTATCAGACTGGGGTGAAGAATTTTTCGCTTGGCTGTAATGAGAAATTTTTCAAGTTGGTTAGGAAGAAATTTTTTTTCTGGCCAGGTAGGAAATTTTTTTATCAGACTGGGGTGAACATTTTTTCGCTTGGCTGTAATGAGAAATATTTCACGTTGGTTAGGAAGAAGTTATTTCATCTGGCCAGGTAGGAATTTTGTTTATCAGACTGGGGTGAAGAATTTTTCGCTTGGCTGTAATGAGAAATTTTTCAAGTTGGTTAGGAAGAATTTTTTTTTCTGGTGTAGCCGGGATGTGTATAAGGGGTGTTTGTACTGCCTTGTCGTACAAGTTAGCCTTAATAGCGACGTGGTAGAGCACTCGCTTTGGGATGCAGAGGTCCCGGGTTCGAATCCCATTGGAGTCGAATATTTTATTTTTCATCTGCCCAGGTAGGAATTTTTTTTAGCTGACTGGGTTGAAAAATTTTTCGTTTGGCTGTAATGAGAAATATTTCACGTTGGTTAGGAAGAAGTTATTTCATCTGGCCAGGTAGGAATTTTTTTATCTGACAGGGGTAAAGAATTTTTCGCTTGGCTGTAATGAGAAATTTTTCAAGTTGGTTAGGAAGAATTTTTTTTATCTGGCCGGGTAGGAAATGTTTTTATCAGACTGGGGTGAACATTTTTTCGCTTGGCTGTAATGGGAAATATTTCACGTTGGTTAGGAAGAAGTTATTTCATCTGGCCAGGTAGGAAATTTTTTTATCAGACTGTGGTGAAGAATTTTTCGCTTGGCTGTAATGAGAAATTTTTCAAGTTGGTTAGGAAGAATTTTTTTTTCTGGTGTAGCCGGGATGTGTATAAGGGGTGTTTGTACTGCCTTGTCGTACAAGTTAGCCTTAATAGCGACGTGGTAGAGCACTCGCTTTGGGATGCAGAGGTCCCGGGTTCGAATCCCATTGGAGTCGAATATTTTATTTTTCATCTGGCCAGGTAGGAATTTTTTTTAGCTGACTGGGTTGAAAAATATTTCGTTTGGCTGTAATGAGAAATATTTCACCTTGATTAGGAAGAAATTTTTTCATCTGGCCAGGTAGGAAATTTTTTTATCAGACTGGGGTGAAGAATTTTTCGCTTGGCTGTAATGAGAAATTTTTTAAGTTGGTTAGGAAGAATTTTTTTTTTCTGGCCAGGTAGGAAATTTTTTTATCAGACTGGGGTGAACATTTTTTCGCTTGGCTGTAATGAGAAATATTTCACGTTGGTTAGGAAGAAGTTATTTCATCTGGCCAGGTAGGAATTTTGTTTATCAGACTGGGGTGAAGAATTTTTCGCTTGGCTGTAATGAGAAATTTTTCAAGTTGGTTAGGAAGAATTTTTTTTTCTGGTGTAGCCGGGATGTGTATAAGGGGTGTTTGTACTGCCTTGTCGTACAAGTTAGCCTTAATAGCGACGTGGTAGAGCACTCGCTTTGGGATGCAGAGGTCCCGGGTTCGAATCCCATTGGAGTCGAATATTTTATTTTTCATCTGCCCAGGTAGGAATTTTTTTTAGCTGACTGGGTTGAAAAATTTTCGTTTGGCTGTAATGAGAAATATTTCACCTTGATTAGGAAGAAATTTTTTCATCTGGCCAGGTAGGAAATTTTTTTATCAGACTGGGGTGAAGAATTTTTCGCTTGGCTGTAATGAGAAATTTTTCAAGTTGGTTAGGAAGATTTTTTTTTCTGGCCAGGTAGGAAATTTTTTTATCAGACTGGGGTGAACATTTTTTCGCTTGGCTGTAATGAGAAATATTTCACGTTGGTTAGGAAGAAGTTATTTCATCTGGCCAGATAGGAAATTTTTTTTATCAGACTGGGGTGAAGAATTTTTCGCTTGGCTGTAATGAGAAATTTTTCAAGTTGGTTAGGAAGAATTTTTTTTTCTGGTGTAGCCGGGATGTGTATAAGGGGTGTTTGTACTGCCTTGTCGAACAAGTTAGCCTTAATAGCGACGTGGTAGAGTACTCGCTTTGGGATGCATAGGTCCCGGGTTCGAATCCCATTGGAGTCGAATATTTTATTTTTCTTCTGCCCAGGTAGGAATTTTTTTGAGCTGACTGGGTTGAAAATTTTTTCGTTTGGCTGTAATGAGAAATATTTCACCTTGATTAGGAAGAATTTTTTTCATCTGGCCAGGTATGAAATTTTTTTATCAGACTGGGGTGAAGAATTTTTCGCTTAACTGTAATAAGAAATTTTTCAAGTTGGTTAGGAAGAAATTTTTTTTTCTGGCCAGGTAGGAAATTTTTCTATCAGACTGGGGTGAACATTTTTTCGCTTGGCTGTAATGAGAAATATTTCACGTTGGTTAGGAAGAAGTTATTTCATCTGGCCAGGTAGGAATTTTTTTATCAGACTGGGGTGAACATTTTTTCGCTTGGCTGTAATGAGAAATTTTTCAAGTTGGTTAGGAAGAATTTTTTTTTTCTGGCCATGTAGGAATTTTTTTATCAGACTGGGGTGAACATTTTTTCGCTTGGCTGTAATGAGAAATATTTCACGTTGGTTAGGAAGAAGTTATTTCATCTGGCCAGGTAGGAATTTTTTTTATCAGACTGTGGTGAAGAATTTTTCGCTTGGCTGTAATGAGAAATTTTTCAAGTTGGTTAGGAAGAATTTTTTTTTCTGGTGTAGCCGGGATGTGTATAAGGGGTGTTTGTACTGCCTTGTCGTACAAGTTAGCCTTAATAGCGACGTGGTAGAGCATTCGCTTTGGGATGCAGAGGTCCCGGGTTCGAATCCCATTGGAGTCGGATATTTTATTTTTCATCTGCCCAGGTAGGAATTTTTTTAGCTGACTGGGATGAAAATTTTTTCGTTTGGCTGTAATGAGAAATATTTCACCTTGATTAGGAGGAAATTTTTTCATCTGGCCAGGTAGGAAATTTTTTTATCAGACTGGTTTGAAGAATTTTTCGCTTGGCTGTAATGAGAAATTTTTCAAGTTGGTTAGGAAGAAATTTTTTTTTCTGGCCAGGTAGGAAATTTTTTTATCAGACTGGGGTGAACATTTTTTCGCTTGGCTGTAATGAGAAATATTTCACGTTGGTTAGGAAGAAGTTATTTCATCTGGCCAGGTAGGAAATTTTTTTTATCAGACAGGGGTGAACATTTTTTCGCTTGGCTGTAATGAGAAATATTTCACGTTGGTTAGGAAGAAGTTATTTCATCTGGCCAGGTAGGAAATTTTTTTATCAGACTGGGGTGAAGAATTTTTCGCTTGGCTGTAATGAGAAATTTTTCAAGTTGGTTAGGAAGAATTTTTTTTTTTTCTGGCCAGGTAGGAAATTTTTTTATCAGACTGGGGTGAACATTTTTTCGCTTGGCTGTAATGAGAAATATTTCACGTTGGTTAGGAAGAAGTTATTTCATCTGGCCAGGTAGGAAATTTTTTTATCAGACTGGGGTGAAGAATTTTTCGCTTGGCTGTAATGAGAAATTTTTCAAGTTGGTTAGGAAGATTTTTTTTCTGGTGTAAACGGGATGTGTATAAGGGGTGTTTGTACTGCCTTGTCGTACAAGTTAGCCTTAATAGCGACGTGGTAGAGCAATCGCTTTGGGATGCAGAGGTCCCGGGTTCGAATCCCATTGGAGTCGAATATTTTATTTTTCATCTGGCCAGGTAGGAATTTTTTTTAGCTGACTGGGTTGAAAAATATTTCGTTTGGCTGTAATGAGAAATATTTCACCTTGATTAGGAAGAAATTTTTTCATCTGGCCAGGTAGGAAATTTTTTTATCAGACTGGGGTGAAGAATTTTTCGCTTGGCTGTAATGAGAAATTTTTCAAGTTGGTTAGGAAGAATTCTTTTTTTCTGGCCAGGTAGGAAATTTTTTTATCAGACTGGGGTGAACATTTTTTCGCTTGGCTGTAATGAGAAATATTTCACGTTGGTTAGGAAGAAGTTATTTCATCTGGCCAGGTAGGAAATTATTTTATCAGACTGTGGTGAAGAATTTTTCGCTTGGCATAATGAGAAATTTTTCAAGTTGGTTAGGAAGATTTTTTTTTCTGGTGTAGCCGGGATGTGTATAAGGGGTGTTTGTACTGCCTTGTCGTACAAGTTAGCCTTAATAGCGACGTGGTAGAGCACTCGCTTTGGGATGCAGAGGTCCCGGGTTCGAATCCCATTGGAGTCGAATATTTTATTTTTCATCTGCCCAGGTAGGAATTTTTTTTAACTGACTGGGTTGAAAATTTTTTCGTTTGGCTGTAATGAGAAATATTTCACCTTGATTAGGAAGAAATTTTTTCATCTGGCCAGGTAGGACATTTTTTTATCAGACTGGGGTGAAGAATTTTTCGCTTGGCTGTAATGAGAAATTTTTCAAGTTGGTTAGGAAGAATTTTTTTTTTCTGGCCAGGTAGGAAATTTTTTTATCAGACTGGGATGAACATTTTTTCGCTTGGCTGTAATGAGAAATATTTCACGTTGGTTAGGAAGAAGTTATTTCATCTGGCCAGGTAGGAAAATTTTTTATCAGACTGGGGTGAACATTTTTTCGCTTGGCTGTAATGAGAAATATTTCACGTTGGTTAGGAAGAAGTTATTTCATCTGGCCAGGTAGGACATTTTTTTATCAGACTGGGGTGAAGAATTTTTCGCTTGGCTGTAATGAGAAATTTTTCAAGTTGGTTAGGAAGAAATTTTTTTTTCTGGTGTAGCCGGGATGTGTATAAGGGGTGTTTGTACTGCCTTGTCGTACAAGTTAGCCTTAATAGCGACGTGGTAGAGCACTCGCTTTGGGATGCAGAGGTCCCGGGTTCGAATCCCATTGGAGTCGAATATTTTATTTTTCATCTGCCCAGGTAGGAATTTTTTTTATCTGACTGGGTTTTAAAATTTTTCGTTTGGCTGTAATGAGAAATATTTCACCTTGATTAGGAAGAAATTTTTTCATCTGGCCAGGTAGGACATTTTTTTATCAGACTGGGGTGAAGAATTTTTCGCTTGGCTGTAATGAGAAATTTTTCAAGTTGGAAAGGAAGAAGTTATTTCATCTGGCCAGGTAGGAAATTTTTTTATCAGACTGGGGTGAACATTTTTTCGCTTGGCTGTAATGAGAAATATTTCACGTTGGTTAGGAAGAAGTTATTTCATCTGGCCAGGTAGGAAATTATTTTATCAGACTGTGGTGAAGAATTTTTCGCTTGGCATAATGAGAAATTTTTCAAGTTGGTTAGGAAGATTTTTTTTTCTGGTGTAGCCGGGATGTTTATAAGGGGTGTTTGTACTGCCTTGTCGTACAAGTTAGCCTTAATAGCGACGTGGTAGAGCACTCGCTTTGGGATGCAGAGGTCCCGGGTTCGAATCCCATTGGAGTCGAATATTTTATTTTTCATCTGCCCAGGTAGGATTTTTTTTAGCTGACTGGGTTGAAAATTTTTTCGTTTGGCTGTAATGAGAAATATTTCACCTTGATTAGGAAGAAATTTTTTCATCTGGCCAGGTAGGACATTTTTTTATCAGACTGGGGTGAAAAATTTTTCGCTTGGCTGTAATGAGAAATTTTTCAAGTTGGTTAGGAAGAATTTTTTTTTTCTGGCCAGGTAGGAAATTTTTTTATCAGACTGGGGTGAACATTTTTTCGCTTGGCTGTAATGAGAAATATTTCACGTTGGTTAGGAAGAAGTTATTTCATCTGGCCAGGTAGGAAATTTTTTTATCAGACTGGGGTGAACATTTTTCGCTTGGCTGTAATGAGAAATATTTCACGTTGGTTAGGAAGAAGTTATTTCATCTGGCCAGGTAGGAAATTTTTTTATCAGACTGGGGTGAAGAATTTTTCGCTTGGCTGTAATGAGAAATTTTTCAAGTTGGTTAGGAAGATTTTTTTTTTTCTGGCCAGGTAGGAAATTTTTTTATCAGACTGGGGTGAACATTTTTTCGCTTGGCTGTAATGAGAAATATTTCACGTTGGTTAGGAAGAAGTTATTTCATCTGGCCAGGTAGGAAATTTTTTTATCAGACTGGGGTGAAGAATTTTTCGCTTGGCTGTAATGAGAAATTTTTCAAGTTGGTTAGGAAGAATTTTTTTTCTGGTGTAGCCGGGATGTGTATAAGGGGTGTTTGTACTGCCTTGTCGTACAAGTTAGCCTTAATAGCGACGTGGTAGAGCAATCGCTTTGGGATGCAGAGGTCCCGGGTTCGAATCCCATTGGAGTCGAATATTTTATTTTTCATCTGCCCAGGTAGGAATTTTTTTAGCTGACTGGGTTGAAAAATATTTCGTTTGGCTGTAATGAGAAATATTTCACGTTGGTTAGGAAGAAGTTATTTCATCTGGCCAGGTAGGAAATTTTTTTATCAGACTGGGGTGAACATTTTTTCGCTTGGCTGTAATGAGAAATATTACACGTTGGTTAGGAAGAAGTTATTTCATCTGGCCAGGTAGGAAATTTTTTTATCAGACTGTGGTGAAGAATTTTTCGCTTTTCTGTAATGAGAAATTTTTCAAGTTGGTTAGGAAGAATTTTTTTTCTGGTGTAGCCGGGATGTGTATAAGGGGTGTTTGTACTGCCTTGTCGTACAAGTTAGCCTTAATAGCGACGTGGTAGAGCACTCGCTTTGGGATGCAGAGGTCCAGGGTTCGAATCCCATTGGAGTCGAATATTTTATTTTTCATCTGCCCAGGTAGGAATTTTTTTAGCTGACTGGGATGAAATTTTTTTCGTTTGGCTGTAATGAGAAATATTTCACCTTGATTAGGAGGAAATTTTTTCATCTGGCCAGGTAGGAAATTTTTTTATCAGACTGGGGTGAAGAATTTTTCGCTTGGCTGTAATGAGAAATTTTTCAAGTTGGTTAGGAAGAAATTTTTTTTTTTCTGGCCAGGTAGGAAATTTTTTTATCAGACTGGGGTGAACATTTTTTCGCTTGGCTGTAATGAGAAATATTTCACGTTGGTTAGGAAGAAGTTATTTCATCTGGCCAGGTAGGAAATTTTTTTATCAGACTGGGGTGAAGAATTTTTCGCTTGGCTGTAATGAGAAATTTTTCAAGTTGGTTAGGAAGATTTTTTTTTCTGGTGTAAACGGGATGTGTATAAGGGGTGTTTGTACTGCCTTGTCGTACAAGTTAGCCTTAATAGCGTCGTGGTAGAGCAATCGCTTTGGGATGCAGAGGTCCCGGGTTCGAATCCCATTGGAGTCGAATATTTTATTTTTCATCTGGCCAGGTAGGAATTTTTTTTAGCTGACTGGGTTGAAAAATATTTCGTTTGGCTGTAATGAGAAATATTTCACCTTGATTAGGAAGAAATTTTTTCATCTGGCCAGGTAGGAAATTTTTTTATCAGACTGGGGTGAAGAATTTTTCGCTTGGCTGTAATGAGAAATTTTTCAAGTTTGTTAGGAAGAATTCTTTTTTTCTGGCCAGGTAGGAAATTTTTTTTATCAGACTGGGGTGAACATTTTTTCGCTTGGCTGTAATGAGAAATATTTCACGTTGGTTAGGAAGAAGTTATTTCATCTGGCCAGGTAGGAAATTATTTTATCAGACTGTGGTTAAGAATTTTTCGCTTGGCATAATGAGAAATTTTTCAAGTTGGTTAGGAAGATTTTTTTTTCTGGTGTAGCCGGGATGTGTATAAGGGGTGTTTGTACTGCCTTGTCGTACAAGTTAGACTTAATAGCGACGTGGTAGAGCACTCGCTTTGGGATGCAGAGGTCCCGGGTTCGAATCCCATTGGAGTCGAATATTTTATTTTTCATCTGCCCAGGTAGGAATTTTTTTTAGCTGACTGGGTTGAAAATTTTTTCGTTTGGCTGTAATGAGAAATATTTCACCTTGATTAGGAAGAAATTTTTTCATCTGGCCAGGTAGGACATTTTTTTATCAGACTGGGGTGAAGAATTTTTCGCTTGGCTGTAATGAGAAATATTTCAAGTTGGTTAGGAAGATTTTTTTTTTCTGGCCAGGTAGGAAATTTTTTTATCAGACTGGGGTGAACATTTTTTCGCTTGGCTGTAATGAGAAATATTTCACGTTGGTTAGGAAGAAGTTATTTCATCTGGCCAGGTAGGAAATTTTTTTATCAGACTGGGGTGAACATTTTTTCGCTTGGCTGTAATGAGAAATATTTCACGTTGGTTAGGAAGAAGTTATTTCATCTGGCCAGGTAGGAAATTTTTTTATCAGACTGGGGTGAAGAATTTTTCGCTTGGCTGTAATGAGAAATTTTTCAAGTTGGTTAGGAAGAATTTTTTTTTCTGGCCAGGTAGGAAATTTTTATATCAGACTGGGGTGAACATTTTTTCGCTTGGCTGTAATGAGAAATATTTCACGTTGGTTAGGAAGAAGTTATTTCATCTGCCCAGGTAGGAAATTTTTTTATCAGACTGGGGTGAAGAATTTTTCGCTTGGCTGTAATGAGAAATTTTTCAAGTTGGTTAGGAAGAATTTTTTTTTTTCTGGTGTAGCCGGGATGTGTATAAGGGGTGTTTGTACTGCCTTGTCGTACAAGTTAGCCTTAATAGCGACGTGGTAGAGCAATCGCTTTGGGATGCAGAGGTCCCGGGTTCGAATCCCATTGGAGTCGAATATTTTATTTTTCATCTGCCCAGGTAGGAATTTTTTTTAGCTGACTGGGTTGAAAAATATTTCGTTTGGCTGTAATGAGAAATATTTCACCTTGATTAGGAAGAAATTTTTTCATCTGGCCAGGTAGGAAATTTTTTTATCAGACTGGGGTGAAGAATTTTTCGCTTGGCTGTAATGAGAATTTTTTCAAGTTGGTTAGGAAGAATTTTTTTTTTCTGGCCAGGTAGGAAATTTTTTTATCAGACTGGGTTGAACATTTTTTCGCTTGGCTGTAATGAGAAATATTTCACGTTGGTTAGGAAGAAGTTATTTCATCTGGCCAGGTAGGAAATTTTTTTATCAGACTGTGGTGAAGAATTTTTCGCTTGGCATAATGAGAAATTTTTCAAGTTGGTTAGGAAGATTTTTTTTCTGGTGTAGCCGGGATGTGTATAAGGGGTGTTTGTACTGCCTTGTCGTACAAGTTAGCCTTAATAGCGACGTGGTAGAGCACTCGCTTTGGGATGCATAGGTCCCGGGTTCGAATCCCATTGGAGTCGAATATTTTATTTTTCATCTGCCCAGGTAGGACTTTTTTTTAGCTGACTGGGTTGAAAATTTTTTCGTTTGGCTGTTATGAGAAATATTTCACCTTGATTAGGAAGAAATTTTTTCATCTGGCCAGGTAGGAAATTTTTTTATCAGACTGGGGTGAAGAATTTTTCGCTTGGCTGTAATGAGAAATTTTTCAAGTTGGTTAGGAAGAATTTTTTTTCTGGTGTAGCCGGGATGTGTATAAGGGGTGTTTGTACTGCCTTGTCGTACAAGTAAGCCTTAATAGCGACGTGGTAGAGCACTCGCTTTGGGATGCAGAGGTCCCGGGTTCGAATCCAATTGGAGTCGAATATTTTCATTTTCATCTTGCCAGGTAGGAAATTTTTTTATCAGACTGGGTTGAAAAATTTCGTTTGGCTTTAATGAGAAATATTTCACCTTGATTAGGAAGAATTTTTTTTTCATCTGGCCAGGTAGGAATTTTTTTTTATCAGACTGGGGTGAAGAATTTTTCGCTTGGCTGTAATGAGAAATTTTTCAAGTTGGTTAGGAAGAATTTTTTTTTTTTCTGGCCCGGTTGGAAATTTTTTTATCAGACTGGGGTGAACATTTTTTCGCTTGGCTGTAATGAGAAATATTTCACGTTGGTTAGGAAGAAGTAATTTCATCTGGCCAGGTAGGAATTTTTTTTATCAGACTTGGGTGAAGAATTTTTCGCTTGGCTGTAATGAGAAATTTTTCAAGTTGGTTAGGAAGAATTTCTTTTTCTGGTGTAGCCGGGATGTGTATAAGGGGTGTTTGTACTGCCTTGTCGTACAAGTTAGCCTTAATAGCGACGTGGTAGAGCACTCGCTTTGGGATGCAGAGGTCCCGGGTTCGAATCCCATTGGAGTCGAATATTTTATTTTTCATCTGCCCAGGTAGGAATTTTTTTTAGCTGACTGGGTTGAAAATTTTTTCGTTTGGCTGTAATGAGAAATATTTCACCTTGATTAGGAAGAAATTTTTTCATCTGGCCAGGTAGGAAATTTTTTTATCAGACTGGGGTGAAGAATTTTTCGCTTGGCTGTAATGAGAAATTTTTCAAGTTGGTTAGGAAGAATTTTTTTTTCTGGCTAGGTAGGAAATTTTTTTATCAGACTGGGGTGAACATTTTTTCGCTTGGCTGTAATGAGAAATATTTCACGTTGGTTAGGAAGAAGTTATTTCATCTGGCCAGGTAGGGAATTTTTTTTATCAGACTGGGTCGAAGAATTTTTCGTTTGGCTGTAATGAGAAATGTTTCAAGTTGGTTATGAAGAATTTTTTTCTGGTGTAGCCGGGATGTGTATAAGGGGTGTTTGTACTGCCTTGTCGTACAAGTTAGCCTTAATAGCGACGTGGTAGAGCACTCGCTTTGGGATGCAGAGGTCCCGGGTTCGAATCCCATTGGAGTCGAATATTTTATTTTTCATCTGCCCAGGTAGGAATTTTTTTTAGCTGACTGGGTTGAAAATTCTTTCGTTTGGCTGTAATGAGAAATATTTCACCTTGATTAGGAAGAATTTTTTTCATCTGGCCAGGTAGGAATTTTTTTTATCAGACTGGGGTGAAGAATTTTTCGCTTGGCTGTAATGAGAAATTTTTCAAGTTGGTTAGGAAGAAATTTTTTTCTGGCCAGGTAGGGAATTTTTTAATCAGACTGGGGTGAACATTTTTTCGCTTGGCTATAATGAGAAATATTTCACGTTGGTTAGGAAGAAGTTATTTCATCTGGCCAGGTAGGAAATTTTTTTATCAGACTGGGGTGAAGAATTTTTCGCTTGGCTGTAATGAGAAATTTTTCAAGTTGGTTAGGAAGATTTTTTTTTCTGGTGTAGCCGGGATGTGTTTAAGGGGTGTTTGTACTGCCTTGTCGTACAAGTTAGCCTTAATAGCGACGTGGTAGAGCACTCGCTTTGGGATGCAGAGGTCCCGGGTTCGAATCCCATTGGAGTCGAATATTTTATTTTTCATCTGCCCAGGTAGGAATTTTTTTTAGCTGACTGGGTTGAAAAATTTTTCGTTTGGCTGTAATGAGAAATATTTCACCTTGATTAGGAAGAAATTTTTTCATCTGGCCAGGTAGGAAATTTTTTTATCAGACTGGGGTGAAGAATTTTCCGCTTGGCTGTAATGAGAAATTTTTCAAGTTGGTTAGGAAGAATTTTTTTTTTCTGGCCAGGTAGGAAATTTTTTTATCAGACTGAGGTGAACATTTTTTCGCTTGGCTGTAATGAGAAATAGTTCACGTTGGTTAGGAAGAAGTTATTTCATCTGGCCAGGTAGGAAATTTTTTTATCAGACTGGGGTGAAGAATTTTTCGCTTGGCTGTAATGAGAAATTTTTTAAGTTGGTTAGGTAAATTTTTTTTTCTGGTGTAGCCGGGATGTGTATAAGGGGTGTTTGTACTGCCTTGTCGTACAAGTTAGCCTTAATAGCGACGTGGTAGAGCACTCGCTTTGGGATGCAGAGGTCCCGGGTTCGAATCCCATTGGAGTCGAATATTTTATTTTTCATCTGCCCAGGTAGGATTTTTTTTTAGCTGACTGGGTTGAAAAATTTTTCGTTTGGCTGTTATGAGAAATATTTCACCTTGATTAGGAAGAAATTTTTTCATCTGGCCAGGTAGGAAATTTTTTTATCAGTCTGGGGTGAAGAATTTTTCGCTTGGCTGTAATGAGAAATTTTTCAAGTTGGTTAGGAAGAATTTTTTTTCTGGCCAGGTAGGAAATTTTTTTATCAGACTGGGGTGAACATTTTTTCGCTTGGCTGTAATGAGAAATATTTCACGTTGGTTAGGAAGAAGTTATTTCATCTGGCCAGGTAGGAAATTTTTTTATCAGACTGGGGTGAAGAATTTTTCGCTTGGCTGTAATGAGAAATTTTTTAAGTTGGTTAGGAAGAATTTTCTTTTTTTCTGGTGTAGCCGGGATGTGTATAAGGGGTGTTTGTATTGCCTTGTCGTACAAGTTAGCCTTAATAGCGACGTGGTAGAGCACTCGCTTTGGGATGCAGAGGTCCCGGGTTCGAATCCCATTGGAGTCGAATATTTTATTTTTCATCTGCCCAGGTAAGATTTTTTTTTAGCTGACTGGGTTGAAAATTTTTTCGTTTGGCTGTAATGAGAAATATTTCACCTTGATTAGGAAGAAATTTTTTCATCTGGCCAGGTAGGAAATTTTTTTATCAGACTGGGGTGAAGAATTTTTCGCTTGGCTGTAATGAGAAATTTTTCAAGTTGGTTAGGAAGAATTTTTTTTTCTGGCCAGGTAGGAAATTTTTTTATCAGACTGGGGTGAACATTTTTTCGCTTGTCTGTAATGAGAAATAGTTCACGTTGGTTAGGAAGAAGTTATTTCATCTGGCCAGGTAGGAATTTTTTTTTATCAGACTGGGGTGAAGAATTTTTCGCTTGGCTGTAATGAGAAATTTTTCAAGTTGGTTAGGAAGAATTTTTTTTCTGGTGTAGCCGGGATGTGTATAAGGGGTGTTTGTACTGCCTTGTCGTACAAGTTAGCCTTAATAGCGACGTGGTAGAGCACTCGCTTTGGGATGCAGAGGTCCCGGGTTTGAATCCCATTGGAGTCGAATATTTAATTTTTCATCTGCTCAGGTAGGAATATTTTTTAGCTGAGTGGGTTGAAAATTTTTTCGTTTGGCTGTAATGAGAAATATTTCACCTTGATTAGGAAGAAATTTTTTCATCTGGCCAGGTACAAATTTTTTTTATCAGACTGGGGTGAAGAATTTCTCGCTTGGCTGTAATGAGAAATTTTTCAAGTTGGTTAGGAAGAATTTTTTTTTCTGGCCAGGTAGGAAATTTTTTTATCAGACTGGGGTGAACATTTTTTCGCTTGGCTGTAATGAGAAATATTTCACGTTGGTTAGGAAGAAGTTATTTTATCTAGCCAGGTAGGAAATTTTTTTATCAGACTGTGGTGAAGAATTTTTCGCTTGGCTGTAATGAGAAATTTTTCAAGTTGGTTAGGAAGATTTTTTTTTTCTGGTGTAGCCGGGATGTGTATAAGGGGTGTTTGAACTGCCTTGTCGTACAAGTTAGCCTTAATAGCGACGTGGTAGAGCACTCGCTTTGGGATGCAGAGGTCCCGGGTTCGAATCCCATTGGAGTCGAATATTTTATTTTTCATCTGCCCAGGTAGGAATTTTTTTTTGACTGGGTTGAAAATTTTTTCGTTTGGCTGTAAAGAGAAATATTTCACCTTGATTAGGAAGAAATTTTTTCATCTGGCCAGGTAGGAATTTTTTTTATCAGACTGGGGTGAAGAATTTTTCGCTTGGCTGTAATGAGAAACTTTTCAAGTTGGTTAGGAAGAATTTTTTTTTTTTCTGGCCAGGTAGGAAATTTTTTTATCAGACTGGGGTGAACATTTTTTCGCTTGGCTGTAATGAGAAATATTTCACGTTGGTTAGGAAGAAGTTATTTCATCTGGCCAGGTAGGAAATTTTTTTTATCAGACTGGGGTGAAGAATTTTTCGCTTGGCTGTAATGGGAAATTTTTCAAGTTGGTTAGGAAGAATTTTTTTTCTGGTGTAGCCGGGATGTGTATAAGGGGTGTTTGTACTGCCTTGTCGTACAAGTTAGCCTTAATAGCGACGTGGTAGAGCACTCGTTTTGGGATGCAGAGGTCCCGGGTTCGAATCCCATTGGAGTCGAATATTTTATTTTTCATCTGCCCAGGTAGGAATTTTTTTTTAGCTGACTGGGTTGAAAAATTTTTCGTTTGGCTGTAATGAGAAATATTTCACCTTGATTAGGAAGAAATTTTTTCATCTGGCCAGGTAGGAAATTTTTTTATCAGACTGGGGTGAAGAATTTTTCGCTTGGCTGTAATGAGAAATTTTTCAAGTTGGTTAGGAAGATTTTTTTTTTCTGGCCAATTAGGAAATTTTTTATCAGACTGGGGTGAACATTTTTTCGCTTGGCAGTAATGAGAAATATTTCACGTTGGTTAGGAAGAAGTTATTTCATCTGGCCAGGTAGGAAATTTTTTTATCAGACTGGGTTGAAGAATTTTTCGCTTGGCTGTAATGAGAAATTTTTCAAGTTGGTTAGGAAGAATTTTTTTTTTTTCTGGTGTAGCCGGGATGTGTATAAGGGGTGTTTTTACTGCCTTGTCGTACAAGTTAGCCTTAATAGCGACGTGGTAGAGCACTCGCTTTGGGATGCAGAGGTCCCGGGTTCGAATCCCATTGGAGTCGAATATTTTATTTTTCATCTGCCCAGGTAGGAATTTTTTTTAGCTGACTGGGTTGAAAAATTTTTCGTTTGGCTGTAATGAGAAATATTTCACCTTGATTAGGAAGAATTTTTTTCATCTGGCCAGGTAGGAAATTTTTTTTTATCAGACTTGGGTGAAGAATTTTTCGCTTGGCTGTAATGAGAAATTTTTCAAGTTGGTTAGGAAGAAATTTTTTTTTCTGGCCAGGTAGGAAATTTTTTTATCAGTCTGGGGTGAACATTTTTTCGCTTGGCTGTAATGAGAAATATTTCACGTTGGTTAGGAAGAAGTTATTTCATCTGGCCAGATAGGAAATTTTTTTATCAGACTGGGGTGAAGAATTTTTCGCTTGGCTGTAATGAGAAATTTTTCAAGTTGGTAGAGAAATGAGAGAATATTAATTGAACTTGTTCTATTAATAGAACGATTGTTCTACCTTACTAAATTATCGTATTTAGCAGCATATAGCCGCGATCTGAGTCTAGAGAAATCTAGAAAGAGATGTGAAATAAATGGCACATCATCATGTAGAAGAGAACTCCATCTAGGTCTACAACTGGCTGACATATCTGGGAAAAAACCCATTGTTGAGATTTTTGGTCTGAAAAGTGCTCATTTGAACTAGATCTATATCGGATACGGAATAGTTGTCGGATGGGTAATTTGGTAAAAAATAGTTCCATGAAAAATAGCTAAATTATACGGGCGAAAGACCGGGCCGAAGGCCCGGTCTGAAGACCGCCTATAGCTTACAGGTATATATAGAGAGAAAAGAAGGAAAATAACAAACAATAAAATTAGAACTCATATACCGTTCAACCCAAATCGTCCATTGTGATTTCCCCATAAAAAGCTCCTATGTCAGGCCGCGTCCGTTTATCTCCTTCCGGTCACTCACTTTCTTATACCCTGAATAGGTGTTTCGAGACACAGTCTAATTTTTTGCAACAACAACTACAAATTTTCGACTGGTTATCAAAAATTGCTTTAAAGAAGGTTTTTAGATCTAGAAATCGTACATTACAGTCAACCTACATTCAAGAAAATGCTTTTTAAATAAGGAAAACAAAATTTAGCAGTCATTTCTTTAATCATTCGTCAAAAAGTGATTTTATGTAACCTCTTCAACGGCAGTAAATTCAAGTTCAAAATGTTTTCATTTAAAACAGTGACGTCACCGAGCCTCATTCTGAATATTGATGCAGAGGTGGCACTCCAGTATTCCTGTACTTCCCGGTAGAAAGGTAACTTTTAGACTAGAAGACATATCTTCAGTCTATGCATATTTTGACAAAAAAAATCTTCTGTCTTCAAATAATTTTAAATCACCCATTTTTACAGTGATTTTAGTTTTTTCAAAAAATATCAAATTCATAAATTTCAATACTGTCTATAATAAAAAAAATAAGAAAACACGGTTGGCCTTAAATACGAAATGGACCATTACCACGAAATGGAGCGAAATGGACCTTCTCATGGCGAAATGGAATTTTATATGCGCAAAAAGCAATGAAAGGAAGGTAAATGGTCGATTTTTTTTTTTGTCTCAAGTGAAATTATCTTATGTCTAAATGGTGATTGGTCTTATTCAAATTGTAGTTGTCGTGATTGAAACTTTTAGATTTAAGACCAATGTCTACCTGCAGACGAATAGACTTGCGTATTACATGGTATTTTTTTGAATAACTTAAACAACAACAAGAACAAAAAACAAAAACCCTGCTATATTAAACCGATGGTTATCTAAATTAAAAGATAAAATCTGTTAGTTGTTATCAAAGAATAGTGCCTAGCCCATAACTTGAACTCCATTTCGACATCCTCCGGGTCACCAAAATGTCCATTCTGTACCCCGTGTTCGGCTTAATGTAGGGGATTTTAAAGTCAATTTCTATCTGGTTTTAATGCATTGAAACATCATAATGATATCAAATGAAGTTATCTTAGGTAGATACAGTCAAACCTGTGTTAGCGGCCACCTGTATTCAGCAAGCAACCTGTATTAAGCAAGCGGTTTATGTGTTCCCAAGTGAACCAATTGCACTGAAATTGACCTGTATTAAGCAAGCACCTGTCTTAAGCAAGCACTTTTCGAATGTCCCTTGGGTGCTTGCTTAAGACAGGTTTGACCGTATAGTAATCCAAGTAATTTATTGCCGTTTCGCAGCGGACGACCTGTCCATTTCGTCGTATTTATAAGTCAAAGTAGAATGGTATAGACCTGCAATTTCAAGTGAGTGTTCAAAGATCAATTTTACATTGAAAATGATAGGAGATAACCGTTTTTCGGACCTCAGTCTTTCTTGCGGAACTATAAAAATTACCAAAAAATCCCTTCAACTACAATACTACCTGGTAAAATTATATTAAACATTCATTAGATTCCTTTGTGATGGTATTTTACCTTTACACTATCAAAATATTGACCTACAAGGTATGATAAATGCCCATTTCGTCAACAGAAGGTCCATTTCGCATTTTAGGCCAACCCAAGAAAACACATTATCCTATACTTTATTTAGATTGGTTCCATTTTTGAATGTCTAGAACAGGCACTAAAATCTGGAAAAATGTTAGAAGGGGAAAATTGCTTGCTCAAAGAAACCAAACTATTTGTACTTACAAAGGATGAAAGGAAGGTTTGTTTTGGTCTTTTTTTTATGTTCACATCGAAAGCTTATATGAGCAATGCCATGAGTTTAAAGTCTTTCTGCATTGCTTCTGATCTCGGCAATTTTAAGGCTAAAGCTTATAGTAACCTGGTGCATTAGATCTTCTTAGTTTTAGCCATAAACATGGACAATTAAGCATTGACTCAAAATAAGACGATGTTGTAAAGTGCTGTATGAAGCCATTTACAGATGAACAAATTCTAAATTTTCAAAAATAGAAGAAGATGTAGACTTACAAAATCATAGATATATTTTTAATATCAGTTACTTACATAAAAAATGTTGTCTAAAATAAAGAAAATGTATATCTAAAGTTTTCTCATTCTCCTGATTTTAATTGCTATGCTATATAGCAAATAAATTGCAGTATTTTGTAGGTAAAGGTTAAACCCAATAAAAAGGAAACAATGCAAATAGGATCAATTGACATTGGTTAATTTCATTTAATTATACTAATACTTATTACCTAGAAATCTGATAAAATAAAAATTTGTCCCGCTTTTTGTGTTTCAAATTTTAACTATGTACAAGGTACAATTAAAAATATATACATGTACTGGTATAATCAAACAAGAGCATTGCATATGGATGCCCAAAACCACAACAACAACACCAAAGAGTAAAGACATCAAGGTGATGACTGGACCTAGGCGTATTGTTTACACAGGCCCTCTAATAAAAAGGAACAAAACAAAGAAGATACATTAATCATAGCTTTTAATGCAGATGATAACATCTTTATTCAATTTTGACAAATCTGGAGAAATTTAGAACAACTAAGAAAGACAGACATACTGGTGAACAACTGTTTATATGTGAAGCCAACTACTTTGAGGCTTCTTTTTCATTACTGTCTTGATTCAATGTGACCAAACAGCTAACAACCTCTAGAATTTATGGACAATTATCCTTGATTGGAATCCATTTATTAATAAGAAATAAAATGTTATCCTATGTATCAAAATATTCTCTTCCAATATTTTTTTTTCTATTATAAATCCAAAATAGCAATTCAATATACTATAGATAAATACTTATATTTCTTGTATGAAAAATTGTGTTAACACATTGCTGTATTTCTTACTGAATTGTTAGTGTACTTATACTCATAAACAGATGGTTGTGGCTTCATTAAAAGTGAATTTCATATGTTTGCCATGTCTTTTAAGTTGACATGCTTATCTTAGTTGCACAGCAGTGCCACCACTCACAATATATTTCACATTTACTAATTGTGGTGTAAATCTGCCACTATTTACCTGATAAATCAAGAACAATAACTTCTATCTTATAATAATTCATTTAAGGTGCTCTTGATGTGTTGGCACAGCATTCACAAGATATTCTAGTGGTCCCAATACATAGATATATTGATGATTAATCTAGATCTAAATAAGAGAATTCAGCAATTTAAGATAACTACCGGTATACAGGGACCATAGGTTGTTCAAATATAAACAAGAAAAATATTGTATGGTTTTGTGTGATGTCTCTGTAATGTTAATGAGATTAAAGCATCTACATGGTGCCGCCTCTTTAAAAACTTGCAATTTACAAAAAGTGCTTCTTTTTAAAATTATACTTAATTAGGTATAAATGGCAATGTAAATTACACCAATAAAACTGTGTTATAATTCAATGGACACTTTAAGCTGCCACATAGACACCATTTGGATTTGTGGAAATGGCAAACTGACAGGCACCCTTAACAGAAAAGACAGAAAAAACTTAGGCCTACTGGCTGGGGAGGGATTATCAGCGCATACCATTTCTGAAACAGTTTAATTTGCAAGAAATGGTATGTTGCAAGATGTGGCCACCAGTCAGTAAATGTCTCATTACAATTTTTTTTTTCTTTCGCCCGTTTTCTAGGCTCTGCCTAATTTCATATTACAAAGGTATCAATTTGCTGAAAATGAAAATAAAATCTCAAATGATTTTAAAAAATGAAAGAGAATTTATAAACTAGCGAGTACTACATCCATTTCGAAACTCGAATCTTTGAATTTGTATGCGGATGAAAATGCTAGTTGTTTACACGTCACCTTTGCGTTCTAGAACGATTGTTCTACCTTACTAAATTATCGTATTTAGCAGCATATAGCCGCGATCTGAGTCTAGAGAAATCTAGAAAGAGATGTGAAATAAATGGCACAAAATCATGTAGAAGAGAACTCCATCTAGGTCTACAACTGGCTGACATATCTGGGAAAAATTCCCATTGTTGAGATTTTTGGTCTGAAAAGTGCTCATTTGAACTAGATCTATATCGGATACGGAATTCTTTCTAAGAGGGGGTAAATATAAACTTGTCTATATCTATATTTTAAAGTCATTATCAACCCTTTAACACACAGTGACTCTCCTAAAGAAAATAGCCTTGGAAAACATCTTGTGAAATGGGGAGATTGCTTGTGACAAGCAAATTCTTCATTTCCTACAATGTTCTCTATGCAAAAAGACCAAAAAATGCAAAATCTCAAAATGTTGTCATTTGGTAATGGGTTTTCTAGTCTGCAACAGCTCCAAACATTACAAAATTAGGATCAGTCAAAATTTCGCTGTCTGCCAATGGGTTGTGCTTTCTAAGAGAGGGTAAATATAAGTCTATCTCTAATTTTGTATTAAAATGTTTAGGTTTCTTTTCTCTTTCACCTTCTCTCACACATCAATGCCTTTGAATTGAAGTTTCACACAACTTGAGAAATGAGCCATATAAAGCATGGTGGAGGATGGGGAAATTGCTTGTAGCAATCAATTTCTTTACTTTTCACCATGTTTCGTACACATTAAAACTTAAATAACATTAAACTCTCATCAACTTGAAAAAGCTGATAGTAATTTCTTTTGACTTGGAACAGTCCAGATCTCTGCTCTATACTAGGGGGGGTGAAAGAAAAATATTCAGAGTGAAATGCTGTTTTAACCCTTTCCCACACATTGACGCTTTTGGGCGCCCCACAAAATAAAGGCTTTGGAGGGCATTGTGGAGGGTGTAGAAATTGCTTGTGACAAGCAATTTCTTCATTTCCCACAATGTTTTCTACCAAGAAATACCAAAAATGTGTGAGTTTGGACTAAGCAAAAATTTGGTTGTTTGGTAATGGGTTAACCCTTTCCCAAACAAGACCTGGTTTTTGACGCCCCTAATAGAAAAGGCTTGGGAAAACATTGAGGCAGAGGAGGAGACTGCTGATAACCAGCGGTTTCTTCTTTTATCTCAGTGTTTTCTATGCCACATTTCACACAAATCCTATCAATGAGGAAGTGCATCCTATCTTTAATTTCTTCCATTTTGTCATTTGTGGCAGTTTTTTAATTTGACTACCCTAAAATTTGGCCGCTTGGGAAAGGGTTAAGAGATAGATCTCTCGTCTTGCATTAATGTAAACTTACACTCTGAGAATAAGGAATGTACTGATTTGTCTGTCAGTCAATGGGATAGCATTGGGTGAGATCGGACTAATAATACACTTTGTACAGTATGTTTGGTTTGATCTTAGCCGGGCTGTATGATTTTTCTATGAACTTGGAGACATGTACCAACACTGATGTACAAAGTCCCATATATAATGTAACAATTTTTTATGTTTGCAAGTCCTACCCCTACTGATTTAATTGAGCTTGCCAATGACGCTTTTTGATGCCCTTAAGATAAAGGGATGGAGGGTATTTTTGGGAAGTGAAGAAATCTCTTGTGACAAGCAATTTCTTCATTTCCCACAATACTTTCTACCTAGAGAGACAATGAAGTATTCAATCTCATTCACATCAAATCATCAATTGCGACATTTTGATTTTCTACCAGTCAAAAATTTTGCTGTCTGGTTATGGGTAAATTATGATGTTTGAAAAATAATTTGTTACTACCTATACTGTTTAAACAACATAATATTTTATGACAATTGTGAAAAACTTTTATAACCCATTACTGCACAGTGACGCCTTTTGACTCCTCTACAAGAAAACGCTTGAGAGAGCATTGTGATAAAGGAGGAGATTGCTTGTAACAAGCAATTTATTCTTTTTCCACATTGTTTTCTCACTAAAGGAAGGAAAGGGGAAAGAAAAAAGGGAAAAAAAAGGAGGAAAAAAAATGAAAAGATTTCTAAATTCTCAACGGCTGCAACACCTTTTAAATTCGAACAATCCAAACTGCTTTGCCGTCTGTTAATGGGATAATTCTTGAGAGACAGAGACTTGATTCCAGTCCTTTCCCTAGCATTGTACTTTTTCAAAGCCTAGCAAATAATAACAAGAAAAGGAGGGGAAATGAATAAATTGGAGTATATTTGTCATTCCCCAGTGTTTTTAATCTAGAAGAGAGAAAATTATGCATTTCGTTTTGTCACCTACTTCACCTTTCTTTTATTTTTGACCTTTCTAAAATTGTGTCAGTTGGGAAAAGGATTATAATCTCTTATGTCTTAAATTTTGTTACCTTCAAAAAAAATTTATAGATCTAATTGCCTATTTAACCCATCATCACATAACAATTCTCTTTGACTCCCCATCAAATAATGGCTTTGGAAATCATTGTGGAAAATGAGGAGATTGCCTGTGGCAAGCAATTTCTTCATTTTCCACGATGATTTCTCCCATGAAAGACCAAATTATGTACAATTTCATCTTCTTGAAACTGTCATAGACCTGCATCATCTTTGAATTGTGATAAGTAAAAATTTGCTGTTTGATAATGGGTTGAAATGTGTGCATCAATATTCACCAACAATGAATTACTTGAATAAGGATTGGAAAATAGGGGGGATAACCAGGAAGCAAAACCTATAATAGTAACATGGTTGTCTCCCTTATATTATAAATTTATTTTTTTTTGTCCCCAATGTAGATCCACTGTATTGCTTAACCCTTTCCCATGCATCGGGACCTGGTTTTCACGTCCTCAGTAGAAAGGGCATTTGAAGGCAAAGAGACGGAGGAGGGGACTGATAACTAGCAGTTTCCCCTTTTGTCTCAATGTTTTCTGGGTTTTATTCTGCAAATGTAATAGCTCTCAGATTGGACGACCTTATATTTCTGTTGTTTGGGGAAGGGTTTAAAACTATTAACTTCCAACATGATGAGTGAATAACGCCTTTCTACAGCCCACAAGATGAAATCTGTTGAAAGTATCATGGGGAATGGGGAGATTGCTTTTTAAAATAAAGGTAGTCTTCTCATTTCCCATGTTGCTTCCTACTATTAAAATACCGTCTGACCTTGCAGACCTGCACTCTGCAGCATTTATTGAGCATAATGAACAATGTTGATACTTTATGTCTGACAATCAATATTAATAGTTAAAATTGAAGATTTGTACCCTGCAGAATTTTTGCGTATAGTGAACAATGTCATTATTGTACGGTCTAACAATTAATATGAGTTAAATTGTCTTTATTTTGTAAAGATGTTTCTTTCCTTAAGTTTTGCCGTCCATTATAGTAAAGGTTTGGGAGAGCATTGAGTCAGGGCGAGGGGGTGCTGATATCATAATCGACATTTTCTCCCTATGCCTCAATGTTTTCCTAGCTATATAATATACAAACTCATTCCTCCTCAACATTTTATTTGTTGTCTGAAGCAGCATGACCTTGAAGTAATCCAATTTTATAATTGTATCATGTACGTTTATGTTTCATCTTACATCAATAAGCTTACTGCCACATTTCCCCTGTTCTTTTGCCTGAATGTCTTCCAAAGTTACTTCAGTTAATACGTAACCAGGTTGCGTTTGTTGTATTCTAATGAAAGCTTACGAGAGCATTTGAACTGGGGTAGAAAGTACTGATAACTTGCATTTTCTCCTGTTGTCTCAATGTTTTTTCTATGGTTTTATGCAAGCTCTTTTTTATTTTTCATCTGTATTTCAGCTTTAAAGTAATGGACCGATCATTTACTGTGATTTTCCCCCTTTGTCTCATATGCTCTGTGCTATAATGTATATATGAATGTCCCTTCTTTACAAACAAACAATATGTTTTGTGTATATCCACTTTAACCCATTACCACACAATGACTCTTTTTTACTCCCTAAAAGATAATGGCTTTGGAAGACATTGTGTGAAATGGAAAAACAAATGCTTATGACAAGCAATTTTTTTCTTCGTTTCCCACTATGTTTTCTTCACAAATTGACAAAAAAGTTTAACATTCATTGACTTGAATTTGTTGTCTGCAACGTCTTTGAATTAGGACCGGTCAGAAAATTTTGTTGTTTGAAGATGGGTTAAACTGGCTGGTGGAGAGAGGGTATATACCCCTCCTAGAAAATCTCTTACCGGTATTCCTTGTAATATTTTCGACAAAGAGTAGAGAGAGCATTTCGAAGGAGTCATGGAGTGTTGATTTTCAGCATTCAGTTTCCTTTGGAATGGTCTCTTGAACCATTTCCCAAACAAAACCAAGTTTTGACGTCCCAAATAGAAAAGGCTTGGGAAAGCATTGACACGGGGGAAGAGACTGCTCATAACCAGCAGTCTCTCCTTTTGCAATATTTTACATAAATTCTATCTTTCATAAGATCCATTTTGTCTTTTAAGACAGTTTTTGAAGTGGATGACCCTAAAAATTTTGTCGTTTGGGAAAGAATTAAAATAGTATTCAAAAATCTATGAAAACAAATAACTGATTGTCCACTTATACCAGCACGGACCAATAAATGATAATAATAAATGATAACAATGATAATTGGAGTATACCTATATGTTACAAAAATATATATATTGTGGTTATCTTTATGATAAATATGGTGTTAGGAAAGTTCATTTTAACTTAGAAAAAAGAAGGAATATATATAGTTAACACCTTGTTTATGTTAATGATATATGTGACAAAAATCCTGTTAAAACTGCCGGAAGCCTCTTAAACATCAAATGAATACTACACATAATTTTATACGAATAGGTTGCTGGAACATCAACGGTCTAACAAATAAAACATCAGAAAATGACTTTCAAGATACCCTGAAAGGATATGACTTATTCTGTCTTCAGGAAACAAAATGTAGTAAGGATCAAATCATCACTTTAGATAACTATGAATCTTTTCCCATCTATAGACCTTCTGAAAAGAATTTTCCAGTTTCAGGAGGCATGCTCATTTTAATAAAACCAAGTATAAAAGCAGGAATAACACTACTTGAAAACACTTCTCCTGAAATTCAATGGCTTAAATTGTCAAAAGAATTCTTCTCATTCGAGAAAGACCTGTTTATCTGTTTCACATACATAGCACCTGCAAACTCATCATACACTCTTAGACATAACCTAGATATAATATCGATATTGGAAAAGGATATTTGCAGCTATGCTTTACTAGGTAATATCATGTTATTTGGTGACACAAATGCAAGGACAGGCACAGAAAATGACCTACTAGATTGTAACAGTTCTCATCTTCCATCTCCTGAATCTTCTGGAAACATTGGTAACTTTCATGACAGAAAGAGCAAAGATACTGTATGTAATACTAGAGGCAAAGAACTGATAGAACTTTGTATGGCCTCTAATCTAATAATAGCTAATGGGCGGACCTTAGGAGACTGTTTTGGAAAACCAACCTGTTTTCAATATAATGGCAATAGTGTTGTGGATTATGCTATAATAAGCGACAATTTTTTCGACCAGATACTATTTTTTCAAGTCCACAATCACATACCACACCTGAGTGATCATGCCAAACTGACATTGAAATTACAAGCAAAATTTAAATGTAATCCATTAAAGAACAGCGTTTTGTTGGATATGCCGATATCCTGGCAATGGAATGAAACATCTAAATTTGATTTTCAAATAGCTTTTCAGAGTAAAGATACCAGTTGTAAGTTGGAATTATTCCAGAATATCAATTTTGATAATGTCAATGATATGGTGAATAATTTCAATGATATCATGTATAATGTATGCAATCAAACACTTAAGAAGAAAAAACATTTTAAAATCAAGAAAAAAATTCAACATAAAAAATGGTTTGATACAGATCTTAATGTAATGAGAAAAGAAATTATTACGTAAAAGTTACCTTTACTCTAAAGACCCATACAACAATATTTTAAAGGGTTCGTTTTACAAATACAGGAAGTTGTATAAAAAGTGTTGCAAGAAAAAATGCAACATCTTTAGACAAACACTCTTGTCAAAGTTAGATAATCTTTTGGTTGATGATCCTGCTGAATACTGGAAACTAGTAAACGACCTCAAAGATGAGGAACATAAGTCGGATCAAGCTAGTAAAGTATCTTCAGATGTGTGGGTTAAGCATTTTACAAACTTATTTAGTATCAAAACAGAATTTAAAGATTTAGATGCTAAATACCAACATCTTTTAAGTAACTTAGAAAAAACTAAAACCTTCTCTGAATTAGATTACAGAATAACAGAAAAGGAAGTAAACAAATCTATAAATTCATTAAAAAACAAAAAGTCCTTCGGTCTTGACTCTATTAGTAATGAGATGCTTAAGGCGGGACAAACTACTCTAATTCCTTGTCTTTTGAAAATATTCAATAAAATATTGTCTGGAGGTGTATATCCCTCACAATGGAAGACAGGTTATATAAAACCCTTATTTAAATCTGGAAATCCAAATGATCCAAACAACTACCGGGGTATATCAGTAATGCCTTGTATTTCAAAAGTATTTAACAGTATTCTTAATAACAGACTTCAGAAGTTTATCGATAATGGTATAATAAATGAAGCACAAATTGGCTTTCAGCCCAAATCCAGAACTTCAGATCATATGTTTGTATTGCGAGCCTTAATAGATAAAGTCTTTAGCAAAGGAGCCAAATTATATACCTGTTTTGTTATTTTTGCTTTTGATACTGTCATGCATTCCATCTTATTCCATAAACTATGTACTATTGGAATAAATGATCCTTATTATAATATCATTAAAGATATGTACAAAGAAAACTCTACACATATAAAAATAGATAAAAAACTCTCGGAAGCATTTTGCCCTAGAATTGGAGTACGTCAGGGAGATAAATCTAAGTCCAAACCTCTTTAAATTATTTATAAATGATCTGCCATCCATATTTGATAGCTCTGATGACCAAGTACAATTATGTGAGAAAAAATTCAGTTGTTTGCTCTATGCTGATGATCTTTTACTTCTGTCGACTTCTCCAGGCGGATTACAAAGATGTATTAATAAACTAGCCACATATTGTGAAAATAATGGTTTAACGGTAAATATCAAAAAAACAAATATAGTCACATTTTGCAAGAGTGGTAGGTTATCACAGGAGTCATACTTCTACAATGGAACTGAAATTAAACATTCAACAAATTACAAGTATCTTGGCATTATTTTCTCATCATCAGGATCATTTAGTTTATGTCAGCACGATTTGCACCAAAGAGCTCTCAAAGCCTATTTTAAACTAAGAAAAATATTCGGTCAACTGCAATATAAAATTGATACAATTATACACCTGTTTGATCACACAATAAAGCCCATTCTTTTGTATGGCAGTGAAATATGGGGAACTGCAAGTCTGAATAATGCAGTATTTAAAAAACCAAATTACACCTACCTGAAATCATTCAGTAACCTGCAATGTGACAAATTACACAATAAATTACTTAAATACCTTTTAGGGGTTCACAAAAAATCGTCTAATGCAGCAGTCGCAGGAGATCTTGGCAGATACCCAATTTGTATTGATGTTATCTGCAATACAGTCAAATTCTATCAGAGGTTAGCAAATGAAAATGTCAGCTCCTTACTGACCGCTGCCTTTCGTGAAAGTACTTCTTTATACATAAGCAATAGACCAAGCTGGGCTGCTAGTGTACAACATGTATTTAAACAGGTGGGCGCATCTGAGAAAGACTGTTATAAAAAAGACTTTGTTAGTGTTATGTTTTGGGGGAGTAACAACAACATAGGTTGGTCATTTAGGCTTTATTTCTCAGTTCTTTCATTTGGATATTTAGTCTTTACTAAAACATGTGTTCTCCATAACAAGACTAATTGTAATCTTCAATGCTAAAGAGTACCTTTTAAGAATAAGGGAAATAACTCTATTGAACTATCAAAATAAGTTTAACACATTACTCTCCCTTTAACTGTAATCAGAGTCTAATATACCACAATATCCTTCCCCTTAGAATATTTTCAATTTTAAAACTCACAAGTTTCAAAAGTGAAAATCTCTATTGGCAACAATCTCTAATTTTTACCAATATTTCATGATGGTAATATATTTATTACTTTTAATAAAACTTTTATGACCTTGTTATTCTAACTTTATTTTAACTAAAATATTACCAATGAAAAACTTGCCTAGCTTTTCTTTTGAAAACATTATTATTAACCACACTTATTCTCATTTATATTTTTATCTCCGTTTCATTTCTCAAAAGAACATAAAAATGAAATGAGAATAGTTTTACTCAAAAGTTCAAAAGTCTCAATCCACATTTTAACTATTTGTTTCATGTGTCAGCAACCTTGCAATTTTTCAGAGATATCTTTTATCATTATTCACAAACGAAATCTTTAAATCGTTCTGGTTTCCTCCTCTCTCTCTGTGGTCTTTTTGGTCTCTCTTCTTGAATTGTTTCTTTCCCAGAAACCTCGACTGGATCGCTCTGAATCTCTGGTTGAACTGTTACTGACTCCTGAACTATTGAATCATTAACACTCTTATCTTGAACAGACACATTTGGCCTAATTACACTTTCTTCATTTGGTAATACAAAATTACCCTGATCATAGCACTTTCGCATTTGATCAACATGCCTTTTCACTATTATATTTTCACTACTTAATTTCACTCTGTATACCACTGAACCTATTTTTTCTAGAACACATCCACTTAACCATTTTTCACCTCGAATACCAAAATTTCGAACATACACTTTTTCCCCTTTCTGGTATTCACTATGCTTTCTATCAGGATGATCACTTTTCTGGCGAAATTGGTTTTTCTCCACCTTCTTTCGAATATCTGGTTTGACAAGGTCGAATTTTGTTTTTGGCTTCCTGTTCAATAACATTTCCGCCGGAGTTTGCCCTGTAGTCGATTGTACTGTAGTTCTGTACTGTAGTAGAAATCTAGATACCTTAGTATTGATTGACCCATGTTTTTGTTTTTTCATTCCAGATTTGAATGTTTGTACCGCTCTCTCGGCCAAACCATTGGTTGATGGATGATATGGTGCCGACTTAATATGATTTATACCGTTTTTGTCCATGAATTCTGAAAAATCACTACTAGCAAAACATGGTCCATTGTCCGAAACTATTGTATCAGGCAAACCGTGTATCGCAAACGATTGTCTTAAGTGTTCTATCGTAATCTCAGTGTCCGAAGAATGTGAATGATAAACGTCCATCCATTTTGTGTACCCGTCAATGATAATTAGGAACATCTTCCCCATAAATGGACCTGCGTAATCGATATGCAAACGAGACCACGGTCTCTTTGGCCACTCCCATGGTTGAAGAGACTGTTGCTGCATATTACTATTCTGCAAACACTCACTACACTTCTTAACTGTCATTTCAATCTCTTGATCTAATAATGGCCACCAAATGTATGATCGAGCAAGAGCTTTCATTTTGCTCATCCCAACATGTCCTTCATGTAACTGGTTTAGTAACGGTTTCCTTGCCTGGTCAGGAACTACTACTCTTGTACCCCAAAGAATACAATCATCCACCAAGCTTAACTCATTTTTCCTGTTGAAATATGGTTTTAATTCATCACTTGGTAATTCATCTGGCCATCCCTGTTGAATGAAAGTCTTTACTCTACTCAATAGCGTATCATTGTAAGTCCAGCGCGAAATCTGTTTTGCGGTGACAGGACTAAGTTCATTCAGAAAGTTCATCAGCAGGACTGTCTCCCCTGGAACTGGTGGTTCCACACTTTCACTTTTTAGAGGAAATCTGCTCAGTCCATCTGCATTTCCTATGCTTTTACCAGACTTGTGTATGAGTCTATAGTTATAAGCCCCTAAAATCAATGACCATCTCACCATTCTTGCAGATGATAACATTGAAATACCTTTATCTTCTTTAAACAGTCCTAATAACGGCTTATGATCTGTAACTAAGTCAAATGTCTTATTGGCATATAAATACTGGTGAAATTTCTTGACGCCAAAAATCACTGCTAACCCTTCTTTTTCAATCTGACTGTAGTTTTTCTCACTTTTACTTAGCGTTCTTGACGCAAATGCTATTGGTTTTTCTGTGCCATCATCCATTCTGTGAGATAATACCGCTCCCACTCCATAGGCTGAAGCATCACACGTTAACACTAGAGTTCTGTTTTGATCAAAGTGTACTAATAGATCTGAGTTAACCAGTAAGTTCTTGGATGTACTCCATGCTTTTTCATGGTTGCTGTCCCATTTAAACTGTACTCCCTTCTGTAGAAGTTCATATAATGGTGCTAGCACTGTAGAAATATTTGGTATAAACCTCGAATAGTAGTTTATTAAACCCAAAAAACTTTGAAGCTCTTTCTTGTCCGAGGGTCGTTCCATTTGTTCTATAGCCTGAACTTTTTCCTTAAGTGGCTGTACCCCCTTTTCAGTGAGTTTATGACCCAAATAAATCACTTCCCTACTCATGAATATACATTTATTCTTCTTTAACTTCATCCCTGCATCTTTCAATCTCTGAAAAACTTGACGGACCCTTGAATTATGCTCATCAACTGAGTTCCCAGCTACTAAAATATCATCTACTCTAACTCTTACCCCCTCTAGACCTTGCAAAATACTGTCCATAACCCTTTGAAAAATTCCCGGGCTTGATGAAATCCCAAAACAAAGTTTATTATACTGATAAAGACCTTTATGGGTGTTAATAGTAGTGTATGGTTTTGAACTTTGCTCAAGTTCAATTTGCTGATAAGCATTGCTCAGATCAAGTTTTGAAAAAAACTTTCCCTTCAAATTAGCAAACAAATCTTCTGTTTTTGGTATAGGGTAATTGTCAAGACAAGACACTGGGTTTATAGTAACTTTATAATCCCCACATATTCTAATACTACCATCTTCCTTAACAATTGGAACTATTGGAGCCGCCCAATCTGAATATTGAACTTTTGTAACTGTCCCTTCCCGTTCTAAACGGTCTAATTCAAGGCCTATCCTATCTTTTAATGCATATGGTACAGGACGTGCTTTGAAATATTTTGGTTGAACATTGTCTTTCAAAACAATTTTTGCCTTTGCCCCCTTGTAGGTGCCTATTTCCCCATCAAAAATCATTTCATACCCCTTAAGAAGGTCAGACTCTCCTGAATGTAAAAATATTTCATGCCAATTCAGTCTAATGTGATTCAACCAATCCCTGCCCATTAAGTTTGGTCCATCCCCTTCAACTACTATGGCAGAAAAAGTCCTATTTTCATCTCCCTGTGAAATGTCAACTGTTGTTTCACCAAGAATTTTGATCTCTTCACCTGTATAAGTTCTTAACCTTACATTAGTCTTAACTATCTCTCCCCCTATTTGGTCTAAAGTTCTCTTTGATATGACTGACTTTGATGCCCCTGTATCAACTTCTACTGGAATCGAATACCCATTCATTTTCATATTCACAATAATAGGTTTCTCTTTCGAATTTCCAATTCTATAAAAAGAATACTCTTTACAGTCAATACTGTCCTCATCGAGATATTTCTGTTCATGATATTGGGTCTTTTTCTTTGACTTAGGTTTAGCACCCTTCGGTTGATCTGTTTGTTTACACTTTTTCTTAACATGACCTTTTTTCTTACACTTATAGCATTCTGCATCTTTGAAGAAACAGTCATTTGGTGCGTGATTTTTACCTCCACAACGCCAACATTCATTTCCTAAAGGTTCTTGGGGACCCTTTTTCTTAAACCCTGATTGCTTCACCGAGTTTACTGAAACCTTTTCCTTCCGTTGAAGATCAGCAGCATTTTTCTCTGCCTGTTCCATCCCCTGAGCTATTTCAAGAGCTTTCTTGATTTCTAATTCATGTTCCGAAAGTAATCGCCTTTGAATTCTATCATTGTTTACCCCAACAACTAATCTGTCTCTTAACATTGGCTCTAGAGTTGCCCCAAAATTGCAATCTACTGACAAATTCCTTAAATGTGCAACATAGTCTGATACTGATTCGTCCACTTTCCGAAAACAAGAATGAAATTTGTATCTTTGTACAATTTCGGATGGCTTGGGTTGCAGGTGATTTTTTACCAAATCCGAGAGTTCCTGGAATGTCTTATCCCCAGGTTTAGCTGGTGCCAATAAATCACACATTAGTTTGTAGACTTTACTTCCACAAACAGAAAGAAAAATGGCCTTCCGTTTGTCTACATCGTCAATATCATTTGCTAGGAAATAGTGTCCAAGACGTTCTACATATTGACCCCAATCTTCCGAAGACTCGTCAAATTCATTAATCTGACCGTAAGTAGCCATTGCTGTACCGGGTGAGTCCAACTTAACCTCGTCGCCAATTTGTTATGTTTTGGGGGAGTAACAACAACATAGGTTGGTCATTTAGGCTTTATTTCTCAGTTCTTTCATTTGGATATTTAGTCTTTACTAAAACATGTGTTCTCCATAACAAGACTAATTGTAATCTTCAATGCTAAAGAGTACCTTTTAAGAATAAGGGAAATAACTCTATTGAACTATCAAAATAAGTTTAACACATTACTCTCCCTTTAACTGTAATCAGAGTCTAATATACCACAGTTAGTAATATCAAAAGCAAACTGATTCAGCTTTATAAGAATGACTGGTATGCATGTATTGAAAATGTTAATGGTAAGTTAGGGACATATTCGTTATTCAAAAAACGATTTTGCAGAGAACCATACTTATCATTGATAAAAAATAGTGATATTAGAGCTTTTTTCACCAAATTCCGTATAAGTGCTCATAGGTTAAATATTGAAACTGGTAGGTATAAGAAAATTCCATCTGATCAACGTTTCTGTGATCTATGTTCCTCAAAATCGGTAGAGGATGAAATACACTTTTCAATGTGCTGCACATTATTCGATACCCAAAGAAAATGCTTATTTAACGATATCGAAAAGAATAATAAAAATTTCAAAACTCTATCGAACCATCAGAAATTCATTTGGCTGATGTCATCAGAAGACTCTAATGTCTTATTACGTTTCTCTGACTTCCTGTTTGACATATATAATCAAAGAGCATCTGTAATACACTCTACATAATTGGAGTACTTTAGACCTAGCTGCTTTATTTGTTAGACCTTGATGAATTGTTGAATGTAGATAACACTTAATTGTTATGTATAGAATTGTATTTTCTTGCTCTAAATTGCCACTATTGGATCACAACGTCATCCTTCTGAAATATATTCCAAGATAAATACGTATTATCAATTGATGGGTTGGTCAGGTTTTGATGATTCACCCTTCTATGAAAACTCGTGATGTAAATCATTCCCATAGAAGACACCTAAAAGAAGAAATTGCTGATCATCAGCATTTTCTCATTTAGAAACAATAACTTATGTTATATATAATGCACAATTCTCTAATTTTGACGTTTGGGAAGTTTTGAAGTTATGATGACAAATTCTCGTTGTGAGGCAATAGGGCATTATCGAATTTTGTTACATTTTCATTTGTGGTTATTATTCCTAATTTCACGTTTTGAAGATGAACCGAATGAAGCCTTATTTACTTTAATGTCCTCTTTTATCCTTTGATTTTGTTAAACAGTTGTTGTTATGTTTTTATGCTGTGATTATCATGTCATGTAAATGACCCTTGATTGGAAAATAAAACATATTCTATTCTATTCTATATTCTAGTTGTCGGATGGGTAATTTGGAAAAAAATAGTTCCATGAAAAATATAGCTAAATTATACAAAGGCATTAATTTGCTGAAAATGAAAATAAAATCTCAAATGTTTTTAAAAAATGAAAGAGAATTTATAAACTAGCGAGTACTACATCCATTTCGAAACTCCAACCTTTGAATTTGTATGCGGATGAAAATGCTAGTTGTTTACACGTCACCTTTGCGTTCTGCAATTTTATGTTTACAAAATTGAGTTTCCAAACAGCTAACTGGGACATTTCACTAAATGAGGTAGGATTTTATGATACATTACGTATTCGTTTATGAAAAACATGGTAGAAAAACGGCATATTTTCATTTTTGCTTGTATGAAGAAAGTTTATCCTTTGGTGGCTGAGAAAACCGAACAAAGCGAGCTTGCGAGCTTTGTTCGGTTTTTCTTGGCCCCACCGGATAAACTTTCTTCGTGCAAGCAAAACCCAGTTAATGAAGACTCTGAAGAACACTGCATTTTATAGCATAGTGAAGTTACCGTGAAGTTCGCTTACGTCCCCTGTCTCCATCGTCCCCAACATTTATCTGTTTCTACTTCACCGAAACACTTACATTACCGAATCACCCACTTTACTGGTAAGAGACAAGTACCAGTTCTCGCCAACTGCACATTTTCACAGTAAAGACGCAATATTGATTCATAATAAATTATTTTCTGATTAAAAGAATGTCTTGCCAACATAATTTGTAATTTAGAAGGGTTTCCTTTCCGTCTTCACCGAGACAAAGGGGTGGTGGGGAGAACTGGTACTTGGCGAGAATTGGTCTCCAACCAGTACTGTCTCAGTTTGAGTTAACCCAAGTCAAGTAAAATGAAAAAGAAATTTTGAAAAAAAAAAGAAAAATTGACAACAAACTATCATGAAAAACGATTGAACAATTTGTTCTTTCAGTTGAAAGGAATATTTTCCATTGCAAAATTGTTAGGAGACCAAATCCACACACAATTTACAGAAATCAATTCCTGCGCCTGCTAAAGCTATTTTTGCCATTTTTAAAAATAGAAAACTCATATGGAATATAAAAAAAATGAATTAACTTTACATGCTGGCGGCAGGGGTTCGGGGGCGCCGCCCCCGACATGCAGTAGATTATCATTAGAGTAATGGAGTTATCAACGGCTAATGGGCACTTTCACATTAAATTAGAGGTACTCCAAAATGATCATTCTAAGGTCAAATTCTTAGCAGAACAAACTTCCTTGTTCATTATTTCACTTCCAATTAATACATACAGTTGTATGCCACAATCAGTAAAAATTTTATGTGAATCGGTCTGGTAGTTTTTGAAAAAAATAAGAAAATGTCTGTTTTTTGGGACAAAAAATAGTCTCATTTGAAAAATCACAAAATAAAATTAGGTTTTTTTTAGTGAAGTCTTATAATAGATGGCTAAAATATCTCATATATTGTAGCCCAAAGGACAAAGTTTAAAAGGGGGCAAGAATGTAGACATACCTTTTTGAGATTTTTTTTTTTTAACATTTTTTTCCAATTTACCAAATTTGTCCCGAAATTGTCCACTCCAGGACAAGGGGTTCAATATAGGGAAAGAATAATATCTTTAACAGAAGATAAACCTTGCAGTAGGAAGTTAAACATGTTATTGGCAAAAATATATAAGCCTTGTTTCTGTTAATACCTTTGGTAACATGATGTGATGCTTAAAATAGCCTTACCCTCCATTGTCCCTCAAAAATGTCCTCTCCAGACATGTGCTTTTCTCTAGGGCCCATTGGTTCTGAATCAAATTATGGTCTGAGAGCAATAAGTAATGAGATTTGGTACCTGTTCTTTGATGGTTCATAGTATGGGCTATTATGTGTAGCAAGACAAACACGATATTTAGACTAAAAACAACAAATGTCCTCTCCAGGACATCTTACATGAAATGATTAACCTAAAAAAATAATTGTTAAAAAGTTACTTTAGCTATAATGTTTGACCCTCTTTCTGTGCCAAAAATATTATAGAATATAAATCAGAGGTTTTTCTTTCTCATCTTTGTCCTAAACCTAAATATGCCACTGCAGATTGAGTAGACAAAAACGCAAAGATCATCAAAAAATGCTAAAATGTATTATTAGTCCCCCACCGGTTACCGGTTGGGGGACTATAGGTTTGCTCGATTCCGTCTGTCCGTCCGTCTGTCCGTCTGTCTGTCCGTCCGTCCGTCCGTCCGTCCGTCCGTCCGTCTGTCCGTCACGCTTTTGTCCGGGCTATATCTTCTAAACCATATGTGCTAGCAACTTCAAACTTGGTACACTTATAGATCTCATTGAGGAGAAGTGTCATGTTTAAGAACCGTTACTCTGCCACGCCCACTTTTTTAGTTATTGCCCTTTGTTGTTTTTACCCTTACATTCTTGTCCGGAACATATCTCCTAAACTATGTGTGCTAGCAACTTCAAACTTGGTACACTTATTGATCTCATTGAGGGGAAGTGTCATGTTCAAGAACCGTTACTCTGCCATGCCCACTTTATGAGTTATTGCCCTTTGTTGTTTCTATCCTTACATTCTTGTCCGGATCATATCTCATAAACCATTTGTGCTAGCAACTTCAAACTTGGTACACTTATAGATCTCATTAAGGAGAAGTGTCATGTTCAAGAACCGTTACTCTGCCATGTCCACTTTTTGAGTTATTGCCCTTTGTTGTTTTTACCCTTACATTCTTGTCCGGATCATATCTCCTAAACTATAAGTGCTAGCAACTTCAAGCTTGGTACACTTATAGATCTTATTTAGGACAAGAGTCATGTACAAGAAATGTTACTCTACCATGTCCACTTTTTGAGTTATTGCCCTTTGTTGTTTTTAGTCTTACATTCTGTCAGGATCATATCTCCTAAACTATAAGTGCTAGCAACTTTAAACTTTGTACATGTATAGATCTTATTGAGGACAATTGTCATGTACAAGAACAGTTACTCTGCCACACCCACTTTTTGAGTTATTGCCCTTTGTTGTTTTTACTTTTACAATTCCGTCTGGAACATATCTTCTAAACCATAAGTGCTAGAAACTTCAAACTTGCTACACTTATAGATATCATTGAGGACAAGTGTCATGTACAAGAACTGTCACTGCCATGTCCACTTTTTTAGTTATTGCCCTTTGTTGTTTCTATCCTTACATTTTTGTTCAGTACTTATCTCCTAAACCATAAGCCCTAGCAACTTCAAACTTTGTACACTGGTAGATCTCATTGAGAAGAAGTGTAATGCACTAGAACTGTTACTCTACCACAGCTTCTTTTTTAGTTATTGTCCGTTGTTGTTTTTTATCCTGACATTTTTGTCCGGACCATATCTCCTGAGCCATCAGTGCTAGCAACTTTAAACTTGGTACACTTATAGATCTCATTGAGGACAAGTGGCATGTACAAGAATCATTCTTCTCCGCCCACTTTTGGAGTTTTTGCCATTGGTTGTTTTTACTCTTATATTTTTGGGGGGACATTTTGTTCAAAACCTAATGTGCTATCAACTTCAAATTTTGTATACAGTTATAGATTAGTTAGTAGGAGATATATTATAAGAAAGGATTTTTTGTTATCCGGTGGGGGACTCCTGTATTGCATCGCAATACGACATGCACTTGTTTTCATTAAAAAAATGATATTTACTCTACTGTCCATTGTAAATGATTTGTGTGACCCTAAAAGACAAGTGGCATTCTTTTTTTTAAGTGAAAATATTAGTAGACAGATGCAGAGAAGATGCGTCCTGGAGAGGACATTTTTGTGGGACATATTTGTTAATCTAAATTGAGAGCCTCCAGCTTCGTGTGCCTGTTGTCAAATGTGTTATTTTATATTTTTAGACTGCCTAACCTTTGTTTTGCTTCACTTCCTGGCATAAGAAGCTTAGTTTCTGCTACTAACATGCATGCTGCACCTAACCTGCATGCTATCACAGACACTATATTTATTTTGCACCGTCGATTTACTGGCTGCATGAAAATAGAGCACTAATAGCTCATTGCCAGCTTTCCCTTTCAGTCCATTGGGTTCCGGCACATGATGATTTTGGTATAGAAAAATTATTTTAGAAAAAAGGTATAGATATAGACATGCTCTAGAGAGATCGAAATCTTAATCATGTATGATGTACATTATGTCTTTAAAACGAATGATATGGTTTCGCCCATCAAACGTCAAAGTATTAAAATCATGCCCAAATCAATAAGTCTGAGACATGTGTTCCCGGGTATACATGTCACTAATAATATGCAATTTAGGGACTTATCAATCAGCTATAATATTCTAAAGAAGCAATACTATCTAAAATTCTTCCAAAAACTAGTCACTTAACAGATGCACTGTCAAATATTTAATTGCTGCAATTTCACGACATGTTTCATCATGTGACTGAATTTGAAATTAAGCCATCCACATATTTTTTTTACCTATGAGTCTAATTCTGATTTTGTGGAAGCATCACTGTCTTGGCCAATAATATGTATGTATCGGTAAGCCTATACTAAGAAAAGTAGCTTTATTTGAAGCATGCATTCAAGTCTTTACAAAGACTAGAATGTTATCTGAAAAATACCTAACTTCCTTTTCCCTGGATGTTTTCCTAATAACTGCTTAGCTTTTTACCCCTGCATATTTTGTTCTTAGGTAAGGTTTGTGTTGCTTTACATATTTTGTCTTCTGTGAAATGTTTTTTCATGCTAGATCTACTTATCCCTAACAAATTTAAGATGATGTTGCATCATCTAGTTTAACACCTATTGCTAGTAGGGTAGACCCAGAGATTTGCCAGTTTGTTCAGCTCTCTTTAGTTAGCAACAGAGGCGTGTCAAAAGACTTTGTTGCACATATTCTGGAAAAGGACAATGAACTCTACAAACATATATGAGTGAAAAATATATGCAGAATACCATAGTGAATGTTCTTCTGGCCAGAGAAAGAAGATGTATCATGAGAACCATCTGAAATCTGAAATTAAGGCAGTGCTAAAAAATAATGTGTTAAGACCAGTGAGCAGCAACAGAAATTTGCAGTCCGGCTTTGAATGAAACATATTCTTACAGACAAGGTGTATATCTACCACATCATGAGAAAACCTTAATTCAAACAAGTTTTGCTTGCATATGACATACCTTGAGTAATTGTAAATTGTGCTTCCTTTCCTGTTATTTTTTCTTCCATTTTTTGATGTCCCATATGGATTTTCTACCAAAGATGCATTTATGAAATAATATCTTTTTCACGCTGGTGTGACCATAAATAAAAGCTGATGGGGAGGAGTTATATGCAAAAGGTTAAAGGAGCTATCTGTGTACACTTTATCTTTTAAGCCATTGTGTTACAATGTAAAATATCTTCTTTCCACTGAGATTATTCAATTTTAATGACTCGTCCCACAGGACTGTCCACTCCAGAACAAAAGGGTATATGCTTATTTTGGATTAATGCAAATGTGGATATTTACAGTATTCAATCCTAGCTATAACCACAGTTTCCATACATGGAATGGATCATTTATGGGTAAAAAATAGAAAGCATATAGAAATCTTTAGTCAATATCAAATATGTAAGGATATATGTTACTTCATGCCTTCACATAAATATGAATTTGATTGTTATGCCTTTTTTTTGTGAGCAAACTGCTTTATAGTTTTGAAATTTGGTCAAGATTTTAGATCATGCTGTTAATGTGTGACCTGTTCATATTCACTTTACTTTTCCCAATGTTTCTGTTCCTATGTCCCAAAAATGTCCACTCCAGGACACTTGCTGTTTAAACAAATAAATGTCAACATCCTGAAAACTCTTTCATAACAATACATATTTAATGAGATCCCTTGTTATAGCAATGGATGAAACAACAGTTTTTATTTTTTACCCAGAAAAGTTTTGTAAATATCGTCGAGACTTAAAAAAAACAAAGCTTATGTACTATTGCCTTATTTTAACATGATAATCTAAAATATTTATCTGAATTGGGTAAATTTTTCAACAGGTATAATCACATCTTTAATGCAAGAGGCATATCCACTTTTTCCCACTCAGGACAAAGTAAAACTAAGAGTCTGATATGCATGTCCCAAAACATATGTCCTCTCCAGTACAAAATTACATACGCAGTGTAGCACTGTTTTTTTCCTGAAAAATATTTTGATCTTGCCAGACTTGTTCCATTACATTGAATACTGTGTACTTGGATTGAATAAAACCCATTACACTTCTGTAAAAAATGATATGGGGAAAGTTTGTAAACCTGCTGAATTGATTTCCTTCCACTGAATTAAATAACAAACAAACCATGTAAATTTTATGAATTATTTGACTATTTCATAAGATTTACTGTTTCCAGATGTTTCATATTATTATGAAAAAAAAGTTTTAAAATGTCAAACTCATGAGCTTTTTGTTTTCTTAGGTGTCCTTCATTGATGTCCTATCCAGGACATTGTACTGGAGAGGACACCAATTTGGGACATTCTCCAGTTTGAAAACCATTAATGTTTAATCAAAAATGATTTGCCGGTTTCAAGGCCTGATCGACCACATTCAGTAACTGAAAAATCATTGGTCAGAGTGCCAAGTTGTGGAAGTTACAAGTAATATAAGGAGGTAAAATCAAAAAACAAGCACTGGCATATACTTCCAAGCTTCATTGTAAGAGTACTGTAGGCACTGCCAGCTCAAACCTCTTTCCAAATACATAAGGGACCCATATCTTCATTTTGAACCGAATTACTGATGCAAAATCTTACATATGTCCTGTTAAGTCCATTCTTGAATATGGACTAAAAGTATTTAGAAAAAGCACAATTTTTTATTTCACATCACACCCAAAAATTAAAAACAGACATAATCTGGAGGTCAAATTTTTTTTTGCAAAGTTCAGTATATAGACTTTTAAGGAAAACATATAAAAAACATATAGAAGGGTACTTTTTTCACCCCCCTGTGAGACTACTTTCTCTAATTTAATGTGAAAGTGCCCTAATCCAGAATGTCAAAAACATAAGGGTGAATTTCATTGAATACTAATAACAGTGCTGCCTTTATAGACAGATGGAAAAATTTACTAATTTCCTTATATATTCATCCCCTCTAATGATGAATGGTCTTTTAAGGGGGCCTCATCATATGGCGTTATTTCTCACTCTGGTGCCATATTTCGAAGGGACTCGTCCTTAGGATAACTTCTGTGAAGTTATAATTTTTGAAATCTGAAGACTAAAATAAGAGGTTTTTTTTATAATTAAATGTTGTTTTATAGCAAATTGACGATAAGAGATGTGACAGCGTTTAAGACAAATACGTTAGAAAACAGAAATGGAAAAAGCAACTGTATTCACCTTATACATGTGTCATCCACAATAAACATGCCACCTATGAAATACAACTCCCAGAGGCCCTTTACTATCCGACCAACACCAAGCTCTCCATCGTCCATGGTGAAAAAATCTAGTCTTTAATTTTACAAAAAATTATTAGAACTGTTCCACAGTCCGATCTTCAAAATGTTTTGCTTAAACTATCTTCCATCCTTATTAGGATTGGAATGATTAAGTGATTCACATTCATCTTCAAAAGATCACCCGATTTTTTAAATGTAAAATAGGGTCACAAAATCACACATTTTTCAGGAATCATGAAAGGTGAAAATGTAACAGATAACTTTAAAGAATTCTCTTAGATTATGATGTTTGACATATAGAATCAAACATTTCTTTTCAAATCTGTTTCCAAAGTAAATCTTTTTTTATTGAAATTGCTCCAAAAATGTTAATGAAATAGACAAATGAGAGAAGATTAATTGAACTAAAAAAATTCTGTTAATCGAATGATTGTTCTACCTGTCACTAAAGTATTGTATTTGGCAGCATATAGCCGTTATGTGGGTCTATAGAAATCTAGAAAGAGATGTGAAATAAATGGCTTATAATCATGCAGAAGAGATCTCCATCTAGGTCTACAGTTTGATGACATATCCAGGAAAAAATCATATTACCATTTGGTCTGAAATGTGTTGACCATTGACCAATAGCAGGGTTCGACACTAAGGGGAGTCCGGGAGTCCGAGACTCCTTGTTTACCAGTTGGACTCCTTCCATTTGGAAGTAAGGAGTCCAATGTACTCCAAGGGTAATATTATGATATTTTGAAAAACAAATGCACAGAGCAGTGTCCTTTCTACCATTTGCCAAAACTGTATATATTTTCACTACAAAAGTTGTTGAAGAAAACAATTGCTTGCATCCTGTAGTGTTTTGAGAAAAAAACTCCTCCTTGGTAGAACATTGAGGAAAAGAAGAAATTGCTTATAACAAGCAATTTCTTCTTTTCCTCAATGTTTTCCCACTATGAAAATTTGGATTCCTTATTTTGAGCTTGGACTCCTTCATTTCAAGTGTTAGGAGTCCAATTGACTCCTTAATCTCAGGAGTTAGTGTCGACCCCTGAATAACAGATATGGAATAGTTGTTGGATGCTTTATTTGGCAAGATATTCAGTAAATATTATAAATTGAGGGTCTATGTTTTGTATTTGACTTCAATGGCTGGGGAATGATTCTTATATTCAGGCCTATATATGTAAAAGTTTTAAAAACTTGACAAAAAACTTTTGTGCATTAAAATGGGGGTTTGGGGGCAGTGCCTTGACAGGGGAAACTTGTTTTAGTTCTACATTAAACAAAAGAATATTCCTTAGAAAAAAGTGATACTGTCTTGGTGAAGTATCAAAACTGTACGGGAAAGAATTGTGTACTTTCCAGGTAAGCTTGATTACCTCCCTTGAAAAAAAATGCACCATTTACAATTTGCTTGTCAAGAGACAATCAGTAAGAGTCAGGAAATTTGATAAAACTTGGTAAAAAAAGGACGATAAAAGGTTAGTAACAACTTATTAATGGAAATATATCCTTTGGATGTGTGTGATTTCTTGCTTTAGGTGCATAGGTTGCATTTGACCTTGAGTCTCAATTGTTAACAGGTTAATGAATTTCATGTAATTAGGTCATTTTGTTTGACAAACACCCAGTTTGATATTAAAGTTTCTACAGTAGGTTTGGCAAGGACATTATTTTCGTTGAAGAGTCTACAAGGGAAACTCGTCAAATATCGGCCAGATAAACCTCAAAACATACTTGTTAAAGAAAATATTGATCAGTGTCTTGCATCCCTTCTTTGACCTTATAATTTCACTTCCCACTGTACAGTTCCCATCTGTGATTTGAAACAGGGGTTGGGGACGACATGAATTGTTTAGATAATAACCTATCAATGTTGAATATTTCAGAAATATACTATGATTATGAATATCTTCTCATCTTGATAGGCGTATTTCTAGAATGCTATGGTACAGCACAGTACTCTCAATAAGGGACAAAATGGGGAATTTTTGTAATTCCAGGTTGGAAATTCAGGATTTTCTTTCCTGATGCTAGAAATGCTTGTTATTTCAAGCAATTTCTTCTTATCAACAAGTTAAACCTGTTAAATCTGAAGCTATGTGTAATCCATAAGCTGTATTTACTTAATACTGTATATGTACATACAAAATGCAAGTTTGAAAAAGTAATGATAAGATTACAGAAAATTAATGGATCTTTGCTATCAATAAGTGGACCTTGACTTAATATATGTCCAAGAGAAATTCGCTGTTCACTGAGCCTTGTTTGAGCGTAAGTGTCTTTTCGCAACATGTAATAGATTCTTTCTATCTTAAACAATCCCAACACGAAGATGTGATTGGCTACATGTGTAGTCCTCGGAGGCTTTGGTATTAAAGCCATGGGTGTTAGGGATTCTAAGCACAAATTGGCTATGACGGGGAGAAGAAAGAGAACAGAGTTTGAATGAGAAACATTCAATGCACATTTTGGCCATTGATTGACATTGCGAAAAGGATCTATGCTTTCTCTGTGGAGAAGGAGTAAGTGTTTCATCTGTCTGCCAATGCACACGATGGTTACCATCTGTCTCCAACTGATTGATGGTCTTCATATCCAATATGACAAAGGTTGTCATAAGTGTATGATATGTCTTACTTCACATTTCTTGAAGTGTAAGTGTGCTTCCGGTACTGGTTGGATGCTCGCTTTGTGAAGAGAACGATCAAGTCCCGAGTCTTGGTAAAAGGTAAAGACAAGAAGAAAAGATTGGCTGCACAAGACTTGAGATATGTTCGTTGATTGACTGGCCTTCTGGAGAGATGTTTTTCTCGTTGTTGGACATGCTTTGTCCTGTGAGGTTCAAGACAAGCATGTCTTACAAGACATGCTTTGTTCTTGTTAGTCCTCGGAGATCTGCTTCTGTGGCTGATGATGCAAGATTTGCTCTGTAATTATTTAAGCAAACAAGTCTGCAGAAGACTAAATGCTTTTACTTTGCTAGACAATAATGAGATGCTGAATGCTAGCATCTAGAGTCTGTTAGCAAGCGGATCTGATAGGAGACATGCTTCTTTTGTAGCTTGTTATGGAAGAGCTGCTTCATCTGCTATATTACTTTCCCCTGGGGATAAGTCGAGTGATCAAGTCTATGGTGACTTGCTTTTAGTTTCCTTGCGTAGAGAGAGATGCTGCTTGCACTGTCAACCTTCTATCCCTGACCGGCTTCGTTCAAATTAGAACTCATCAGAGGGTAGGTACAAGCTTTAGCTAGCTTGCTGAGGATGAATGTTTCCTCAATTTGGATGGATAGAGAGACGGGGAACGTCTATACTCTATGGTGCCGGTGGATGCCGGCGTTGCTATAGTTTCACAGGATATTGGTGCCGGCTGGTGCCGGTAAGGAGCTTATGCAGCTTCCACAATACTCTGTGGTGCCGGTGGGTGCCGGCATTACTATAATTAAAAAAGGGAATGGTGCCGGTTGGTGCCGGTTTGAAACTTTTACAGCTTTTTTAGAATGATGCTTTTTGCCATCTGTCCATTTTAATACGCGTAAACAGAGCGGAAAGTTTTCTCTTGAATAGGGATGGCACTCGTTGTATGTATAAAGGAATGATCTGCTATATCAGGCGATCTATCCAGGTTAGAAAACACGTTGTTAGGGTGAAACCAACGTCACAAATACTATATATTGGTATTTTACTGACGTCATTCAGTTCGAATATGAACATGAAGTAGTTAGCATACTGAATGCAAACCAAATTGGTTCTATCTGCGGAGTAATAGACGCTCGCTATTACAACAGTATATGATTGCAATCTTGGGGAAATCCCGATGATGTCATCAAAATTGTCTGCAACAACATGGCCGAGTTTTCTTGTCTTTAGTTGTGCAGTTAATTTGGGTAAGATTAGATGATAAGTTAACCCTTGTCACGCTGAATAAATTCCAGGTATAATTTGCATCAAAATCAAAGGGCTGTACAGCACTGCAAGTACTAACTGTTTGTCAATTTTCATTAGAAAAGCACAATCTATTGATAATTCTGGTTTGAAGGTGACAAACACGAGGTATGAACAAAGATTAGACTGCACATAATTATGTGCAGGCTGATCTTTGTCTTTACCTCCTGACAAAGCAGGAATAGTCTGGGTTCAGCATGACAAGGGTTAAGATACCCAAGCCGCAAGAGTAGCAACAGTTGCATTCATGATTGATAATAGTTCTAAAATAAGCTGTCCTACTTGTCCATTAAGCTGCACTGATAAGCAGATTTTCATGGCTAGGTTGTTCGTAGACTATGGAAAAATCTCCTAGAGAAAAATATTTCCCTAAAAAGTTTGCTGTTTTCTGATAGTTCATGTAATCCTGTGTCAACAGTAAGTCTATTTCTAGGATACTTTTAAATGTTAAATAATGGAAACTTTGAAAATCATTTTCTTATAATCTAATTGATGGATATCAACCAAATTTTCTCATGAGGGATCCTTGGGTGACCATTTATCAGTCAAAAAATAAAACAACTATTGTGATCAGATGAAAAACATGTCTTTTATAGGTGGAGGTCATTTCCTCAAATGTTTTATAGTCAAAACTTTGGAATTCATTTCTCATACTAATGCTAATGCTGATGATGAGCTTTAAATAGTGATCTTAAGATGACCCTTTATCAATTTACAAAAAAAAAAATATTGTGATCAGATGAAAAATAGGTCTTTTATGGGCAGAGGTAATTTCTCTCTATTTCATGGTGGAAACTTGGGAAATCATTTTCTCAAAATGTAACTTACGGATACCTATCAAATTTCACATAAACAATTCTCGGGTAAACCTTTAAAAGGCTACAAAAACTAATGTGATAAGAATGACTTAAATAGAAGAAATAACAGAAATATTTCAGCATGTGACACTTAAAAACACTTATTTACTTGAAATAATATTCATTCATTCTCTTAATTTCTCATTGAATCATATCAGTAGATCTGAGCCAGTGGAGCAAATCAGCTACTTAAGCAGCTCTAGTTAGTTTCATATTTCTATGAAATCATCAAAATATTCTTCTTATCTTTAAATTATAAAAAAAAAAGAATAAATAATATGAGTTGAACCGATTTGATCATCAATTTGATGTTTTGACAAGATTTCTGATCAGCTGAAAAAAATGCTTTCATACCTCAAGGACAGCAAATCGTCGCCTTAATATAACAGTGTTCTAACTACCATTTTCAACTTTTCGAGAAATTTGGGTTTAAAGTTTCAAATACTTGTAAAATCGTCAAGTATTGACCGATTTTGATATAATTTTCACCATTTTATTGGTTTTTGTTTGTTCTATTGATTTATGTATAAAAGAAAAATGTTTTGTGTATCGTCTTTTAGATATTCAAATATTACGTTTTGGAGATAGAACAATTGTGAACAAAAAATTCATAACTCGTAAAAATGAAAGTGTTATATTGGCTTATATAACACTTTAGTTTAATTATACAGCCTGAAATGGTTATTTTTTAAGGAAACCTGATGTATATCCTTGGCCTGAAATTTGGAACTGAAGTTTTAGATAAATTCAATAAAAAGGGTTAGTCTTTATTTTTTTAAATGTCTCTTCAAAATTAACATAGAAAGCCATGAATGGCTTGAGTCGCTCCACAGACTAGAAATTCAGGTTTTTGACTAGATTTTTAGATATTTTGGATTCTACTGATGTTGAAAATGATTTTCAAAGTTTCCACTATATAACATATATAAAGAAATGATCTTCACACATAAAAGAGTTATTTTTCATCCAATCACAATAATTTTAGGCTGCATGATAAAGGGTCACCCAAGGATCGATATCCATTTGTTACATTCTCAGAAAATGATTTTCAAAGTTTCCACTATATAACATATAGAAAAATGACCTCCGCCCATAAAATACATATTTTCATCTAATTACAATAAATTTTAGTACACAGATGAAGGGTCACTCTAGGATCATTCCAGTGAAATTTGGTTGATATCCATCTGTTACATTCTGAGAAAATGTTTTTCAACGTTTCCACTATATAACATGTAGAGAAATGACCTCCGCCCATAAAAAAACATATTTTTCAGCCGATCACAATATTTTTTGTAGACTGATAAAGGGTTACCCAAGGATCTTTCATGTAAAATTTAATTGGTATCCATCAATTAGAATCTGAGAAAACTCACTTTTTACCCTATTTGGCCCATTTAACCCATTTTTTCATTGGATCAAAAATTTCTTGAACAACTTTGAAAGAGAGTCGCCAAAGGATCATGTCTATGAAGTTTGGTTGAAATTCATCCAGTAGGTTCAGACGAGAAGATTTTTTTAAAAAAAAGTCTACGATCGCACGCACAAACGCACGGACGGACGGACGCACGCACTAGGGAAACAACGCCATGACAATAGCCCCAGTGGCCTTCGGCCAGTGGAGATAAAATAAATAAGGTTTTGTAATCATGAATTCATATTTTCTTTCATTTGCAAATTTCAAAAGGACAACTTTATACATAATATTATCATTAACGTGCAGAGAGGAAAGATAACATATAGCATTAAAATATTTTATTCAACATTAGAAATAACTTATAACTAAAACAATAACAATAACTATTAACAGACAGCACAATTTAGGTCAATCTAATTTCGAACAAAAGTTTCAGATTAATGTTTGGTTTTCTAAATTTCATATTTTTTGTCCATATTTTCTTTCGGGAAGAAAAGATTTCAAGGAAAGAAGGAAATTGTTTTTCTTATGTAACGCAATTCTTTTGCGAAACCCTTTTTCAGGGAGTCTATAACTGGAAGTGTATGTGATTGGGTAAAGAAATATTATTCTCGGTATTATGCAATCTTTTTAAGAAGTCTTATACCCTTTTGCCTCCAATTCTTAGGATCTAAAATATTTCTGAAGAAGTAAAAAAAAAAATCATATCTATAAATTAATCGACATAGACAATAAAGTGCCCATTGTCAGTTTTTGTATATGTAGATTCATTTAAATGTATTCACCATAAACATATGAAGGAAATAACTATTTTTGAATTTTGATAAGAACATAAAGGAATCAAAAATTGCCAAGATAGTTTCAAAATATGATATTTGTTTTATACTTTTGCGGATCAAACCCCTCATTTAGGGGCAGACACGAGCGCATATATATCTAAAATCGAAAACTAACCTCGTAAACTCTGTATGAACAAGCAATCAAAACGATTCTTGAAGTCAACAATAGGTAAACTTCCATTACTTATATACAATATTCATTTCCAGCATTATAGATCAACTAAGATTGGCTTAAAAAATAATAGTACCTGATTCAGTTTCTTAAGCTCGGATGTTTAGGGTGGAATTTTAAGTGTAATTTAATTTTTTTTAAGAATCTTAAGATTTTTAATCGAGATATATCGCACTTCATAATAGATTTTCAAATGAACATATTGATCAATGATATTCGGATAAGAAATCTTAAGATGCTTAAAATTCTTAATAAAATTCACGCAAATCTGGATCACAATATGAAGTAAAAGTCGATAAAGATACATGAATTGAACAAAATTGAATTTAGAGTCGTTCCCCTTATAATATAGATTGTAATATAATAGTTAACATATATTCCAAGTTTCAAATATAACAGGGGTACTAATGAACGCCAATACTCAAACAATGACCACAGCTAACTCATTGTAGAAAACAGTCGAGCTAAAAGTAGGAGCAAAGAGTACAAAAAGAGTAACCGTTTCAAACTTGCTCAATACAGTGAAATAATGTTGAATTTTTCGCACGTTTTTGCATGAAAGCTGCCTGAAATGTGACATAATATACTAGTCTACCCTTACACATCGTTTGTTACCTCAACTTAATAATGAAATAATAGCCCATACCCTTACGGAAATATACTCCATTGGCATTGTTTCTGTTCTTACATATCAGTAGGCCTACATCGACCTATCTTGCAAAGGTTCTCAAGACACACTAAATCGTCTTGTGGAAGAAATTTCAACATGCTTTCCAAATCTTTACGCTTGTCTGATGAAAGCACAATAGGCTTGTTCAATAAGGGTAAATGATCGGTCTGTATTCGTTGATATTGTCTTGCGAAGAATAGACACCTCCTGATATAAACTTTCAGGGAAAGACAACAGATATTCTACATAAAATGGTATGTTTAAACTTAGCTTTATACTGTACATTTCAATTTTGAAAATGGTACTTCTCTTAATTGAAGGGTATTAGACACTGATTGAAAGTCAAATACATTTTCCGGTTGCATTTGAATTACCTCCATACAGGTATCTCAAACACTTTTCAGTGTCCGGATGAAGCTCTGCTCGGTTTTGCGTTTTCAGTCACAGTGATTGATGTATTAGGTAAATAATTAAACCGAGCAGTCTTGTGGAAAGAGATAACCATTTTTCTGAATTATTTTTGTAGCACTTCAATGAAACAGTATTTTGAGATTCCTCATGTTTCCATGAAGCCAGAGGAATCACAATATTACAGCTAAAAAAACTTCAAATACACAAATTATGAGTGTAAATTTATTTGAAAAACATTTGTACATGTTCTATTTTCTTGTCCAGAATCCCATGTGCAATTTTTATTTTCCGCCATATTTGTTTTGTAAAAACCCTGTATTTTGATTGGTTATCATGGAGATAGAACAATGAAAGATGCACACACTTTGTACTTAGAACATTACAGTTTTTACAGTGCATTGATCACGTGTCTTTACCTAAGCATTCCGATTGGAAACTGGACATAGAACACTTCAGTTAGAATCTAGTTGTGAAAAAGTTGGAGATAGAACAAAGTGATACTGAAAATCTTCGTAACTACAGCAGATATCACAAAACTGATAGCATGAGGGGAAAGAACTCTTCAAGACCTTTCCAACGATACCAAAATCTCATTTTTGACCAAAATGGAGTTAGAACACTGTTATATTAAGGCGACGAAATCTGAGCATGCAGATTTTTTTTATGCCCCAGTGCAAAATGGTTAAACTAAAATCATCATTCTCAAATCATTTGTAAAATATTTTGAATAAATTACATATTTTTTTATTTATAAATTAAGAAGGTACAGGTAATGTTTTTAAGTCTTGGAGGCATGAAACTAGTATTTGATCACACTCAGTGAGTTTTGTATCAATCTGCTTGGAATTTTCAATAAACAGAGCTTCAGATTTACAGTGGGCCCGGGTCATTTCTCACATGATGACCCACAACTTTCCAACAGTTGGGGTCCTGTGACCCTGTCCTGCTTGGATATGAAACATTTTTACCATAATGAAAATATGCTTTGGCCCATCATTTCAGGAAATGACCCACAACTTTGTACCTCATGGGTCAATTGGACCCATTAGTCTTGAAAAGAATCTGAAGCCCTGCAATAAAGAGTGATAATGTTATGGTTTCACATCTCCATGAACACCCAGTATTGAGACTTTTCATTTAGAAAAAAAAGAAATCTTTCTGTTTGCAGGGCTCATGTTTGACCTTTAAACCAGGGTTTTGACCCTCAAAAATCTGAAAATATCTTTATTTGACCCATAGAAATTTCTCACAAGTGGTCATTTTGACCCCCTTGAGGAATTACTAAGGGTCAAAATTTGGTTCTATACTTAAGATTTACTAATTACTATTACTAATTAATTTCTGCAAATTAATTACTTGTTTTATATCGTTACACAAAACCGTTAAAGCAACTCTTAAATATGCAAAATTCTACTATTCTATGATTTGCTTTTTCTGTCATTTTGACCCGGTAAAATTCAGATTTAACCCGGTAAAATTCAGATTTGACCCCTATAATATCTTAGGTGAGGAGTCAATGACTCCCAAATTTCAAACACTAACACTGTGTTTTGGCCTTATTTTACAATCAGGGTCTTATTGCTGCATATTACTCAAAATCATGTATGAAGGTTCGATTCCTTCCCCAGACTATATAAAATGCTGGTTCACAAAGGGACAAATTGTCTGGAGGTCCCACATGATTTTGATATGAAAACATAATTATATGATTAAAGAAGAGAACAAATAACATGTGTAAAAAATACATGCTTCCTAGTAATTGGTTAATTGTTTCATTGAAATTATACATAATATGCATGGCAGTTATTATTATGCCATTTTGATATTTATATAGTGTGATTTGATTTTTAGTTTCATGCCTCCATGAATTAAAAAGACCTATCCTTGCAGGGCAGGGCATTTTTCACTGGGAAATCTTTGAAATTCTCCTCCTAAACCACAGGACCAAATTGAATGAAACTTGGCCAAAATGTTTCCTTGGATATTCTTTCTTTAAATTCTAATTTCCTCATAAGTATGGGAGTAGCAGGACTTGGTATTCTTACAATGAAATCCTTGATAGATCTCCTCCTAACGGCTGGGCTGATTTCAATGAAACTTTGCCAGAATGTTCCCTGGTTATTTCCCAAAGATGGTGTCAAATTTTAAATTTCAATCAGCCAGGCAATTTTCCACTATCAAACCATGACAGACATCTAGCTCTCCTAAATCATTAGATCAATCTAAAAGTCATAGAATAATTTATTCAATTTACATGAAAATGTTATTATTGCCAATTTCAAGATGTTATAATCTGTATCATATTGAATCGGGGCTATGGCAACCTAACCAGAGTCTTCACTACAGACGCTCAGTAGATAGAGAGTATAATATACCTGAATATACTTTGGCAAATTTGCATTTTCATGCAGAGTGATTAGATTCTAAGTTTCATATTTCAATGAAACCAAAGAATACTCTTTTCAACTCTTAAATGAAGAATTTTCCGTCAAAACTAGAACAGCTGTTTTCACTATTTTTCAAGATGTCTTCTTATGTGCCCAGGTTATCAAATACAGTTTATAATATCTTCCTCATGTGATCAAGTCTCTTGACTTTGTGACCTTGACCTGGACCCTTGAAACTTTAAAATATGACTTTAAACTTGAATATCCTGAAATCTTACAGCTCAGACAATTGTACTTCATAAATGCACTGATTAAATGATCAAGCTTATATTTGAGCCTGAGCATGACATTTCTAATAATTGCAAATGTGCGCATAGCAAAGACTTTGGTCAGCCTGTGCAGTTGCATAGTCTGACCAAATTCTTCACCATGCACTAGATAGGTAGATAAGGTTTTATCAGATTATGGACTTAAGAATATAAAATCAAAGTGCTGTCAGCACTGTAAATCGGGCATCATTGAGAGGCTGGGATAGTGCAATAGTTTGCCAATCAAAAGGGCTCAAATTTTGACAATAAAAGTTGGTAAAATATTTGCCCAATTTGTGAGTTTTTTGTCTTAACACTCCATCTTTTCGAGGACATCGCCAGCTCATCCAACTGCAGTTTGCAGAATTGTATCCACCCAACTTGAGAGATATGTCACAAAACATTTTCCATTCAACCTGGGACTGAACCCAGTTCATCTAAGATTGATTATCCAACATGCTACCAACTGCGCTCTATGGTCAGAAGTCAAGGAGGTAGAACCGGCATCAATTTGATACCTGAGGGAAGCATTTATATAGAGGCAGATAACAGCAGATTTGGAAGAGATGCCAAAATTGCACATGAAATTTCGATAAAGTTATTTAGCCTTGGTCCAGTGGACTGGAAAATGCCTTTTTTGTGCAGAGAGCTAAAAGTTAGAACACAATGGGGAACAATTTTATCCAGTTAACAATGACGCAATATCGGACATACAATATTTCGTGGGTGTTGTTATAAATCTCGTCACTACGGCTTCAGTAAAGCCGTAGTTACGCCTTTTTATATCAGCACCGACGGTTTATTAAACGTAACGGTAATCCTAGGCCTTAGCGCAGTTTGTAACGCACCTGCATCTCGTTCGAGAGGTCCCGGGTTCGATACTCGGCCGCGACAAATACCCTTTCAGACAAAAATGTCGTCCATCAATGGTTTGATATCGCGAACCTATGTGATGGAGCAGCTGGAGGCTGGGTAAGAATGTTGTGGTAGTACTGGTATAAGAAACAATAGGAATTCATGGTTAGATGCTCTAGCCGTTCAATATGACCACATCAGTCGAAAACGGTGTAAACCGTAATAAACCGATCAAAATCAACGCAATGGCAAAGAAATTTGTGCTAAAATTAGACTAGGATTAAACCATGTCAACTATAGAAGCAGACGATTCCAACAGATGACAAAATGAAGAAAGAACTCGAGACAAAGGAAAACGAAGAGGAAGGAAGAGTAAGGAATTGTTGTTGTTGTTCTTTTATGAAATATAAGAAGTTGTTTTCCCTTTTTCACAATGTATCCCCTCCGCATGGATAGACATTGATCACATTAAACAGGTGTTAGAACAATAAATTAGAACAGCAAGATCATTTCAATTCCTTTACTTAACCGAAAAGCTTGTGAAAAAAACGCTGAAAATACTTATTGGTAATTATTAAAAACGAAAATTACATCAAATTATATATACGCCTCTTCCTTTTTTGTCGCAAAAGTAAAAGAGATAAAGAAAAATTGTAGATTGTAACTAAAAGGGCCGTTTCTGCGCTGTTTGTCTTGAACAAATAGCTCAGTGGATAACACGCAAAATGTAAGTGTCCAGCCTCGGTAAGCCATTACCCTTACCATTTGATTCCAAAAAAGCTTTAAATACTTACCATGTTTCTAGCTACATATTACAATACATAGTACAAAACACACATAGGTTAACAAAGATCGATACATATGTAAAACAATAGTCACAGGATACGGTGGCTTCAATATTAGGATTAAATAAAGTTTTGTTTGTTTCTTTTCTTTTTTTCTTAGTTTCTCATTTTGTTTACCAAATAAATATATTTAGAAGTGTGAATAATTTCCTTTTTACAGCTTGATTTTAAAAGTGTTTTGAATTTGTATAAAGATGGCCAAGTGTAAAAATATTACTTCATGTGCCTTTTCCTTAATTCTGAGTATTTTGGGCAAACCAATCGAAAGTGATATTCGTTTTCAATACAACTCATATTGCAGTTTAAGCATAATCTATTTTCACGAGGGATGTTTGTATATCTACCTTTTTGGATGTTAAGATCATGTGATGAGGTTCTAAATTTTGTTAATGCTGTCTTAAACTTTACGTCATATTCAATATCTAGATACTTTTGAGGTACAAGGGATTCCTTAAAAAGATTGTAGCAGGCCAATTTAGACGTATTATTAATTTCTGAGGACCATAACTTAACAAAATTATCAAATAGTCGTTGTTAAATAGATGCGAGATTTATGTGGGGCATTCTTTGATTAATTCATAAGAAAGATAACCCATTATCCTGCAGTATACTTTTAACTTAGAAAGTCCAGTTATTTCCCCTTTATGTATTTCAATTTTCACAGTCCAATTTTAACATATTGTAGGTTGATTTGAGAATGCTGTTTTCATTTTGGGTGATTTTGTGCGTCCAATATTTAATCATATTGAATTGATATGAAATGCTTTGTGGTGTCCTACCTCTTTCTACATATAGTGTGGCTAACGGGGTCGATTTTTTTTACGCGAAGCGCGAGACGTAAAAACTTAGTATGAATGTTTTCAATATCTTTTGAAGTGTGATAACCCCACAAAGGTGAACCAAATTGAAGGATGGAACCAACCAGACAATCAAATAGCTTACATTGTTGCGACATAGGTAATTCTAAATTAACTGAAAATCTGCTGATGTTATGAAGAGAAAATAATGCTTGTTTGGCAATATCTTTTTGTGTACAAGACCATAATCGGTTAAAGATTAATCACTAAATATCAAAAATATTTGACAGTTTTAATGGCGACATTATTAATGTGGAATGTATATCTAGTATGTCTTCCCTTATCAAAAATCATTGCTTTAGTCTTAGATGTGTTAATTTTTATGCCAGATAAAGTACAATATGCTTGTAAATCATTCAACATGGATTGTAAAGAAGTTGGAGATTTTGCGAATAACACTTGGTTATCTGCATACAATATCAAGAATAATTTCACATGGTCCAAAAATAAAAATTTCATCAAGATCGGAATTTATATGTTCGATGATGTCATTGACGAACATCATTGGAACTTATGTTCGTAACAAACATAAGCTTTTACTGACGTGTAAATAGATTTTAAAAGTTTTACAAAATGAGTGCTTTTGTTTTCCTGATTAATACTATCGAAACACTTTTCGTAGTCAATGAACACGCAATAAAGTTTATCACCAGACGATAACACTTTTGATATAACCGAGTTCATAATGAAGATGCAGTCTAAAATGGATTTTCCTTTCTGAAATCCAAATTCATTATCATTAAGTTTTTTATTCTTTTCTGTCCACCTAGTGAGTCTATTTAGCAGAATTTGAGAATATACTTTTGAAAATATATTTATTAAGGTGATACCTCTATAATTTTCCGAAATACTAGGATCACCCTTTTAAAATAGGAGTGATTATTCCCCTTCCCAATAGGTCCAGGTAGTCGCCTGTTTGAAAAATGCGATTATACAAAGCAAAGAGGAAAGGTGCAATAATTTCGTAAGACGCTTTAATAATTTCACATGGAATTTTATCGATACCGGGGCTTCTACCATTATTTTGCATAAATACAGCTTTCTTCATTTCTTCTTCTGAGATAATCATGTCCAATTCGGAACTAATTTCACTGTTTTGCATATCAATGTTGCTTTGTGGATATTGTTCGTTTTGGGTGTTTTCGTATGGTGTATCAATTATATTTTTAAAATGATCAAACAATTGTTCTATGGAGAGAGAATCTGGTGGATTTTTTGGTTTTGTATATGTACCTTTTATCTTACGCCAAAAACCTTGTGGGTCCGATTTTGAAAGTTTGCTGATTTGATAGCCCTCTGCTAGTCTAAATTATTTCTTGGCAGATTTTTTACGTTGTTATAATGAGCATGCGCCCAGCTAAAAGCTTGTCTGTTAATATTACTCCCCTCTCTATAGAGTTTAAAAGCCTGTTTAGCAACAAAACATTTTTCATTAAACCATTTACAATTTTGATTACCAACATGTTTGTGTTTCAAGCATTGGGTTTTCCCAAATACTATAAATGCATTATCCCTCGAGAACCATGTGGTCTGAATTTATGCGTTGGTTTTGACCGAGTGATAATCATAACAGAATTTGATTGGTTGTCAGCCCTACAACTGGTAAATGACCGTTCGAGAAAAAAATCAGAGCAGTAATATTGTAAGTGCTACTTTATCATACAGTTAACCTATTGTACGTTTCAACTCCTTTACTAAACCGAAAATCTTGTTATAAACACTGAAAATACTAACTGGTAATTACTAAAAGCGAAAATTACATCAAATTTTGTAATAGCCTCTTCTCTATTTGTCGAAAAGTAAATAAGATAAAAAAAAATAAGATTGTGACTGAAAAGGCCGTTTCTTCGGTGTTTGAAAACACATAATTTGGTTTGAACACAATGCTCAGAAGATAAAGGTAAAAATGTAGTGGGTCAAACAGACTGGATTTCTGGAAAACGGTATATATAAATGCGGACTGCTTCACAGCCCGATTTAAAAATGACCATGAACTTTTATATTTAGTCAAGTGCTGTTTATGACAAGCAGCAGTTTGGACGAGCTATCATGTCCACAGACAACTCTTGTAAACTTTCGGCTTGGTCAAGCTCACAAGGGAGCCTTCTAACTCTGCGGATTTTTTTAAAAGATTTTTATAATTACTCATTCTTTCCCATGAAACCCTTCAGGTGTCACCATTCCTAAATTTCAACATTTTTTAAAAGTATATAAAGAGTCCCTGATTTCATCGAGGAAAAATGTAGACATTCAGTGTAGAAAAATCAACATAGTCAAATTCAATTTTAAGGACCCCTTTTATTTCTGATATATGTAAATGACATGTCTGCTGTGGTAGAAAATAAATTACTTTTATATGCTGATGACTCCGGCATCCTTGTCTCTGGTAAAAATGTCACTGATATAGAGTCGTTACTATCTTCGGAAATGGAAAGGGTTAGTAAATGGCTTGTTGATAATAAGCTTTCATTACATCTAGGCAAAACGGAGTCAATACTTTTTGGTTCTAAGCCCCAATTGAAAGGTCAGAGTAATTTAAATGTTTCATGTAATGGTATAAATATATAGTCCGTTTGACTTCTATATGGACCGACCTTTTCATCAATTACATAAAATCGGGTTTGAAAGTAGAATTTGTATGTGGTAAAATCTTAATTTCAGCTTAATACCATTCCAAAAAATATTTTTTGAAAATAAAATGATTTCAAAATAAAGATTTTGTCTATCTAGTTAATGTTAATATTTTCGTATTTTCCGCTCTTAAACACGAGGGGTGATGAAGGCTGTTTATTATTAACAAGATGTAAACATAGCGTAAAAACACGTGGTTTTATACTAAACATTTGACAGACGAAATGGCCATTATTCCTTATTTGGACATACTAATTAGCATATCGACGGTCATCTCATCTTAAACTTTAATATCACGTGATTTGTACCGTTATTACTCGCCTGCTTATCTAGTTTTTCTCGTGAAATTCACAAGGAACTTGTTAAATAATGCTTTTTGATTGGTCTAAATATGTGAAAATGGGGTTCGTTTCAGAATAGACAATAACAATTATCATTTATCTGGCTAAACGGTTTTTAAACAAAGAGAGAATACACTCAGATTTGATATCCCAAGGAATTAAAAATCTTCGACAAAATAAATTTTATGAAAATACTCGATTATATACCAAAACGACTGACTTAAAATCATACACTTTTGACTCTGCCCCTATGCAAATCAGAACTATTTTTGGTTGGGCAAGTCGCTGTTCCGTTTAATACAGTCACATGAAGGGGTGAAAGGCTGGGAGTTAACATGTAGACGGACGGACAAAATCATTATTTTACATTCAAAAATTCTGAAAAACAAGATTCGTCATGGTATTAGATGGTAGGTATGATATGACAAGAAACAGATACGTTTCATTAATCCAATTCTGAGATTTTCGGCGAAATGTTGGTCCATATAGAAGACAAACGGACTATACATGCCACCAATTCAGTAAAATATCTTGGTGCAATTTTAGATCAACATTTAACTTGTGATGAAATTGCCAGGTCCCTTGTTTCAAAGGCTAATGCACGTTTGAAATTCTTGTTTCCAAATAAACAATTCTTTAATCTCCAAACTCGTAAGCTTTTGGTTATGTCCCTCATCCAGTGTCATTTTGATTACGTATGTTCTTTCTGGTATCCTAGCTTAAGTCAGTATTGGAAAACCAGACTCCAGACAACACAAAATAAATTAGTTCGTTTTGTCTTGGACTTGGGCAGCAGGTCTCATGTAGGAGCCGAGCAATTTAGATTACTTAATTGGTTACCAGTCCACAGGCGAGTTGAGCAGTTAACCCTATGTCATGTCCATATCATTCACAGAGGAGTGGCCCCAGAATATCTAAGCGAACATTTTAAACCCATCAGTCAAGTTCATGGCCGTTTGACAAGGTCTAGGGTAACTGCTGTTTCTTCTTCATTTTTTGATACTGAAGTAGCTTTTTCAGATTCTGGCCGGTTTGCTCTCCCAAAGGTTAAAAACTTTGGTAAGAAGTCTTTTGCTTACCAGGGTATTGTTTCTTGGAACTGCCTGCCACAGCAGCTAAGGGACATGCAATCCTCTATTTCATTTAAAACTGCTGTGAAAAAATACCTTTTGGACTTATCTTAACTTTTCTCAATCATTTAATTTCATATATTTTCTTATATTTTCATACCCCCTTTTCTTAAATACTAAGTGATTGTTTTAAGGACATGTCTTGTTTGTCTTAACTGTCAATTAATAACTGTGATAAATATATTTATCTTTATATTGATAACATTTAAATGTGATATGATTGTCTGTGATATAAAAATATGATTTTTTTTTTTTTTAATGTGATATATTCTAATAATTGAATTGTAAACATGACTTTCTGTGCCATGCCTCCATTATCTAGGACCACAATGGAAATAAGAGGATCTAGTTTTCTTCTTTTTTGTGTTATCCTTGGTAATGGAGCGCATAACATGGTGCTTTTTTTCAATTTATGGTGCTTTTTTTTTCATTTTTTTTCCTCGATGCAATTATTATTTGTTATACTACTTTTACTATGCCATGTTCTGTACTCTTTTACCTAAATAAACTTATTATTATTATTATAAGTACTTCCCCCATAATTCCATGTATGTCTAGAAATGAAACCTAAATTTTCTGATGCATAAGTAAATTGGTCTTTCTGTATTGACTGTCGAAGTAAACAGCGGTATTTGCTCTTTTTCTTGTACTTTAAATATCCGATATTATAACACTGACTAGAAATAGAGCAATGTTACAAAATATAATTACTTCAACGTGATAAGACGTTACTTTAATTCTGACATTGAAAGATATTTTTAGCTGCTGCAGTATAACTTTTGCTGATTGCACTTAAAGTTTTCTCATCCCCGGCATTGTTTGATTGGAACATTTTCTGGGGTGAATATTGAGAATATGTTTAGTTAAAAAGCCAACTTTTTCTTTTTTTGTTATACCTATACAGCTTTTGGAAATGCAAATTTATTTTTCTAAATGCAATATATTTTAATTTGCGAAAATTTTAACGTAAAAAAGACGCAGATAAATAATTCGAACTCGTTCTAAGCCATTGTTAAGCAGAAACACCAGTTTGGTAACGGAAATTTAATGCACAATGGAAAAATAAAGATGGGATTAAGAAAGATTTAAGTAAAAAATAAACGAGAGTGATGAATCTTAAGTAACTTTTTATTGAACAGTAAACTAACAGCAAACTTATTTGAATTTAAATTTCTCAATCTCCATACAAATTTCCTAAATTTCACTCTCAATATAGCATTGTTTGTATGTGATTGAATAAGTCGGTATTGTAATATTTTTGGTATAGTTTTTTATCTTAAACAGTGTATATACCTACGAAATAACACACCCAAGTCAGAAGGATATATTCCTTTCTCAAATACTATGGAACTGTAATAGAAACAAGTCCCATTGGAGTCGAATATTTTATTTTTCATCTGCCCAGGTAAGAATTTTGTTTAGCTGACTGGGTTGAAAAATTTTTCGTTTGGCTGTAATGAGAAATATTTCACCTTGATTAGGAAGAAATTTTTTCATCTGGCCAGGTAGGAATTTTTTTTATCAGACTGGGGTGAAGAATTTTTCGCTTGGCTGTAATGAGAAATTTTTCAAGTTGGTTAGGAAGATTTTTTTTTTTCTGGCCAGGTAGGAAATTTTTTTAACAGGCTTGGGTAAACATTTTTTCGCTTGGCTGTAATGAGAAATATTTCACGTTGGTTAGGAAGAAGTTATTTCATCTGGCCAGGTAGGAAATTTTTTTATCAGACTGTGGTGAAGAATTTTTCGCTTGGCTGTAATGAGAAATTTTTCAAGTTAGTTAGGAAGAATTTTTTTTTCCGGTGTAGCCGGGATGTGTATAAGGGGTGTTTGTACTGCCTTGTCGTACAAGTTAGCCTTAATAGCGACGTGGTAGAGCACTCGCTTTGGGATGCAGAGGTCCCGGGTTCGAATCCCATTGGAGTCGAATATTTTATTTTTCATCTGCCCAGGTAGGATTTTTTTTAGCTGACTGGGTTGAAAAATTTTTCGTTTGGCTGTAATGAGAAATATTTCACCTTGATTAGGAAGAAATTTTTTCATCTGGCCAAGTAGGAAATTTTTTTTATCAGACTGGGGTGAAGAATTTTTCGCTTGGCTGTAATGAGAAATTTTTCAAGTTGGTTAGGAAGAATTATTTTTTTTCTGGCCAGGTAGGAAATTTTTTTATCAGACTGGGGTGAACATTTTTTCGCTTGGCTATAATGAGAAATATTTCACGTTGGTTAGGAAGAAGTTATTTCATCTGGCCAGGTAGGAATTTTTTTATCAGACTGTGGTGAAGAATTTTTCGCTTGGCTGTAATGAGAAATTTTTCAAGTTGGTTAGGAAGATTTTTTTTTCTGGTGTAGCCGGGATGTGTATAAGGGGTGTTTGTACTGCCTTGTCGTACAAGTTAGCCTTAATAGCGACGTGGTAGAGCACTCGCTTTGGGATGCAGAGGTCCCGGGTTCGAATCCCATTGGAGTCGAATATTTTATTTTTCATCTGGCCAGGTAGGAATTTTCTTTAGCTGACTGGGTTGAAAAATTTTTCGTTTGGCTGTAATGAGAAATATTTCACCTTGATTAGGAAGAAATTTTTTCATCTGGCCAGGTAGGAAATTTTTTTATCAGACTGTGGTGAAGAATTTTTCGCTTGGCTGTAATGAGAAATTTTTCAAGTTGGTTAGGAAGAAATTTTTTTTTTTCTGGCCAGGTAGGAAATTTTTTTATCAGACTGGGGTGAACATTTTTTCGCTTGGCTATAATGAGAAATATTTCACGTTGGTTAGGAAGAAGTTATTTCATCTGGCCAGGTAGGAATTTTTTTTATCAGACTGTGGTGAAGAATTTTTCGCTTGGCTGTAATGAGAAATTTTTCAAGTTGGTTAGGAAGAATTTTTTTTCTGGTGTAGCCGGGATGTGTATAAGGGGTGTTTGTACTGCCTTGTCGTACAAGTTAGCCTTAATAGCGACGTGGTAGAGCACTCGCTTTGGGATGCAGAGGTCCCGGGTTCGAATCCCATTGGAGTCGAATATTTTATTTTTCATCTGGCCAGGTAGGAATTTTCTTTAGCTGACTGGGTTGAAAAATTTTTCGTTTGGCTGTAATGAGAAATATTTCACCTTGATTAGGAAGAAATTTTTTCATCTGGCCAGGTAGGAAATTTTTTTATCAGACTGTGGTGAAGAATTTTTCGCTTGGCTGTAATGAGAAATTTTTCAAGTTGGTTAGGAAGATTTTTTTTTCTGGTGTAGCCGGGATGTGTATAAGGGGTGTTTGTACTGCCTTGTCGTACAAGTTAGCCTTAATAGCGACGTGGTAGAGCACTCGCTTTGGGATGCAGAGGTCCCGGGTTCGAATCCCATTGGAGTCGAATATTTTATTTTTCATCTGCCCCGGTATTTTCTTTTTTTAGCTGACTGGGTTGAAAAATTTTTCGTTTGGCTGTAATGAGAAATATTTCACCTTGATTAGGAAGAAATTTTTTCATCTAGCCGGGTAGGAAATTTTTTTATCAGACTGGGGTGAAGAATTTTTCGCTTGGCTGTAATGAGAAATTTTTCAAGTTGGTTAGGAAGAATTTTTTTTTTTTCTGGGCAGGTAGGAAATTTTTTTTATCAGACTGGGGTGAACATTTTTTCGCTTGGCTGTAATGAGAAATATTTCACGTTGGTTAGGAAGAAGTTATTTCATCTGGCCAGGTAGGAATTTTTTTTTATCAGACTGGGGTGAAGAATTTTTCGCTTGGCTGTAATGAGAAATTTTTCAAGTTGGTTAGGAAGATTTTTTTTTTCTGGTGTAGCCGGGATGTGTATAAGGGGTGTTTGTACTGCCTTGTCGTACAAGTTAGCCTTAATAGCGACGTGGTAGAGCACTCGCTTTGGGATGCAGAGGTCCCGGTGAGTCGAATATTTTATTTTTCATATGCCCAGGTAGGAATCTTTTTTAGCTGACTGGGTTGAAAATTTTTTCGTTTGGCTGTAATGAGAAATATTTCACCTTGATTAGGAAGAATTTTTTTCATCTGGCCAGGTAGGAAATTTTTTTATCAGACTGGAGTGAAGAATTTTTCGCTTGGCTGTAATGAGAAATTTTTCAAGTTGGTTAGGAAGAAATTTTTTTTTTTCTGGCCAGGTAGGAATTTTTTTATCAGACTGGGGTGAACATTTTTTCGCTTGGCTGTAATGAGAAATATTTCACGTTGGTTAGGAAGAAGTTATTTCATCTGGCCAGGTAGGAAATTTTTTTATCAGACTGAGGTGAAGAATTTTTCGCTTGGCTGTAATGAGAAATTATTCACGTTGGTTAGGAAGAATTTATTTTTTTTTCTGGTGTAGCCGGGATGTGTATAAGGGGTGTTTGTACTGCCTTGTCGTACAAGTTAGCCTTAATAGCGACGTGGTAGAGCACTCGCTTTGGGATGCAGAGGTCCCGGGTTCGAATCCCATTGGAGTCGAATATTTTATTTTTCATCTGCCCCGGTATTTTTTTTTTTAGCTGACTGGGTTGAAAAATTTTTCGTTTGGCTGTAATGAGAAATATTTCACCTTGATTAGGAAGAATTTTTTTCATCTGGCCAGGTAGGAAATTTTTTTTATCAGACTGGGGTGAAGAATTTTTCGCTTGGCTGTAATGAGAAATTTTTCAAGTTGGTTAGAAAGAAATTTTTTTTTCTGGCCAGGTAGGAATTTTTTTTATCAAATGTGGGTGAACATTTTTTCGCTTGGCTGTAATGAGAAATATTTCACGTTGGTTAGGAAGAAGTTATTTCATCTGGCCAGGTAGGAAATTTTTTTATCAGACTTGGGTGAAGGATTTTTCGCTTGGCTGTAATGAGACATTTTTCAAGTTGGTTAGGAAGAATTTTTTTTCTGGTGTAGCCGGGATGTGTATAAGGGGTGTTTGTACTGCCTTGTCGTACAAGTTAGCCTTAATAGCGACGTGGTAGAGCACTCGCTTTGGGATGCAGAGGTCCCGGGTTCGAATCCCATTGGAGTCGAATATTTTATTTTTCATCTGCCCAGGTAGGATTTTTTTTTAGCTGACTGGGTTGAAAAATTTTTCGTTAGGCTGTAATGAGAAATATTTCACCTTGATTAGGAAGAAATTTTTTCATCTGGCCAGGTAGAAATTTTTTTTATCAGACTGGGGTGAAGAATTTTTCGCTTGGCTGTAATGAGAAATTTTTCAAGTTGGTTAGGAAGAATTTTTTTTCTGGCCAGGAAGGAAATTTTTTTATCAGACTGGGGTGAACATTTTTCGCTTGGCTGTAATGAGAAATATTTCACGTTGGTTAGGAAGAAGTTATTTCATCTGGCCAGGTAGGAAATTTTTTTATCGGACTGGGGTGAAGAATTTTTCGCTTGGCTGTAATGAGAAATTTTTCAAGTTGGTTAGGAAGAATTTTTTTTTCTGGTGTAGCCGGGATGTGTATAAGGGGTGTTTGTACTGCCTTGTCGTACAAGTTAGCCTTAATAGCGACGTGGTAGAGCACTCGCTTTGGGATGCAGAGGTCCCGGGTTCGAATCCCATTGGAGTCGAATATTTTATTTTTCATCTGGCCAGGTAGGAATTTATTTAGCTGACTGGGTTGAAAAATTTTTCGTTTGGCTGTAATGAGAAATATTTCACCTTGATTAGGAAGAAATTTTTTCATCTGGCCAGGTAGGAAATTTTTTTATCAGACTGGGGTGAAGAATTTTTCGCTTGGCTGTAATGAGAAATTTATCAAGTTGGTTAGGAAGAAATTTTTTTTTCTGGCCAGGTAGGAAATTTTTTTATCAGACTGTGGTGAACATTTTTTCGCTTGGCTGTAATGAGAAATATTTCACGTTGGTTAGGAAGAAGTTATTTCATCTGGCCAGGTAGGAAATTTTTTTATCAGACTTGGGTGAAGAATTTTTCGCTTGGCTGTAATGAGAAATTTTTCAAGTTGGTTAGGAAGAATTTTTTTTTTCTGGTGTAGCCGGGATGTGTATAAGGGGTGTTTGTACTGCCTTGTCGTACAAGTTAGCTTAATAGCGACGTGGTAGAGCACTCGCTTTGGGATGCAGAGGTCCCGGGTTCGAATCCCATTGGAGTCGAATATTTAATTTTTCATCTGCCCAGGTAGGAATTTTTTTTAGCTGACTGGGTTGAAAATTTTTTCGTTTGGCTGTAATGAGAAATATTTCACCTTGATTAGGAAGAAATTTTTTCATCTGGCCAGGTAGGAATTTTTTTTATCAGACTGGGGTGAAGAATTTTTCGCTTGGCTGTAATGAGAAATTTTTCAAGTTGGTTAGGAAGAAATTTTTTTTTCTGGCCAGGTAGGAAATTTTTTTATCAGACTGGGGTGAACATTTTTTCGCATGGCTGTAATGAGAAATATTTCACGTTGGTTAGGAAGAAGTAATTTCATCTGGCCAGGTAGGAAATTTTTTTATCAGACTGGGGTGAAGAATTTTTCGCTTGGCTGTAATGAGAAATTTTTCAAGCTGGTTAGGAAGAATTTTTTTTCTGGTGTAGCCGGGATGTGTATAAGGGGTGTTTGTACTGCCTTGTCGTACAAGTTAGCTTAATAGCGACGTGGTAGAGCACTCGCTTTGGGATGCAGAGGTCCCGGGTTCGAATCCCATTGGAGTCGAATATTTTATTTTTCATCTGCCCAGGTAGGAATTTTTTTTAGCTGACTGGGTTGAAAATTTTTTCGTTTGGCTGTAATGAGAAATATTTCACCTTGATTAGGAAGAAATTTTTTCATCTGGCCAGGTAGGAATTTTTTTTATCAGACTGGGGTGAAGAATTTTTCGCTTGGCTGTAATGAGAAATTTTTCAAGTTGGTTAGGAAGAAATTTTTTTTCTGGCCAGGTAGGAAATTTTTTTATCAGACTGGGGTGAACATTTTTTCGCTTGGCTGTTATGAGAAATATTTCACGTTGGTTAGGAAGAAGTTATTTCATCTGGCCAGGTAGGAAATTTTTTTATCAGACTGGGGTGAAGAATTTTTCGCTTGGCTGTAATGAGAAATTTTCAAGTTGGTTAGGAAGAATTTTTTTTTTGTGGTGTAGCCGGGATGTGTATAAGGGGTGTTTGTACTGCCTTGTCGTACAAGTTAGCCTTAATAGCGACGTGGTAGAGCACTCGCTTTGGGATGCAGAGGTCCCGGGTTCGAATCCCATTGGAGTCGAATATTTTATTTTTCATCTGCCCAGGTAGGAATTTTTTTAGCTGACTGGGTTGAAAATTTTTTCGTTTGGCTGTAATGAGAAATATTTCACCTTGATTAGGAAGAAATTTTTTCATCTGGCCAGGTAGGAAATTTTTTTATCAGACTGGGGTGAAGAATGTTTCGCTTGGCTGTAATGAGAAATTTTTCAAGTTGGTTAGGAAGAATTTTTTTTTTTCTGGCCAGGTAGGAAATTTTTTTATGAGACTGGGGTGAACATTTTTTCGCTTGGCTGTAATGAGAAATATTTCACGTTGGTTAGGAAGAAGTTATTTCATCTGGCCAGGTAGGAATTTTTTTTTATCAGACTGTGGTGAAGAATTTTTCGCTTGGCTGTAATGAGAAATTTTTCAAGTTGGTTAGGAAGATTTTTTTTTCTGGCCAGGTAGGAAATTTTTTTATGAGACTGGGGTGAACATTTTTTCGCTTGGCTGTAATGAGAAATATTTCACGTTGGTTAGGAAGAAGTTATTTCATCTGGCCAGGTAGGAAATCTTTTTATCAGACTGTGGTGAAGAATTTTTCGCTTGGCTGTAATGAGAAATTTTTCAAGTTGGTTAGGAAGAATTTTTTTTCTGGTGTAGCCGGGATGAGTATAAGGGGTGTTTGTCCTGCCTTGTCGTACAAGTTAGCCTTAATAGCGACGTGGTAGAGCACTCGCTTTGGGATGCAGAGGTCCCGGGTTCGAATCCCATTGGAGTCGAATATTTTATTTTTCATCTGCCCAGGTAGGAATTTTTTTTAGCTGACTGGGTTGAAAAATTTTTCGTTTGGCTGTAATGAGAAATATTTCACCTTGATTAGGAAGAAATTTTTTCATCTGGCCAGGTAGGAAATTTTTTTATCAGACTGGGGTGAAGAATTTTTCGCTTGGCTGTAATGAGAAATTTTTCAAGTTGGTTAGGAAGATTTTTTTCTGGCCAGGTAGGAAATTTTTTTATCAGACTGGGGTGAACATTTTTTCGCTTGGCTGTAATGAGAAATATTTCATGTTGGTTAGGAAGAAGTTATTTCATCTGGCCAGGTAGGAAATTTTTTTTATAAGACTGTGGTGAAGAATTTTTCGCTTGGCTGTAATGAGAAATTTTTCAAGTTGGTTAGGAAGAATTTTTTTTTCTGGTGTAGCCGGGATGTGTATAAGGGGTGTTTGTACTGCCTTGTAGTACAAGTTAGCCTTAATAGCGACGTGGTAGAGCACTCGCTTTGGGATGCAGAGGTCCCGGGTTCGAAACCCATTGGAGTCGAATATTTAATTTTTCATCTGCCCAGGTAGGAATTTTTTTTAGCTGACTGGGTTGAAAATTTTTTCGTTTGGCTGTAATGAGAAATATTTCACCTTGATTAGGAAGAAATTTTTTCATCTGGCCAGGTAGGAAATTTTTTTATCAGACTGGGGTGAAGAATTTTTCGCTTGGCTGTAATGAGAAATTTTTCAAGTTGGTTAGGAAGATTTTTTTTTCTGGCCAGGTAGGAAATTTTTTTATCAGACTGGGGTGAACATTTTTTCGCTTGGCTGTAATGAGAAATATTTCACGTTGGTTAGAAAGAAGTTATTTCATCTGGCCAGGTAGGAATTTTTTTTATCAGACTGTGGTGAAGAATTTTTCGCTTGGCTGTAATGAGAAATTTTTCAAGTTGGTTAGGAAGATTTTTTTTTTCTGGTGTAGCCAGGATGTGTATAAGGGGTGTTTGTCCTGCCTTGTCGTACAAGTTAGCCTTAATAGCGACGTGGTAGAGCACTCGCTTTGGGATGCAGAGGTCCCGGGTTCGAATCCCATTGGAGTCGAATATTTTATTTTTCATCTGCCCAGGTAGGAATTTTTTTTAGCTGACTGGGTTGAAAATTTTTTCGTTTGGCTGTAATGAGAAATATTTCACCTTGATTAGAAAGAAATTTTTTCATCTGGCCAGGTAGGAAATTTTTTTATCAGACTGGGGTGAAGAATTTTTCGCTTGGCTGTAATGAGAAATTTTTCAAGTTGGTTATGAAGAATTTTTTTTCTGGCCAGGTAGGAAATTTTTTTATCAGACTAGGGTGAACTTTTTTTCGCTTGGCTGTAATGAGAAATATTTCACGTTGGTTAGGAAGAAGTTATTTCATCTGCCCAGGTAGGATTTTTTTTTAGCTGACTGGGTTGAAAAAATTTTCGTTTGGCTGTAATGAGAAATATTTCACCTTGATTAGGAAGAAATTTTTTCATCTGGCCAGGTAGGAAATTTTTTTATCAGACTGGGGTGAAGAATTTTTCGCTTGGCTGTAATGAGAAATTTTTCAAGTTGGTTAGGAAGAAATTTTTTTTCTGGCCTAGGTCAGTAAGGATTGTAAAGAATGTGATTATCCAAAGCATAGAATTTTGATGACTTTTTTTTCATTAAATCTCATATCCCATTTTTTGCTTAAGTTTCAAGATTGTTGATATCCTCTTGTAGTTCCAAGTGGTCGTTGAAGTGTCTGTACAGCAGGCAGTCATCTGCAAAGAGTCGGACTTTTGATGTTACTGTGGCTGGGAGTTCGTTCCAGTGGCATAAAGAGAACAGAGGACCAAGTACTGTACCTTTGGGGACGTCAGATTCTGCTGGGACAGATTCGGAGTAGCTACTACAGTTCGCATATTTCTGGTTGTAAACCCTTGTCATGCTGAACCCGGAATATTCCTGCTTTGGCAGGAGCTATAGACAAACATCAGCCTGCACATATGTGCAGTCTGATGTTAGTCTACACCACTTGTTTCTCCCTTTCCAACCAGAATTTTCAATGGATTTAGTTTTTCCAATAAAAATTGACCGCTTTTCAGTGCTTTTTGCCCTTTGATTTTGATCCAAATTATTAGCCAAAATTTATTCAGCTTGACAAGGGTTAAGAATTATATGAGTCATTGGGGTATGTTGCCATTAATTCCGTAGTGATTTAATTTGTGTGGGAGTTTGTTTTTTATGTGGGACAGTATCAAATACTTTTGAAAAGTCTAGTCACTATATCTACCTATTTGGGGTTGTCGTATTTGGTAAGAAAGTGTTTCATTGTTGTTAGAACCTGTGTTTCACGGGAGAAGATAGATCGGAATCCATGGCTTATGTGGTTAGTATTTTGTTAGCCAAGTTCCGATGTGTTAAGTCTGATGTGCTTGCAATCTGTGATGTGCTCAAGAACTGACCACGAGGAAAACCGGCCTGCAGTTTTTGGCTAGTGCTTGTCTCCTTTTGGAAGATAGGCGAGGTTTTAGTGTCTCTCCGGACTTTAGGAAAGCTCTCCAAATTCTAATGAGGGTTGGAACAATCATGATACGATAAACGGATTGAAGCTAGTTCTTTGGAGTATCCCGTTTTAGTATTTTGGTGGATATATTATCTGGTCCATGGGCCCGACATGGGGAATGGAATTACAACCTATCTATCTATATATACTGCCCAATTCCCTTTTTGCGTTTTACTTGCAGGTGCGCGTCTGTGCTAGAATAAAAACAGTTCAGTATTTGGTTGGGGTGCCAAATTTTAAAAGTATTTTGAGTGATCTGATGAAAAAAAACAGCTTCGCGTATCATACAGTATGATTACATTTTTAGTATTAATCTCAAGAAATTTAATAGATCCCGTCTTTATCTCATCATAAAATTGGTTTCGGAAAATTTTATTTGGACACGATATTTATGTTACGTCGAAAGATACAAACGAACAGGAGTGACACCAAAGAGGTCGGGTACCAGTGAGTAGTCAGTTTCCGGGCAGCCACATCCGGTAAGTGTTTTTTTTCTTTCTGTACGTACTTCTTTGCGATTAAAAACGATCTAAAGAATATTTGTCTCTTCCAGATTACATTATTTGGTAGCTGTTTCATAATGTTATAGGGTGAAGTAATTCATGAAAAATGACAAGTCTCAAATAGGTTAAAAATCAACGAAAACTGCACATGCGTAGTGCCGCAAAATTAGATCATTGATGCTTTATCTATATTATTTGTGATTGTCAGATTGGCAACCGTTTATGAGTATTATACTGTTATGTTAAATTGACATATTTCCTGCAACACATCCAAGAATTATTTAGATGGATTTCGAAGGTCAAGGTCGTTGTGCGGCGTACAGCTGTTTCAAATTGAGAGCGATAAAAATTCAACTTTTATGCTACGATCAGCAGCATACCATTCCAGATACACGAAGGGAAGTATCCAAACTTATTCCCAACACATGATCACCTATTCCAACCGACAGAAACATCATCTTAAACTATTTATCACATTTGTTTTGAATCTCGGCGACTTCCGGTCACCTATATTCGGACAGACCATATATTCGGACAATGGACTAGAGAATTCTTGTAGCATGTGATATTTAATCAAAATGGCTTACACTACTTCACTTTTAGTCGAATTAAACCTACATGCTTTACTCCTCATCCAGCTTATAGGGAAACCAAGCAGATGGGATGTCAATGCCTACCACATATCACGTTCTGGTGACTGTCATCCAAACCCCGGACCAACTTATAAATTTCCATGTGGAATTTGCTCCAAGCCATGTAAATGCAACCAACATGCATTAGCCTGTGACAATTGTGACACCTGGTATCACATAGCGTGCACCAACATGCCGATTGAAGTTTACAGGGGCATCACACCAAACACTAGTTGGATATGCTTTGTTTGTGGAATTCCCAACTTCTCAACAACACTATTTGACACACCATCAGTTGACTCCATCAATACATCTGTAGCAACTAGAAACTCATACAGCCTCCTGTCTACTGAATCCACACATCCGGAACATGAGTCGTTTCCTCCTGACCCATCAACACCGGCAAATCGTACCAGACTGACTAGCGCTTCTTCTAGTAGCTCCATTGGCTCGCCTCTGTGTACCTCTTCACCCATGAAAAATAGTATGAACACTCGCAAAACCAACGCAGCAGCCTTTCGCATACTAGTTGCCAATTTTCAAAGTTTAAGAGCAAAGAGGACCTCATTCTGGCTGACCCTACAGGAGAGTGATCCCGATATAGTGATTGGCTGTGAGACCTGGCTACATAAAGGTATCCATGACAGAGAGGTTCTACCAGATGGCTACCACTTCGTTGCTAGGAGAGACAGGCCTGAAAACCGGTATGGTGGAGTAGCTATTGCAGCCAAAGACAATATATGTGGAACAGTGATTGACACAAGTACAACAGTGGAACTGACAGCAGCACTATTTGACTGTCCTGATGGAACATCACTTATTGTTTGTTCTCTGTACAGACCACCAAGCAGTGACCTAGCATACATGCAAGAACTTTGTCAAACCATACACAAATTACAAACTTCACACAAACATGCAGTGATATGGATAGCTGGTGATTTAAATCTCCCAGACATAGACTGGAACTCAAACTCTGTGATAAGCTCAAGTTATCCCAAATCAATAAGTCAAACTTTCTTAGATACTATCTACGACAATGGTCTTGAGCAAATTGTGGACTTTCCAACTAGGGACTCAAATATTCTTGATCTGTTTGTGACAAACCGACCTTCTTTAGTCGAACGGTGCAAAGCTTTACCTGGAATAAGCGACCACGACATCATTCTGGTACAGGCTAGGACAAAAGCTGTTAGGACCAAGCCCCCACAGAGACAGATTCTTCTTTGGAGAGATGCAGATGAGGAAGCCATCCACTCTGCAGTCCAGGAGTTCACCAGCTGCTTCCTGAGAAAATTTGATACCAACACAGACATCAATTCCCTATGGTCAGCCTTTGTTGATGGTATCACAGACATCATTTCTACCCATATTCCATCAAAGATGTCCACCAAAAGACATAGCCAACCCTGGGTTACGAAACGGGTTAAACGTCTCTCTAGACAAAAGAAAAGAGCCTTCAGAAGGGCAAAAAGGACCAAACTAGCAGAGGACATCCATCACTTCAAGGCACTCCAGAAAGAGCAGCAATATGAATGCCGCAAGGCCAATCATGCCTACATCCGTGATATGGTCACAGAGAATCCGAAGAAGCTCTATTCCTTTGTAAAGAGCAAAAGGTCAGATGGATGTGGAATAGCCCCACTGAAATGTGATGGTGTGACACACAGCGACCCCAGTAAGAAAGCTTCCATCCTGAACCAGCAGTTCAGTAGCGTCTTTACAACAGAAAACACATCTGACGTTCCAAAGATGGAAGGGAAGAGCTTTCCTGAAATGCCTAATTTTTGTGCCACAGCAGAGGGTATAACCAAGCTACTCCTTGACCTGAATCCCTACAAGGCTGCAGGACCAGACAAAATACCCACACGCTTTCTTAGGGACTACGCGGAGGACCTAACTCCAGCACTTTCCCTTGTCTTCAACTCATCACTAGAACAAGGTGCAGCTCCAAATGACTGGAAGAAGGCTAACGTGTCCCCAATCTTCAAAAAAAGGCGACCGCAGCAACCCCGCAAACTATCGACCCATCTCACTAACCTCAATATGCTGCAAACTCCTAGAACATATTATTCATAGCCAGATCATGAGGCATCTCGACCAACATAATATCTTATCAGACCAACAACATGGCTTTCGCAAAAAGAGATCAACTGAGAGTCAACTCCTGCTTACCTTGCAAGACCTGTCATCTGCTCTAGACGAAGGAGAACAAATTGATGCCATCCTGCTTGATTTTAGTAAAGCGTTTGATGTAGTTCCCCACCAGCGACTTCTGGCAAAAGTAGATCACTATGGAATTCGGGGAAACGTCAAACAATGGATCCAGAGCTTCTTGTCAAACCGCAGTCAGCAAGTTGTTGTTGAACGTCACAGCTCGTCTTCTGCCTCTGTTACCTCTGGAGTTCCTCAGGGCTCAGTCCTTGGCCCATTGTTGTTTCTACTCTACATCAACGACATGCCCCAGATAGTATCTTCGACAAGCCGATTATTTGCAGATGACAGCCTTGTCTATCGGAAAATTCGTTCAGAATCTGACTCTAAATCCCTCCAAGAGGACCTGGACCAATTACAAGAGTGGGAAAGGAAGTGGATGATGTCTTTCAACCCCACTAAATGTGAGGTCATCAGAATCACACGTAAGAGAAACCCACTAATCCACAACTACAGCATACATGGTCAACATCTTAAATGTGTGAAAAGCGGCAAGTACCTTGGTGTCAACATCGCAAGTAATCTATCCTGGAACGCCCACATCCAAGTTACTACTAAAAAGGCAAACAACTCTCTTGCTTTCCTCCGAAGAAACCTTACATCCTGCCCACGAGATATCAAAACACGTTCCTACACCACTCTTGTAAGACCCATCCTGGAATACGCCAGTACTGTTTGGGACCCACATACAATGACAAACATCAATCAACTCGAGGCAGTCCAACGTCGTGCGGCACGTTTTGTTACAGGAGACTACAGAACCACCAGCAGCACCTCAGAGATGATATCCAACCTCAGATGGCCATCACTGCAACAACGACGTACGAATGCTAAGCTGGTGATGGTATATTGCATCACACATTCCCTTATTGACATCCCTGCTCCATGCTTTTTCCACCCTCTAACACTAGGCGGACATGGATATGGCCACAGATTCCACATACCATTCTGTAGGACCGACTGCTTCAAATACTCATTCTTCCCGTCAGCAACTCGACTGTGGAACAGCCTACCAGTGCATCTGACTGCAGCACCCAGCCTAGAGGCGTTCAAAGGGGGGCTCATCGTACCATAAGCACCAGTTGTGTTTTTATTGCTTTTAATCCTGCACAGTTTGTTATTTTTTTTACCTGTTTGTCTGCCGCACAACGACTTTGTACATACACTCCTGTACGATGGTGCCCCAGAGAGGGTTATGTGCAGTATTGGAAGAAGAAGAAGAAGAAGAAGAAGAAGGAATGAAAGGGTTGTTTGTTTTTATTGTACACCCAGGATCTTGCATCTCTGTTCTAAGCAGGGGTGTGGAAATACAAGGTTTCTCCAATTATCCTTGGACAAGTAAAAGTGGATTTTCTACTCATCCAGGATCAAAATGAACTCGTCCGCTAAAGAGTAAATAGAAAAAATTTAAAAAAAACATTTCCTTTTGATGAAGAAAATGCTGGTATCCAGCATTTTCAACATAAAGAACAATGTTTTTTACCCGATGATATGAACATTAGGGTGATTTCTCTCTTAATTCTTTTAAGTAACATTCCAAGATTTGCCCTGATATTTACTTGTCCTTGGACAAGTGGCTTAGAAAAATTTACTTGACCTCAAGTACAAAAGCCCGAGTCAGGCAAGTCGGGCATGGAAATTCCACACCCCTGCTAAGGATTCATTGATGAAAACTAATTAAAAAAAAAATGAATATGTGTGTCTTCAAAGCAAAGTGGTCAAGCATTTAGATAAATTTGAGTAATCACGTTCATTAGCAAATATGGTTGTTTGAAACTCTCAAAACACAAAAATCAGAGGCAACTGGGTCCTGTTTTACTAAACTTCCTTTGAAAAAAAATGGTTGTAAATCAAAACCACAAATTATACTTGGTGTTTTCATTCATTGTTAGATTCTTCTTTGCAATATCTCATTGGAAACGTCTTTAGAAGACTTTAGAATTCCATATTTAGTTACTTTGATAGAAGCAAATTAAAGTTTTGACTTACAAAAAATGATCTTAAGATGTTTAGTAAAACAGGCCCCTGATCTCCTGTCAACTTAAGCCATTCTCTTTGAGGTCAACTGTCATTTGAGCTAGATGTGTGAAATTGGGTAATATTCTTACTGCTGCAAAAAACATTTGGGACATTAATAATTAATATGGCAGTGATATTTATTTATTATGTACCTCTAGTAAGTCAAAAATGGCATATTTTATTGTGTAACATTTTATGCCAGCAAACTTCAATTGCAAGATAAGAATCAAATATTATATGGCAATCTTAAGGTAGCAATTGACACATCTTGTCATTTTATCCACCCAATGAATTTTCGTCTTGTTCACATATATGTTGTAGATTAACATTGTATAGTCATTATATCAAAAATTGAAAGTACCTTTCAGTGCTCATTTCCATGGTGGAGTTATCTGCCCTTGAGTAGTACTGTCCATTTTCAGTAAAAGGGTTATATTTGTTTTAGGTCTAGTTCAAACTCAGTACCAGCTGACAGCTATAAAGCATATACTTGTTGATAACCCTTGTAAATACATGTTAACAATGATTGTTGCCAAGAAAATTTCTCTTTTATCTATGCATTTGCATAATTGGCCTTCAAAAGTTAAAATTGCTCTAATTTTTGTAATTTTAAGGGGAGAGAATGTTCTAAAAAAATAAAGATACAAAAATAAAAGATTAAAGTAATTATTAAAATGAAAAAGTTATAATAACATAGAAATAAAGAATTTAGATCATTTCAAGGGTAACTTAAATAAGATAATGAAAATACATTTCTATGATAGCTTCAATGTTTAAAGAATAAATGAATGGTCAGAATTATCGAGTCTTAGCAGAACTTGTGCAATATTGATCCTCTTAGACTAATTGTCTTGTGTTTGCCTTATTGTCTTGTCACAACTAAAAACTTGCTAACATCTAGAATTTGAAAAAAAAAAATATTTCAGACTTACATTTCAGAATTTGAGAGATCCTAAATGGTCGTATTGAACAGACTTCTAGCAAAGACATCATTACACAGATATCAATTTTTGGGATTCCAGTTATCACAGTTTACAAGGGTATGCTTGTGTTTGTTTCTTGTTAATATTATGTTCGGTAGTAAAGAAGGCTATTTCAGGGGGGTGGAATTCCTATGCCTGAATTGTGGGCTTTTCTACCTGCAAGCAAGTTCATTTTTCGATGCCACTTGTCTTTGGACATGCAAATACCAGGGAAAATCTCCTTCCACATTAGGAGAACTCAAATCATCCATTTCTTAAGAAAATGAATTGGTTGAGGCAGTTCAATAAGTAAAGTTGCCAATGATTTTGGGGACAGAAAGTAACAAAGACACAAAGTGTACATTAAGGTGGTAATGGACAGCTGCCTCCCGACTCTATAAACTGGAAGTCGGTTTTTGTTTATTTCACAACTTGTTTTGTACCTTGTTTTAACAGACTGTCTATAGCTCACCTGAGCACAAAGTGTGATCGTACAATGTGCGTCGTCCATTGGTTGTCGACTGTTGTCCACAATTTCTTGAAACATCTTCTCCTCCTAAACCGATGGGCCGATCTTGATGAAACTTGGCAGGGATGTTCCTTGGGTCAAGCTCTACCAAAGTTGTACAAATAAATGAAATCCACCCTTAACTTCCCCTTTACCCTTAACAAAAATGGTAAAAATAGGAAAATCTTTTAAAATCTTCTTCTCTGAATCAGAAGGCAGACAGCTTTCATATTTGGTATGCAGCATCATCTAGTGGACCCCTACCAAGTTTGTTCATATCAAGACCCTTGGGTCAAATTTAGACTTTGCCCAGGCGCCACCCTTTTAACAAAGAATCAAAGAGCGAAAATCTTTAAAAAATTTCTTCTCTGAAACTAGATTGCAGACAACTTTCGTATTCGATATGTAGCATCATCTAGTGGACCTCTACCAAGTTTGTTCATATTAAGACCCTGGGGTATCCGTTTTAGCTTATCTGAGCGCCAAGGGTAAAAATAGGAAAATCTTCAAAAATCTTCTTCTCTAAAACCAGATGGCTGACAGCTTTCATATTTGGTATGTAGCATCATCTAGTTGACCTCTACCAAGATTGTTCATATCAAGACCCTCTGGATCATATTTGGGCTCCAACAGGGCACATCCTGTTTAGCTCATCTGAGCACGATGGATGAAAATAGGAAAATCTTCAAAAATCTTCTTCTCTGAAACCAGGTGGCAGACAGCTTTCATATTTAGAATGTAGCATCATCTAGTGGATCTCTACCAAGATTGTTCATATCAAGACCCTTGGGTCTTATTTGGGCTCAACCCAGGTGCATCCTTTTTTGTATAGAATCAAAGAGCGAAAAGGCATATTTTTCTTGCTTTTGGCTGAAAAAAATCCGTGGTATTGATCTAATGTAGAAATAATCTTCTTGTTGACATCTGCCTATTTAATTAATGTGATGTCCCAGGGGTCAAAGAGACTTAGGTGAGCGATCTAGGACCATCATGGTCCTCTTGTTCATAAGATTCTGCCTATGGAAATAATATATAATAATGATGGTAAAATTTCATAACCTAAAATAACGAAAAACTATCTTATTTGCATGGAAAGGTATGCTTAATGTTCTACCAAATAATGGAAAAATTTGTTTTTTGGCTCCACTGTCTGGACATAGTCTAGTGGGGCTAATGTCATGACCATGTGTCCGTCGTGAGTGCAAATGTGCGCCCGTCCATTAACTTTTTATCTTGACACAACTGCTCTGATACTACTTGTCAAAAATCAACCTAACTTCATAGGAATGATCCTTTGGACATGTTATTTCAGATTTGTTTGTAAAATTCTGATTGGGCTGATGACATAATGCTCTTCTGGTGTCACTGAAAAGGGTCCACATGATGAAATATAAAATATATTCTTCTCTGAAACTACTGTTCAGAATTCAACCAAACTTCACAGGAATGATGACTAGAACATGCTCTTTCAGATTTGTTCGTAGATTTTTTATCTGGCTGATGACATATGCTCTTTCAGATTTGTTTGTAGAATTCTGATCGTGCAAATGTAATTAGCTCTATAGGCTGCTATGTCATTGAAAAATGGTCCCATTTGATAAAATATAAATCATTCTTCTTATTGAAACTATTTGGTAGTATTCAAGCAAACTTCACAAGGATGATGCTTGGAACATACTCTTTCAGATTCGTTAGTAAATTTCTGATCTGGCTGATGACATATCGATGGCCCAGGGCAAAACAGTTATAACTCTTTATAGGGAGTTACAACCATTTCGCACTGAGCCATTGATATGCTCTTTCAGATTTGTTTGTAGAATTCTGATTGTGCTAAGGTAATTGGCTCTATGGGCTGCCGTGTCACTGAAAAATGGTCCAATTTGATAAATATATAATACGTACTTAGTGTTTTGAAGAGAAACAGTATCTAACGAGGTTGGGAGAATTGATGATTGTCGAGGCTCTGCCGAGACAGTTATCAATTCTCACCACCGAGTTAGATATGTTTTTCATACAACACACTAAGTATGTATTATATTTATCTTATAACCTCTATTTGTCTTGTTGTAGTCGATGTTTCTAACTGAAATGCAAGTTTCTAAAAATAACCATATTATATCATTGTTCTAAAAATAACTATGTGATATCATAAAAAATATCATACGGGATGTTATCATACGGATATTTGTATAGTTATAAGATAAAATATTAAAAAAATCTAAAACTCAAGCAAACTTCACAAGGATGATGCTTAAAACATGCTCTTTCAGATTTGTTTGTTAAATTCTGATCAGACTAATGAAACTGGTTCTATTGGCTGTTGCGCCACTGAAAAATAGTCCCATTTGTTGAAAAAGAAAAAAATCTTCTTCTCTGAGATTACTGGCCAGAATTCAAATACACTTCAAAGGAATGATACTCAGAACATGTTCTTTCAGATTTGTTAGTAAAATTATGATTTCGCTTATTGAAAGGACTTTATGGGATGTCGTGTGTCATGTGTGGTGGTTGTGGTCTAGAGGTAGAGTGCCGGCCTCTCGATCCAAAGGTCCTGAGTTTGATTCCGGGGAGCCGATATCGATCTTGATTCTTTCAGTGGCCCACACATTCTGGTAAATTTTCCAGGATGCTGAATCGAGAGGGGTTAATTAAGTTATAAGAACTTGTTTCCCAATCAATATAAAATTAAAAGGTTTAAACCTAACCAGTCATAGAAAATGTTCGTATTTGATGAAATATAACAAATCCTTTTCTCTTTTACTAATGGTTAGAATCCAACCAAATGTTATATAAATGATCATTGAGACATTCTCTTTCAGATTCCTATGTTAAATTCTGATTGTGCTTTTACCTTTGGCTCTATGGGAACTCTAGTCAGTAGTCACCCTAAAATGGTCCCTTGCAGTGAAATATAGAATAATTTACTTTTCTGAACTTATCATTTATAGAATGATTTTTGTCAGGAATGGTCTTCAGATGGACCTCTCACAGATTTCTTGGTATTTGTATTATGATGCTGTGCCATGGAAAAGGGGCCTTCAGGGTTCAAAATTTATAATTAACAAAACTTATGCATTACTTGATAGATTTTCCCTATTTCTGAATTTATGAAATGAGTTATCTATACACAGATAAAACTGAGGCTATACCGAGTTTTATCTGTTTAAGATGATGAGTTAAATGAATTTGCTATTTTTTTAGGACAAATTTGATATTCTGTTTATGATATGACCCGATTTTTTGCGTTAATTCAAGGAAATTCAAGAAATTTGTTAATTCAAGTTATTAAGTGAAACATATGTTACTCCGTTTGCAAATCCTTGCTATCAACTACATTGTGACGTCATCTTCATAAATAACATTGCTATAAGTTCGATATTCTTAGCTCATTTGCTTATTCATTCCTCTAGTGCAATAACACCCGTGTAATATCAAAATTATTCAACAGGGTTATTTCACTCCCAGGATGTAGGTCATATAAATTCCTGTATTCTTAGCCACCTACCTCTTGTATTTAACAATGTCATAAAATGAATTGTACTTTCTCGCCTTATCAAGCACAATTTTATACATGCCTAAATTCAAATGTCAAACACTACATGATTGATTTAGTCTGACATCAACAAAATAGGGTCCAAAGGAGTCAATTATTTGGGGTCTTAGGGTCTTTTCTTAATTTTTGGGAGTCCCTACTTTAGGTATAGACTATTTCTTTTAGGCTGTTACTTGTATTTTGTACATTTAGAGCTTTTCCCTAAAAAATGAACCTTTTCTTTTATTTGTTTTCTCAGAAAATGTCTGATGTTGAATTTGACTCTCAAAATACTAAAGGAAAATGTAGTGGCTGTCTCCAGGGGGAAGACAAGAAGCCAACAAAAGGACTTATAGTTCTTCAGGTAAGTATAAGTCAGGGATGTAACCAGAATGTTGATTTTTATACGCATGCAGATGATAAGCAAAAGGCTGGTAAAAATGATTAGGCTTTACTTCATGGATGGTGTGCAGGTTTTCCCTCTAAGTTCAAAATGGGGGAGGGGGTCATTTTGCCACATTATGACCCCCTTTTAAACTAGAGAGAGAATGTTTCTTTGACAATTTTGGGCATCATTTCAAAGATGGGTAGATAATCGTAAACCTATGTGAGATAGCAGTTGGCGGCTAGGAAAGGGTGTAATGGTAGTACAGGTGAAAGAAATACCAGAAATCCATTGTTAGGTGCTCTGGCCACCGCGATTTAACTGCAAAATTGTTGAAAGGGGCGTAAAACCCATTCATACAAACAAACAAATAAAAAAAGGGGGGGTCAAAATTCAAAGAAACGGAGTCATAGAAAACCCTGGGTGTGAAGCAGGGCTCACATTTGATAACTTTAATTACCTGAAGGATAGTGGATGATCAAAAAATGGTAGTTACAGTAGTTTGACATTTTTTGATAAAGATTAAACTTTTAATGACAGTGAAAATTGAATAGATATACAGTAAAACTTGTATTAAGCAACCACCAAAGAGACATATTGTCAGGAAAGACACATGATGGAATATTTAACCCTCATGCTGTTTGCTGCATTTTCCTGCATAGCATTAAGCTTTGGCAAACAGTAGAATTATGATCAGCCTCCTCCACAGATGTGCAGTCTGATCTTCAATGTCTTAGTCTTCAATGCTTAATTACTACTCAATCACCTAGATTACTTCAGTCTTACTGGATGAAATGTTCCCAAAATTTGTAATGATGAAGGCCAAACTTTGAATTTAGCAGAATAGGGTTAGATATCTTAATTCTTTTTAAAATTGAGCCAAACTGGAAAAAAATGTTCCAATAATTGAAATTCAGCATAATAAAGGTTAAGTATGCAGCACTGTAAATTTTCAGGAATGGTGGGGTTTGAATGACCAAGTGAAGCAAGAAGCTAGATTGATTGGTGACCTTGGAGGCTTCATGACCTTGGCACCTGACCTTTACAGAGGAAAGGTCGCTACAGACAAAGAAACAGCTGGTCATCTAATGGAGGACTTGGACTGGCCAGGGGCTATTGAAGACATAAGAGGGGCTGCTCAATTACTCCTCAGTAAAGGGTGTAAAAAGGTGTGACAGTTTTACATTATTTTGAAAATCTATACTAAATAACAAGATAACAAGAGTACTGCATGAAATGCCATAGCAGATCTGTTGTAAGCAGATCTGTTCGTAAGGGATATCTATAATACGTACCTAGTGTATTGTATGAAAAAAAATATCTAACTAGGTTGGGAGAATTGAAAATTGTCAAGGCTCTGCCGAGACAATTATCAATTCTTACAACCGACTTAGATATTTTTTTCATACAAAACACTAAGTAAGATAAAAAAAATTGTAAAAAAAGTATATAGTTTCTACAATGATGCATTTAGTGTAATTACCTTTTGTGAAGGTTAATATTTTACTATCAAACACCTATACAAATCTTCAACTGCATTTAACATAATAAAACCATTATACCAGAACCAGTCAACCTTGCCTTAGTCCCCATATTAATTTATAGACTGCCAGTCTCTTCTCCTCCCAAACCAATGGGTGGATTTTAACGAAACTTTGTAGAAATGATCCTTTGGTGACCCTCTTTTTAAATTGTTAAAGAAATTTTGATTGACCCGCAAATATGGGCGTGGCAGGGCGGGGCTTATTTTTTCTTTAAAATCTGTAAAAATCTTCTTCTCTATAACCATTGGGCCAATTTCAATGAAACTTGGCAGGTGTGTTCCTTGGGTGACCCTTTACTTAAACTGTTCAAGAAATTCTGGTTGACCCCCAAAATATGGGCGTGGCAGGGCGGGGCATATTTTCACTTTAAAATCTTTTAAAATCTTCTTTTCAAGAACCATTGGGCCAATTTCAATGAATCTTGGCATGGGTGTTCTTTGGGTGACCCTTTATTTAAATTGTAAAAAAAAAAAATGATTGACCCCCAAATATGGGCATGGCAGGGTGTGGCATTTTTTAGGTTCAAATCTTCAAATGTCTTCTCCTCCCAAACCATTGGACCAATTTCAATGAGACTTAGCACGGATGTTTCTTAGGTGATGACCATTTACTAAAATTCTACCTGAAATTATTATGTCAAGAATAGTCTACTTAATGCAATCACCTTTATGTTGGTAAGAATTAAAGTAAAGGCTAATGGTGATTGAGTATTTCAGTGCAATGGGGTCAAGACCAAGTAAATCATAACAAAATAGTTCTCAAGAGACTTCAAAGTCTTGTTTTCTATCAGTCAGCTTTGTTTTCTGAAAGTATAAATGTATCACTATTTAAACATTAAAAGTCTGTTTAAAGAGATGAGAATGTGTAAAAGTATGCATATTTGAATTATAGGTACATAAGATCCAGTTAAGACAGGTTAAAGCCAGTCTAAAATTGATTATTGCCAATGAAACTTTGTTCTTAGTACTCAATTGACTCATCTTGATGAGACATTTAAAATGAGTACCAACAGCATAGGTTTAAGTTAGGAAGAATGAAATATTTAGATTCGAAAAACAAAATATCCCCTCTATCTGTAGCTCTCTGTACACTTTATATAACATAGATCAAGGGAGATCAATGCAGTTTATTAAGTGATAAAAATAAACACTCATTACTTCCCTCACCCCTAGCATATTGTCCCCTTTTCCCAGTCAAACATTGCAGCAAAAGATGATTTCATTTGCAATCTTACATTTTCAATGAATGTTTTCTGCATTATTCCGCTTTGCTTTATGTAGTCTGCTAATATTTTTGGAATTCAGATCAATCAAAGTCAAAATTGTCAGGTAATGGGTGAAATGAAATTTATTGAATAATTTTGAGTTAAATAAGTGTAATAGGTTTCTTCTAAGTGATATATAAAAAGTCTTCTTTCATGTAATTTTACATGTTAGTTATATGTGTTCTCTTCTGATAAGCTTGTAAATGAGTATCAATTAGGAAAAAGTCAGAATTCCTTCTGAATGCTTGTGACTTTCGTTACCTTCTTTTTTCAATATTTTTCTTTCATATCTTGAGATGATAAAGCCAGTGGAGTGATACAGGCCCTCTTGGGCCTCGTGTTTTTTACCTGTGATTGATTTCCATCTTATTCTGTCTGTGTTGAGAAACTACTAAATTGACCTGACAAATAACATCGAAATATCTACTCACTAGTAGATTCTGACTAAACTTAATGCAGAGCTACAGATATTGAGGGGAGAATTTTGCATTTTAGATCACACTAATTTGATATCAATATGATATACCTTGTGTTGATGGTACTATGTTGATGGTGGAAAGGATTCAAATGAGTACCCACAACATAGGGTTTCATCAAGAAATAAAGATTTTAAGACTAGCTTTACTCCCTCTTAGTATGAATCTAATGTCATTGTTGTTTGTTCTCATTGGAATTGTCTCATCAAAGGAATTCAAATGACAACCAATCATATAGGGTTTCATCAAGAAATAAAGATTCAAGACTTACTTAAACCCCTTTTAGTATGAATATTGCTTTGTTGGTACTCAATAGAATCATCTCATTGAAGTGATTCATATGAGTACCCACAACATAGGGTTTCATCAAGAAAAGAAGATTCTAGACTGGTTTTATGCCCTCTTATCTGTACCTCTGTAATGACCTTTTCCTTCCTTAGTATAGGGATGAGTGTCTTTTTCACAGCGTTTATTGGGGTATAAAGTGCAATTGCCTTAGCACATGGCAAATAACGCGTTATGTTTAAGCCATGTGCAAAGGCAATTGCACTTAATACCCCAATAAACGCTGTGAAAAAGACACTCGGCCCTTATATTTGCAATCCTCTTGGTCTAAGAAACTATTAAAATACTCGGCTAAACATTAAAGTTTCGAGTCTACTTTCTGCGCGTATTACACAATCTTTTTTTAGATCGTGTATTTTTTTTCTCGCTATCGAAGTTAAACGACATAAAGTTAATCAAATGGTACACAAATAAACAACAATTTGACATTCGTAGAGGTACTTATGATCAAAACATAATTTTGACAAGTTATTCCACATTTTAAACCGAAACTATCGTGATCGGGCTTAGCTGAGAGGGTTGCTTGGTGGTCTTCGTCGACTCACTGTAAACATCGACTCAGAAACTGAGCTGCATACTTTAATGATAATTTTTTTTCGAAAATATCTTTATTTCTTATATATTAAATAGCAATATTACGATATGGAAGGGAAACGAGGGGTTTTCGATTTCCTACAACACTGGGAATGCAGATCGAAGATCGGGGGTTTCCCGAACCCGATATACCATTTTATGCAGAAATAAAGTGCAATGGATTTCCCCACGTGATGCGATTTAAACCAATCAAAATTCTTTATTTTATTAGATTGCAATTATATGTTTATTATATTTATCATGAAATATATTTTAATGTTTACATGGCAATGGATGATATAGTAATACCCAAGTTTTTCTCAGCTGAGCTAAAATTAATCAAAACTGAATCAACAATAAAACGCTAAGCTTATACTGCCTGCATTCTACAAATTATTTTTTTGAAAACCTATGACAAAACTGGTTAAAATGTCCCTAAAATTGCAATAGGGCTGAAAAACTGTTAAAGCAGCATTAAGCCCCATTTAACACTTGTCAAGCTGAACACAGGAGTATACATAGTTCATGTGCCATCTGATTAGGGATGTGGAAATTCCCACTTTTAGCTCCACTGGCCAGCGGGCTATTGTCGTGGCGGGGTGTACGGCGTCCGTGCCTCTGTCCGTTCGTCCATCCGTAAACTTTTCTTTTAAACATCTTCTCCTCAAAAAGTACTGGATGGATTTTAGCCAAATTTCACAGGAATGTTCCTTTGGTGACCCTCTATCAGATTCCTTCAAAAAATTTTATTCAGTTGAAAATCATGACTGTAGTAGGCGTGGCTAATTTCCATCTATGGTAATAGGTGGCTTTTCTCAAAAATTAATTAATGGATATAAACCAAATCTTACATGAATTATCCTTGAGTGGCCCTCTATCAGCCTACAAAAGATTATTGAGATCAGATGAAAAATATATATTTTACGGGCGGAGGTCATTTCTCTATATCGTCGTTGTTATTCTAAAACCTCGTAACTACAGGTTTGATCAAGCTGCAGTTACGAGGTATTAGAATGACAACGACGATATGTTATATAGTGGAATCTTTGAAAATCATTTTGTCAGAACCTAACTGATGGATAACAACCAAATTTCACTGGAATGATTCTTAAGTGTTCCTTTACAAGTCTGTAAAAATATTGTGATGAGATGAAAAATAAGTGTTTAAGGGCGGAGGTCCTTTTGCTATATGTTATATAGTGAAAACTTTGAAAATCATTTTCTCAGAATCTAACCGATGCATATCAATTGAATTTATGGAATGAGTCTTTAGTGATCCTTTATTAATCTACAAAAAGTAATTATGATTAAATGCAAAATATGTCTTTTATTGTCAGAGGCCATTTATTTTGATATGTTATATGGTTTAATATCCAATATATGGTAAAACTAACTTTTTTCATAGTTTAAACAGAAAGATATCAACCCTATATCATGGGAATTTTATTTCTGTGAAGTTGTATCAGGCTGCAAAAAATATTTTTTTTTTATTGGCAGAGGACATTTAAACATGTCAAGTGCATATTTGATCACCCTTTTGGTATTGCCTAAATGATGGATTTTTTTAGACTCATAAAATTTAATAGCTGTAAAGATTGAAGGTTAGAATGAACATAAGCTTTGTTGGAATCCAAATGAGTAGAAATATTAGATGAAATAGGGAGCCTGAGATACCCCCTGAGATTTAGTCAGTTTAGTTGAACAAAGGGTGACTCTGCACAAAGAGGACTAGTGGTGTAAAGTGGCCTACTGAGGTTCAGAGTGGGGTAGAAGAGTTGACTGCACTCTAAGGCATTGGGCAGAATAACATACATGTATTGGATTTACCCCTTGTCATGCTGAATAAATTTCTTCTCAAAATTGCTTTCAAAATCAAAGTGCAGAAAGCCATGGATGCCTCAACTGTGAGTCAGTATTCATTTTGAAATACTCATTTTCAAACTTTCCCTGTTTAAAAAAAAATCAGGTGGTATAGACTTAGATCAGATTGCACTTATGTGCTGCTGCAGGCTGATCTTTGTTTATACCTCCTACCATAGCAGGAATATTCCGGGACCAGTATGACAAGGGTTAATATTTTACTTCTTATTATCATAAGTTAGAATTTTGTTTTGATGACAAACAATTGTTGTGAAGTAATACCCTTTTAGTGATATTTAATGAAAAGCGAAAAGGTCTACAATCAAAATTTTGTGGACAAAGTACCAGTATACAATGTATTGTACAGTAACATTCTGTTAGAGTTGAAATTTTTATGCCCCCGCATCGATAGATCCGGGGCATATTGTTTTACTCATGTCCGTCTGTCTGTCCGTCCGTCTATCCGTCCGTCTGTCCGAAAACTTAACCCGAAAACTTAACCTTGTTAATATCTTCAAGCCTATTCAAGATACAAAGCTAATATTTGGCATGATGATAGATCTCAATGATCCGCATCTGCTGGTACCAAAGTCAAGGTCATGTGACAAGGTCAAGGTCATCTGTCAAGGTCAAACTTTGAAAAAAATGCTGTTACGGGGGCATTCGTGTTTCACAAACACATCTTGTTATTTTTGGATTTCAAACAAATTTCACTGGAATGATCCTTGTTTTATACAGCCTTATCACCTTGTAAATTTCACGATGTTGTTAACACTATGGTGTATGCTATCTTTGTTTATCTTATAACTATACAAATATCAGTGTGATAACATCCCATGTGATATTTTTTATGATATCACATAGTTATTTTTAGAACATTGATATGATGAGGTTATTTTTGGATTCTTGCATTTCGGTTAGAAACATCGACGAAGACAAGGCAAATAGAGGTTTTAGATAAAAATAATACGTACTTAGTGTATTGTATGAAAAAAATATCTAACTCGGTTGTGAGAATTGAGAATTGTCGAGGCTATGATCAATTCTCCCAACCTCGTTAGATTTTTTTTTTCATACAAAACACTAAGTATGTATTTTATATATAAAAAATGCTTTACCTTATTTACGGATTGCCGGCTATGCCATGACGGGACATATTGGAGGTCACAAAAAGGTTATCTAAGGGGCCTGTGTCAATTGGGAACTCTTGACGATTCTACGGAACAGACATCGGGAACAATTCGGGCGCAGCCGTGAAAGCGCGCCTTATTGCGGGTTGGTTTATATGACGTCACAAACATGATCGATTCCGCTAAGGATGACGTTCCATAAAACAAAATCAAGGAAAGAATGAAAGTAGGCATATTATATAATTTCATAATAAAACGCGGTGTTTTACTGCGTTTTGTCATCAAATTATAAAATTCACAAAAAATCTCCAAATACGATCAGGGCCCGAGGTTATGAATATTGCGTCCTTACTGTGAAAATGTGCAGTTGGCGAGAACTGGTACTTGGCGAGAATTGGTCTTTAACCAGTACTTATGCAACAGGTTTTCTTTCTGTATACCACAAATTCATCTTTTTTTAAAGCACCGTTTTGGGTTAGAATGGCTACAGAAGGGATTCACTGGAACACCCAATTACCCCCCCCCCCATATCTCGATCCGCTTATTAGTGTAACGACTAGTAGCTTGTTGGGAGTCAGATCGAGCAGTCAGTTGCCTTTTCTATATCCCAAGACTATCCTAAGATCATCTAAATATATCATTTTTCCTTTCTTTTGTGCAGTGGCAGATCACGGTTTGTGGGGAGGGCGGTCTAATATCCTTATTTTTGTCTTTATTGATGCCGATATAAAGAAATTGATAAGAAATAGAAAATAAAACATTCTTGGAGACATATTCTAGCTGTGCACCAGTTCTTGCCAACTGACCATTTTCTAAGTAAGGAGGCAATATCCATTTGAAGAAAATATTTTCTGAATAGAAGATGTTGCTATTTTTTAAGATAGACAAATTAAACTTTAACAAAATATCAATATTGTGTTTTCCTATCACAAAAACGTAAAATGATCCCTAGACACTTTTTTCAAACCTGTGGGGCGTTCTTTTGTACATTGGAGATACCCGTAGGTAGGGCATATTTTCTCCGTAGGGCATAGTTTAGTATGACTGGTTGTCTACATAACTTGTAATTTGGAAAGGTTTCCTTTCCCTCTTTACTGTGAACTGGGATAGTTGGCAAGAACTGGTTTTCAGTGAGAATGGGTCTCTAACCAGTAGTAAGTTTGAGCCCCCTTTACAGAAATCTTGAAACTGGGGAGGTGTATAAATGACATTTGAAGAAAATTAGTTTGTAAGTTGATCATCTCATACATCCAGCCCATGATAATTGAGTTTTTAAGTAAACAGTCTGACAGCATAATAGCTGCATTGTAAATGCAAAAAATATGTAAGAATATATTTCACAGGAAAAGATGTCTTACGGATTTTTGCTTTATAATAATAGAATAAAACTGTTGAAGCAATCAAGTCCACAAATATTATTGGATTTCCTTGACAGACTCACAGGATGATTATAGGGTCATAAGGAAGGGTTTCTATTGAAAATGGGGGGCTGATCTGTCGGAAAACAAGTGAAAAGGTAACTTAAAGAATGTCGCTCAGAATATTCTTCTCTATGTGATACTATAAAGTCCACAAATAAAATCGGATTTCCTTGAAACTTTCAGAGGATGATAGAAGGGTCAGTAAGAATAACAAAAGCTGAAATAAGCTAAAATGGTTAAATTGCTGAACAAAATTAATTAAGTTGCCTGCATGTGACATCTAGTTAAATTGAATTATATGTGACATCCAGTCAAATTGAAATATTTTTTGGTCAATTGATATTTTGATTTTAATCTTTTACAGCCCAAACTTGAAAGATGACAGAATGTGGATTGACATATAAATTGATAGCCAAGGGTATGGAGTCTAACCAAGGATTGTAGTTGTGACTGTGAGTATTTTAAAATAACACTACAGAATGGTGAGAAATATTTCAATCACTTGTCAGGAAATGTCCCCAATTTGAGTTGTTAATCTCTGTTTTCTAATAAGGCAAAAATATCTGGTAATTAATTTTCCTGTGAAATATATTCTTACATATTTTTTGCATTTACAATGCAGCTATTATGCTGTCAGACTGTTTACTTAAAAACTCAATTATCATGGGCTGGATGTATGAGATGATCAACTTACAAACTAATTTTCTTCAAATGTCATTTATACACCTCCCCAGTTTCAAGATTTCTGTAAAGGGGGCTCAAACTTACTACTGGTTAGAGACCCATTCTCACTGAAAACCAGTTCTTGCCAACTATCCCAGTTCACAGTAAAGAGGGAAAGGAAACCTTTCCAAATTACAAGTTATGTAGACAACCAGTCATACTAAACTATGCCCTACGGAGAAAATATGCCCTACCTACGGGTATCTCCAATGTACAAAAGAACGCCCCACAGGTTTGAAAAAAGTGTCTAGGGATCATTTTACGTTTTTGTGATAGGAAAACACAATATTGATATTTTGTTAAAGTTTAATTTGTCTATCTTAAAAAATAGCAACATCTTCTATTCAGAAAATATTTTCTTCAAATGGATATTGCCTCCTTACTTAGAAAATGGTCAGTTGGCAAGAACTGGTGCACAGCTAGAATATGTCTCCAAGAATGTTTTATTTTCTATTTCTTATCAATTTCTTTATATCGGCATCAATAAAGACAAAAATAAGGATATTAGACCGCCCTCCCCACAAACCGTGATCTGCCACTGCACAAAAGAAAGGAAAAATGATATATTTAGATGATCTTAGGATAGTCTTGGGATATAGAAAAGGCAACTGACTGCTCGATCTGACTCCCAACAAGCTACTAGTCGTTACACTAATAAGCGGATCGAGATATGGGGGGGGGGGTAATTGGGTGTTCCAGTGAATCCCTTCTGTAGCCATTCTAACCCAAAACGGTGCTTTAAAAAAAGATGAATTTGTGGTATACAGAAAGAAAACCTGTTGCATAAGTACTGGTTAAAGACCAATTCTCGCCAAGTACCAGTTCTCGCCAACTGCACATTTTCACAGTAAGGACGCAATATTCATAACCTCGGGCCCTGATCGTATTTGGAGATTTTTTGTGAATTTTATAATTTGATGACAAAACGCAGTAAAACACCGCGTTTTATTATGAAATTATATAATATGCCTACTTTCATTCTTTCCTTGATTTTGTTTTATGGAACGTCATCCTTAGCGGAATCGATCATGTTTGTGACGTCATATAAACCAACCCGCAATAAGGCGCGCTTTCACGGCTGCGCCCGAATTGTTCCCGATGTCTGTTCCGTAGAATCGTCAAGAGTTCCCAATTGACACAGGCCCCTTAGATAACCTTTTTGTGACCTCCAATATGTCCCGTCATGGCATAGCCGGCAATCCGTAAATAAGGTAAAGCATTTTTTATATATAAAATACATACTTAGTGTTTTGTATGAAAAAAAAAAATCTAACGAGGTTGGGAGAATTGATCATAGCCTCGACAATTCTCAATTCTCACAACCGAGTTAGATATTTTTTTCATACAATACACTAAGTACGTATTATTTTTATCTAAAACCTCTATTTGCCTTGTCTTCGTCGATGTTTCTAACCGAAATGCAAGAATCCAAAAATAACCTCATCATATCAATGTTCTAAAAATAACTATGTGATATCATAAAAAATATCACATGGGATGTTATCACACTGATATTTGTATAGTTATAAGATAAACAAAGATAGCATACACCATAGTGTTAACAACATCGTGAAATTTACAAGGTGAATGATTTTTGAATGATTTAGGAATGCAATTGAATGAGTGTGAGGAGCGAGTTTTGAGTGACTGTAATGGGAGGTAATCCTATACCGCAAATTTTTTTCAGGATGAAAAAATAGCGATATTGATAACCTCCCTTTAATAAAAAATACATACAAGTTCTATACATAGCTCCCTATTTCTTCACGAACTCATTAGATGCTTACAATTTGAATTATTTCATTGAAATCGCGATTTTTATCTGTATAAATTTATTTTGAATGACGTTGTTGATTTTATATTTTTCAATTGGTTTGAGCGTTTTTGAATTGTTTAAGTGAGTGTTTGGAATTTTTGAATGGAGAGTTGAGGGAGCGATTGAGACTGTCTTTGATTGAGGTGAATGACAATTTCACGATGTAACTAACTGTATAAGGTAAACTTGATTTTTTTTCCCGGTAAATTTTTTTGACGTTGCAAATTTAGGGCTTTTTTGGCTTTACTGTAACTGAATACTTTTGACGGTTGAAATATTACTTATACACTTGTAATGTTCAAGATATTTAGGATGGTGTGACCTTTGCCATAGGAGTGCCACAAAGATAAACATATTCAGTGACAATCTTTCATTAATTGGTAATCGACTTGTTTTCATTCAGACTGGGTGCATCTCAACTCATCATTCAGCAGATCATGATGCCACAGTTGTCGACCAATCTCATCTATATAAATCATAGGAGTCAAGCCAATGGAGAAAAGGAAAATACTGAAAACCAAGATATCGTTGCTGTACCATACGACCAGGCGTCGATTGCTAACATTTCAATTGGTAGAATTCCATTTACTGTACATTATGAGCGATGTATTCATAAACCAAAACCACCAAAAGGTAAACTTTATTTTGCCTCGGTCGCTATTCAATTGATTGATGGCTGGACGCATCCATTGGCCTACTTTATGACGTACCCTACAAATCTTTAAATGAGCCTGTGCGTGACATTTCCAACAATTTCACAAGTACGCGAGGAACAAACTTTGAGTAGATTAGATCAGGACATAATGGATTATGCTGACTGTCTGAGGAGCGATGAAGTTCTTATCTATCTATAAAGTGCATAGTGAATACTCTGGTCATACTGTGCGGCTGCACAGGCTGCCCAGAAGCTTTGCTTTGCGCACATGTGAAATTGTTGGAAATGTCACGCACTGGCTCAACTGATATTTATTTGCAAAATACAGTTATAAACATCATTTTATTGACTTTCACCTCAATCAAAACCATTCTAAACCAAACATTCATTCTAACCATTCAGAAACTCTGCCAAGTCGTAAATACAGCCGCTTCATAATCGAACAAAGCGATCAACATTTCATTCATAATTGACCAAATTGTTGCGTAATTTAATTATCGCAAGTGGATTTCAAAGCTCCTAGTTAGATCAAAAAGATGCACAAACAGGACAACACATTGATATTTTTAAAAGAATGTAATTTGTCCAATTGGACGAAATTACTGATATAATATCGTCTCCCCTTAGTTTCATTCAAAACACGCTCCTACTCATTCGATGTCATTCCGATATCATTCCAAAACAATTCACTATTTCAATTCCATGATGCTATTAACTATATATATAGTCATGGGCTTGAAACAAAAATCAAATAATTGAAGGGTTAAATAAAAATCGTATCGAATATAAAAATCGCGTATTCAAGCTGCAGTTACGACGTTTTAGTCTCCCATTCACAACAACGACAGAAACGAAATAGCGGAATATGACGGAGTTTAACGATCATCTTCTAAAATCAAACCAATTTTTCAGGTAATGCATGATTCTTGTAGGACTCAATATAATAGAATTATTCAATATTACGGTTAGAAAAGGGAATCAGGTTTCTCTTGGAAAATAGGCTTCTTTGGAAAGCCGTAAACTAAATAAATGGAAAAGAAACTCGATCCAGCAGAGTTCTTTTTTAGATCTAAAAATGATAAAAACAGAAATTCTAGATACAGAAAATCTACTTTTACAGAAAGGTTTCGACTCTTATCAATCATTTGTGCCATACACCCAGCCTCGATACTCTTCGTGCTTATCAGAAATTTTCGCTTCAAGAATTAGAATTCATTAACCCCTATGTTTCATAAAAATGGAGAGACTTAAATATAAAATAGCACTGTCTATTAATCCATTGTTTATAACTATAGTTGCAATACATGAGTGGTACCGAATTTATGGTTTACATGTTATTTTTCAAAATACAAAAGCGTTTGAAAACGATGACGATTTACGACCGTCTTAATAGCTTGAATCGACGCATTTTGGATTAATTAAAATCGACTTCTGACTTTTAAGGTAGTGGATCCGTAAAAAGTTCCGCAACATTTCGGAAGTCATAAACTTTAACAGTATTAACCAATGTTTCCTAATGATTTTCATTTGGAAACCTCGGTCAATATTGTGAAAGTTCATGCTTTCCGAACTGTTGCAGATTTTTTACGGGTCCACTACCTTAAATGTAAGATCGTTCCCATTATAGGTGTGTCCTGGGCTGAAGAATCGTATATTCACGATTCTCCACCACGATCATTGGTTGACATTGTTAACCAAAATAGGAGTAAGGTCTTTCTTGTCGGACCGTCAGTTGTAAAACTCGGAGAGAAGTTTAAACTTGAAATAGTGTTATATGATGGTTATGGCAGGAGAAGAAAAGACAAGGATTTAGTAAGTTTGAATCTCTATTTCTTAGAAGTCAAGTTTAATAAAACAAGAGATAAGTTGATTCCAGTATATGAAGTATATATCAGAAAAAAGAATAATCCGCATTTTGAATTTACAATACTAAATCGAGTTCTAAGTCGACGTTTTTTATCGTAGAAATTGATAAATTATTTTCACGTTAACTATATGTTTTTATGTTAATCCATGTATTTCTCTTTTTTGTCTAATTTAGGATGATATGTGCTGAAAAAGTTTTGCATTGTATTGTTTACGGAGTGGAGGTGTTTCCTACTGTCACATTTAACTGTTTATACACCTGCCCTTAGTTAGAAATAACAAGACGGTACAAACTGTTTGCAAAATGTACCCCGCTTTGCACGAGCAATTGCGTGCAAAAATGGTAATGACTTCCAATTACTTTGCTACGTTTTGTCTTCCTGAAGTATCAGAAGAAATAAATTCATCATCATAAGGCGAATAAAATAGCCCGTAGTCAGCTTCCGTAGTCCGGGCAGGAACAACACTTCCTAACTAGTGTAAATTATTTTGATATTCAATTTAGGTTCGAGTCTGGATGAAAGAACCGAGTATTTATGCAGGAAGCGTTGCCAAGGTAACAGACAATTTAGACGGAAGTTATTCTGCTGAATTTACCGCATTTTGAGCCGGTAAGCCGGATATTGTAGTAGCTGTCGTTTCTCCCAGAGAAGTTTTGGCAACCCAGTTTAAACGAAGGTTACTTCTCATTTAATATCTTTTAAAGTATTAGGACGAAAGAGAAACGCCGGGAAACCTATAATGATTGTTTTAAGGATAATTTGTATTATTGGATCATTATATTCTTTTTTGTATGAAATGTCATTTAATTATGTGAAAAAATACCCCCTTCTTGCTTTGCAAACCGGACAGATCAGTATCTTGTTTGTCCTCCATGCGCAGCTATGGAAACCCTGATTCGTCTATGTTGCATATTTTATGTATCCCGGCGTTTCCTTTTCGTCCTAGTATATTTAGGATCCCCGTTTCCCCTTTCCGTATCTACAATGTTGTCACACGAGACTTGGCGGGCTTGAGATTTTTTTCTAATCTAGTCGAGGTAATGGTCAGCTTATCTAAATCAAAATCGATGAACATATTCTTTTTCTCACATAAACACTAGTTTTATACGCCTTAACCATTTTTTGAATGCGCTTAAGACAAGGTTTCAAAAAAAATAATAATAAAAAAAAGAAAAAAGAAGAAAACGTTCGCCATGGTGATGTCGTACAAAGAGTGATTTTACACATGTATAGTTGATAACATCGTGAAATAGACAAGCTGAATGATTTTGAAATGATTTCGGAATGAAATTGAATGAGTGGGAGGAACAAGTTTTGAGTGAATTTATTGGGAGGTATTCTAATTTCGCAAATTTTGTTCAGGATAAAGTTAGCGATATTTATGACCTCCCTTTAATAAAATTTACAGATTTTTTTTCAAGAGCGTGACCAATCAGACGTTTATAATTTCAATCATTTAAGTGAAATCGCGATTTTTATTCTATTTTTATATTGTTTAATGTAGTTATTATAGTCTAGGCTCTTATGTAAAAATATTGGGTCGATCGTGACACGTCGGACGAAAGTGCCAGTTTTTGTCTATGGTAAGCTACTATCATGAGATAACTTTTGCACTAGGGGTGCCCGACTTCGCGGGTCTAGATACGCCTTAAGAGCGATTTCAAATTTCGGATAGATGTGTATCCGGATACTCTTCCTTTTTTTCAAATTTGCGAATTCTCTTTGTTTGACGTACAAAGATAACACCAAAGTGTCGTTTTTATCTCTACTTTACTCATTTTAAGTCCCGCGTCACTTTTAACGATAGTTTTAGTCGGTGTCCATGTGTTTGTTTGTCTAACCATCTGTATGCCATAGTAGCCTATAGCTAAACTGCATTATATATGTAATTTGAAAACCGTAGTTGAGATTTATTGCACATACTTTTAACTATGTCATTTCCTATTGTTAAGTATCACTTGATGTCGAAGGTAAAAAGGTTATCTGTCGTATCTGGCCAAGCACAGCCATTCACAGAACCGGGAAGCACATTGCAGAGTAGTTCCAGCCTCGATCCCGGGTCGCGTTGAAAAAGTTTTCGTATCAGTCTCTCGCCAATGAGCTGTTTTACGCTCGAATAGTGAAACCGGTGCCGCCAAATCGCATGTGGTAGCGCACCAGACCGTCTATTTAAGGTGTTCCTAAATCGATCCGCGACGGTGGCACTTACCCTTAACGGCAATGCCCTTCCATCAACGGGTTAATACTCGTTAGCCTATATTCGATTAGCAGCTATACAACTGGAAAGGACGTCATATTAGTACTGGTAAGAGAAAATCAAGGAATCCATGGCTAGTAGTTCTAGACTCCTTGATGTGTTTAAAAGCTGTTTAAAATGCGTTAATCACTATTCAAAAATGCTAGTTCTAGTGAGACTTATATAAGAGCTCAACGGTTAGGTGTTCAAGCAGCCCCATTCAGACAGAAATTCATTGAAAAGTGTTAATACATGTACTTCCTGGTTAATTTTCAAGACTAAAATTGTTAAACAATGTCTTTACCTAAGAAGAGCAAATTGATTGCCACTATAGTCAGTAACAATCTTCCTGAAAGTCATATACTATCCGTATTAAAACTTTAATACCCGGTCCTACGATTTCTATTAAGGATAGTGCGTCATTTGAAGAATGGACAGAACTTTCAATACATTTCAGGGATCGCAGAATGAGCAAAATGGTGACGATATTAAAACACTTATAAAGATGAAACAATTAAAAATAAAACTAATAAAGAGCACCGTGTGCTGCTTCCAACACTCATCTGCTCGGTGCTATGTAGGGTATGAAGATATGAAATCATAAAAAAGGAACTTAAATCATGCGAACATGCGTTTAGTTACAGGAACCCTTTGCCAGTGCAGATTGCTCTGAAATATTTATTGATCAAATATTCAGTTAAAATCAAATGCTTTTAGCCATGCGTTCAAGATTATAATATACAGGCAAAAAGAAAAAAAAGGTTTTCTCATAAAGCCAGTTACACGATGATTTCGAAGCGGTGGCTATAGTCATGCGAGGGTTGATCAATAAATTTGTAAAATGTAATAACTTTTGCATTTCTTGTTTGTTCGGTGTATAATTTGTTGAGTGTGTAGTTCAGTATCTTCGTACGGTATAAATGTTATATTTTCTGTAAACTAATATTTGGCAGCCTTAAAATTTCGTTGGCATAGTAACATACAGGAGCTAAGGCAGAGGGAGCTTAAAAACAATGAAATCTGTTACATCAATATTTTTTCTGAGAATATTCGTTAACGTTTGTTGAAATTTCTTGGTAGAAGTAAATAAGACGCAAAAGGAAATCAATTGTAACATTTTAAACTACGGACAAGGAGTATTTGAAATAAGACCATAAGATTATTCCAGAGAATAGTGATCTGACGTCGAAACAACACAAGAATTTACCTTTTATTTCTTATATTTTTTCCTCGTCCAAGTTATTCACCAACCCAAAAATTCAAGATGATTTAGGGAAAATATAATTATGTGCAAAATTTTCTAAAGTTACCCCGGATGTTAAAAGAGGGACGGGCTTTTAATGGGGTTTTAGAAGGGTATACATTGTAATGAAGTTTCAACAAAAACACTCGTTCAAATTGATTTTTATCATTTTCCCAAATAAAGGTCCAGCATTAGGGTCTGCACTTGAATAGAATTCATACGATTCATACAGAACTATTACGCAATTTTATACAAAGGGAGTGGATACTTTCTGCAAGTTAGTTTATCAGTCACAGAAAGGCATCGGAGTAAACGGAGACTATGTAGAAAAGAGTCTACGATGACGTCATACTTAACGTTCTGGCTCCTCCGCCTACGTGTGGGCTGTATGTCATAGACTTTTTTCTCTTCTCTACAATCGCTATTTATTGCACACATTAAAAACTTTTCACATTTATTATACAAATATTGCATTAAATTATTGTATAATTTTTATTTTGAAAGTCAAGGTTTTCATTCTACGAAGTTCTGGATCAATCGTCGTACACTGTTTTTTTTTTCTTTTTTTTTTTTTTTTTTTTTTTATATAATTATTATCTTAATTGTTCATCTGCCGAGTGCTTGATACGCATTTCGAAAGAGTTTCACTTTGTGCGTTTTTGTACTTTTACAAAAAACTATAGAACCATTTGATGGACATCCAGGTTATGCAAGAATATAGTATCCTTCGAGCTCCGGCCGATTTTGTTCACATCGCAGAAGTCTTTTCTAATCCTTCCACTTATGGAAGTGATCGGCGACTAGTCGGCCATGCATCGCCGGAGCATCTCACCGGCGTATCATCAGCACGCTAAGTTAAATTGACAATGATTTCTGGACAAGAAATTAGCCATCGTTTCGTCGGCCGAGATTTTTGTAACTGCAAAGTATTTTTGTCCTGAGATAGCGGCCGACGCCCGGTCGACGTCATTTTTTACTTATCGGCCGATGAAAAATAGGAATCGCCGATATGTCGACGACGCTGACCTTTGTGTGACTTTGGCATAACATAGACAAAACAGATCATAAAATTGGAAAGTAAACAAACGCGTTTCATTTCAATCAATCATGTGCCTTATTTTCATTTCATCAATCACTTGATTATTTATATGTGTAAGGTTAGCAATTACATTTTTAATTGAAATAAAAAAGCACTAATTTTCATAAAAAGAAAAGCCCGTGTTGCTGTGACGTCTCTTTATTTGCGACGAATTGGTGGTAATTCGCCGACAAATCCGAATATACAGCAAAAGCCGTTATGACATGGCAAAAATCAGTACTTAAAAGATTTTCTAGCAATTAATCATTGATTGACCCGCGATGAATAGTGATGTGAAAATTAACTACCACCCGGATCTCACTTTCAAGTCGCATATACGCGAGAAATGTAAAAAAAACCCGGCTTGATAATCATTTTAGTTATACCCTTCAGGTATCACGAATCAACAAATCAAGAAGCAAAATTATTGGAATCATTTGATTTTCATTACATAGGTTCATCAAGAATAAAATACAGACATTTTAATAATCTTAATCCTGGTTATTACTTTCCTCTCTGTCAGTTACACAACAATATTCTGAGTATTGTCCGGTTGAATTAAATTGTAAGATCTCAAAAGGAAAGGTATTCGGATAGCAATTTATCCGAATATTTGAACACCGATTTCAAGATTTTAAAGCTTGTAAAATCGGCCACTACCATTTCAGTATCACGCTGATCGTATAACCTTCGATCAGGGCTATCTTTTTGCATCTTCGCAAGCCAGAATCATTTGAATTGCCGATCCCTTAAAATGTTGAAATGCCGATAATACAAAAATGATACTTTGGTCTTAAAACTGTAAATTTAACAATCATTTTCAATTCCTTTATGCTTTAAGATTTGAAATTTAATACATTCTAATTGTAAAAATAGTTTTAATGCAAAATATTTACAGAAGTTTGACATAAAAGGACTTTTTTCGTTTAAAAGGAACAGTATTCGGATAGTACACTATCCGAATATTTAATCAACGATTTCTGGTCTCATAGGCCTCATAATCCGGGCACTCCCGGTGCAAAATATTGTTCATCGATCCCTCTAACTATGAACAAAAAATGGCACTTTCGTCTGACTTGTCACGATTTTTTACCTAAGCGACTCTACTATTAATTGTATCTTTTTTAGTCATTTCGGAGCGTTTCTGAATGGTTTGAGTTAGTGTTTGGAACGAATGGATGGAGCGCTGAGTGAGTGATTTTGATTGAGTTGTATGTCAATGTCACAATGTTGTTAACTGTATAAGCAGGGATATGTCTGATAGCGGATAGCTATGTTGGAAAATATAATTCCTGAAATCAATGAGTGAGCACTTAAGAGATGAAGCAAATATTTGTTGTTTTTCTTGGGGTATGAAGCCACCATCATAATCACACTGTATGAACTCGCGAAGTGGATTCATACATAAGTCGATGACTCTGTGTGAAACAGTTGTATATACAGTACAGTATATAAACATATAGGCAGTTACAACCGTTTCGCGCTGAACCATCGAAGTCTGATTATGATTTTGTTTCATACGTCCATGAATCTACAAATACTTGCTTCATATCTTATAATTTATGATGTAAGAATGCGAATATTTGTCAATACAATAATGGAATACAATTCTTACGGGACTACTTTTTTGTGGAAGCTTACAAAGGAGCTGTGTACTAAAAAGATGTTTTCGGTGCAAATTACACACAGCAAATCAGAATGAACAGCCAATCAGAACCTTGATGGATTCGTCTAAAATTAAAAAGAATAGTAAAGAAGATTATCAATCCGTGGATACAACACAATCGTAGAAATTTGCTCTGGCGGTTTTCTTTTCAGAATAACCATCCAACCCAAAATGTGAATCTTCCATAATTTTTCATTTCCGGTATCTGTTCAATTCAGTGCCTTTTCTAATACTTGATTTATGATGCAGGTCTATCATTTTAACACTACAAGTCCCACACGTTTTGTGAAAAAAAAAAGAAAACTTGACAGGGACGATATCGTCGGAAATGAATAGTTGAACCCGATTTAAATCCTTTGACCAGTTGTAATTTTAAGAAAAAACATGAAGCACGGGTCAGGCTTGATAATTTGTGATCACATAAAATTTCAATCTTTTCATGGATAACTGCCCTGCATTATACCCATTTTGCACGTGCACTTGCGTGCAAATCGGGGAGTAATTTGCAAACAGTTTCCCACGGGTTTTTTTAAATCCTGGACGAAAGGACGTTGTCCTAAAGGACAAATGTTTTTCCTTCTTTACCTTTAAGGTTGATCTGTCCTGCTGTTATCCTGTTTCATGCTGTGTTTGTGAACAACGCTGTGAACAACACAATAAATAACAAAGAGAAGAAGGTGGCAAAGAATATATGGACACAATGTAGTTATTACCCACAAGTGCCTGGATATACAGAACTTTGTAACTTTACACAGGAAAATTATGGTCGACCATGGTATTGTGGAAAACCTAGGTATTCTAAACCCTTACCGGTATTGAATTATGAGTACGAGTTCACACAAAATAGGGGTTACACATGTATGCTTAGGCGGGGGAACGTGAAAAAATATTGAAAATCTGTTAAATTAACCAAGTTTTCTGTAAGTTTTCAGAAACTGTAGTTGAAAATCCTTTGCTAGATTAAATAAGACGTTAATAGAAAATTATTTGTTACATTTTAAAGCTTGTTTGGAGACTTTTACGGTCACAGAATATTTTAATAACACAGACTATTTGAGAAAAAAATGACAACACGTCAAATCAAAATATGGATGCCGTTAATTTTTCGATTTTTTTCGTGATCTATGCTATTCCACAACCCAAACATTTCAGATGTTTTAGAAAAATGAAAAAAAAAATGTGCAGAAGAGAATTTTTCGTAAAGCTATTCTGGATATTAAAAGAGGACCAGGCTTCTTAGAAGGATTTAGAATTGTGTAAGAGAGTTTGAACGAGCGAACTTATCCCAAACGATTCTCATCATTTCCCAGAATAAAGGCCCTGTATCTGGATCACAACTTTACTAGAAATACCATGCATATAGAAATTGTAAACTGATTTGGTTCCAAATATTATGTGAATAATTTCTGTAACTTGGTTTATCAGGCACAGAAAGGAATAAGAGTTAGCAGCGGCTATGTTGAAGAGTGTTTATAATGACGTCGCATTTGACGTTCTTGCTCCCCCGCCTACATGCAGGGTCTCTGTCTTGATTAATACCCTTTACAGCTGCTATTGAATGTTATCATATAAACTTTTTCCTGTTTATCACACAAATGATGTATTAAAAGACTGTATAATTTTTATTTTGATAATAAGATTTTCTGTAGATTTATAACCTCATTATACGAACTTTTGGATCAACCCTCGTATTTTCATGTTTGAGATATAAATTTAAGTATCTAAGTTTCAAACACATTACTCAATTTTGAGCCAGTATTACAGTTAACATTATTGTGAAATTGACATTCATATCCATCAAAGCCATTCTAAATCACTCACTCGGCGCTCCATCCATTCATTCCAAACACTCGTTCAAACCATTATAAAACGATCTAAAATGACTTTAAAAGATATAATCAATTACTACATTCAAAAATATGAAAAAAGAACAAAAACGCGATTTCACGGACATGGTTGAAATTATAAACACCTCATTGGTTCTTGAAGAAATGTGTAGCTATTTATAGAACTTGTTCGCATATTTTATTAAAGGGATGTAAATAATACCGCTTAATTTGTTCATCCTGAACAAAATTCCGACATTAGATTACCTCTCGTTAAATTCACTCAAAACTCGCTCCTCCCACTCATTTTGAACTATCTTCTTTCGAAAAATATCGTTGATGAATGATCATAACCTCGAAACTAAAGCTGAAGTTAATATATTTTATTATTCACCAATTCTAAAACATACAAAAGGGTTAGTGGCGAACGGGGGACATTCATCTTTTGTCACACCCTACATATCGCTTTTATCCTACATATTGTATGCAGGTCGTCCTCTGAGTGCGTATACATTTCAAAATCCTAGTTTCGCCTATGGTTACATTTAACTACATCGTGAAATTGACAAGGTGAATGATTATGGAATGATTTAGGAATGAAATTGAATGAGGGTGTGGAGCGACTTTTGATTTAATTTAATGGGAGGTAATCCGGTATTGCAAATTTTGTTCAGGATGAACAAAATTACAATATTGATTACCTCCCTTTAAAAAAAATGTATACAAGTTCTATAGATAACTCACTATTTCTCCAAGAACCTATTACACGCTTACAATTTCAATTAAATGATTGAAATCCCGATTTTTCCCCAGCTATTTTTATTTTGAACGAGGCTGTTGTTATATGTTTTTTAGTGAGTTTCGAGCGTTTTTGAATGGTTTGAGTGAGTGTCTGGAATGAATGAATGGAGCGCTGAGTGAGCGATTTAGAATGGTTTTGATTGAGTTAAATGTCAATTTCACGATGTAACTAACTGTAAAATCAACGCGTTATAGGGCTTATCACACCCATGAATTTTCTCTTGCATTTTTATATCCATTAATCCAAGGTCAAAAGCTATAGGGATGGTGTAAAATCCAGCCGTCCGCCGTCTGTCTATCCATTTGTCCGTCTGTCAGTATATCTGTCCGAAAAAAATTATCGATTGCGCGATTGAGTCCACAAATATTATCGGATTTACTTGAAGCTTTCACAGTATAATTGTGGGGACAGAAGGGAGATTTCGTTCGAATTGTGGCTCATCCGTTGGGAAACACTGGAAACGGGACTTAAAGATGTAAAGATTTAAGTTCAATATATCCTTACGCATGCGATACACCACAAATATCATCCGAGTTACTTGAAGCAATCACAGGCTGATTGTGGAGTGATAAGAAAGGTTTAATTCTAAAATGGGGTTCGAACATGCGGGAAAAGGAGGCCTATGGATTTTCGCTCTAAATGTTTTCGTGTACAAAATAAAGTCTACAAATATTATCCGATTCACTTGAAATTTACACGGGAGGATTTGTATGCCTGCGTTCAGGATGAGAAAACGGTCAAAACAATTAACCATTTATAACCCGCTTTGCACGTGCAATTGCGTGTAAAGCGGGGTATGATTGGCGATGTGTTTGCACCCTTTTGTCATTCTGAACGCAGATATGGTCATTTAAGGAAGATTATTTTTGGAAATTCGGCTGGTCCGCGGGAAAACAATGGATAAAGGGCATTGCGGATTCTAGCTCAGAATATTCTCGTTCATTCGATTAAGTAAACAAGGGCGTAACTACCATTTCGCACATAACGTTATGTCAAAAATGTCGTTGATGAATGATCATAACATCGTAACTCCGGCTTATTCAAGATGATAATTAACCAAGGCTCAAATCATGAAAAAGGGGAATTGACAGAAGTCATTCGTCTTTTGTTATAGTCCTTATATCGCCTTTATCCTATATATTGTACATATTATTTTGGTCGCCTTCTGAGTGCGTATAAATTTCAAAATCCTAGTGACGCCTTTGTCAACAAATATAATCGGACTTCCTTTGAGTTCACGGGATGATTGTAGGGTCCTATAGAGGGTTCTTTTCGAGAACGGGACTGATCCATCTGTAAACACTGGAAAATGGGCCCTATGGATTTCGATCAGGTTTTTCTGTACACACGCAATGAAGTCAACAAATACAATCTGATTTCCTTTAAATTTTCACAGGATGATTGAAAAGTCATAAGAACGGTTCCTTGCGTAAATTGAGCCCGGTCTTTCGGAAAACCAGGAAAAGAGTCTCATGGACTTTCGTTCAAATTATTCTCGTTTGCGCGATTAAGTCCACATATCTAAACGGGTACCCTTGAATCTTTCACATGACAAGTATATGATCCTAAGGTAGGATCCTTTTGAAAATGGAACTGATCCATCTGTTAAGAAAACGTGAAAATGGGTATCATGGGTTTTCGCTTATGCAATTAAGTTCAAATTATAATCGGATTTCCTTCAAAGTTTCACAGGAGTTGTAGGGTCTTAAGAAAGATTCCTTTGGATAGATATGACCGATCCACCCGATAACACAGGATGCTGGCCTTAAGATTTTTCGCTCAAATCATTCTGGGTTATGCAATATGCCAACAAACATTATCTCAAATCATTCATATGATGCTTTCAAAGTTATAAAGAAATTGGCTCATTTGAATTGTGTAAATCACTTGGATATTTCGACGAAAGTCACAATAATTTACTTTACAAGACTTTATGTATCAATTTCGTTAAAAAAGATCTTGTGTTAAAAAGTGTATCTAAAATTTTAAAAAGGATGATTAAAATTTATGTCTAGGAGGTCCACTCTTGGATTAGAATTCATTCATATTAAATATGTGACATATTTAGGAAATAATAATATGATTGTCTTGTTAGCCGATGGACAATATACTTCTTAGGGTTCGCTTTTAATTCCTGTAGGTTATGTTTATGCACGAAGCGTCAGAATTGAGTATTCGAGAGCTTAAGCTTTCTTAGCAAACAAACACTAAGGTAGGTGGAATCTGAATTAGATATTAATTGAGCCTGTGCGTGAGATTTCAGACAATTTCAAATCTGCGCATAGCAAAGACTCTGACCAGCCTGTGCATCCGCACGGTCTGACCAGAGTCTTTACTATGCGCTTAGAAGATAGATAAGGTCTCTAAGTATCTGTAGACCATCAGTGTGTGGCTGTCTAATCTGCTCAGTGTTTGCTACAAACCAACATTTCAAATTGTTGGAAATGTCACGCACAGGCTCAATTACGCAATGATTATAAAGGAAGGTAGAGTAATAATTTTAGACTAAAATGTTATCAAAGAAAAGATGAGTTTCTTTTTGGCCACCCCTGCGTTCATATTAAGAAAACGTAGTAAACTGTTTGCAAATTATACCACACTTTGCACGCAAGTGAACTTTCAAAGCGGGTTATAAGTTGCAGAGTTTACCTTGTTTTGGTATGCTGAACGCAGGGCAGATTTCGCAGACCTCGCATTCTGATAAGGCTCGGTACTTCTAGCATTTCCTACATTGTTAATATTCGGAATTGGGCCACATACTTTTATACGCAGAGCTCCTAGAATGTTTGTATTATCAGGCCAGAGACTCTACTTTCAGGTCCAATAGAACTTCATGTAAAGATTGGACGTATCTCGCAGCAAAACATGTCTTCGAACATGAAGATCAGTTGAACTCGATTGTAGGTTTACCCGTGTTTAAAAGGTATGTGCTCTTGTGTAGCGTATGATTGTAATTTTGTAATATCTCTGGTTAAACTAAAGGCATTCAATTGAGCTTTGCACGCCCGTTTGAATTATCCGCTTTGAAACACAGGAAAAGGACCATATGGCTTTCACATAGGCGTTTTTCACTGAACTTAACCTTATTTACGCAAAGTAAGTCAATAAAAATCATCGCATTCTCTTGCCACTTTCAGAGGACGATTGGTGGATCACAAGGATAAATATTTTCAAAATGGGGACGATGTGTTAGGAGACATGGGAAAAGGGGACTTATGGCATTCCATTTTAGAACTTCGCTGAGTGCAATTTAGTTTACGCGGATAAGTCAATAGATTGATATCAGATTCTTTGTCACTTATGAAATTACAGACAATCTCTCAGAAAACAGCAGGAAAAGGAGGTCTTATGGAATTCAACTTTGTGCTATCTATCATCGGCGACGGCGGCACTCATTATTTCCGACTATTTGTCTCTCACCAACGGGTCGATAAATCGTAGACCTATGTGGGATAGCAGCTGGGGGCTAGGAAAGGATGTAATGGTAGTATTGGTATGAGATGCCAGGAATCTATCGTCAGGTGCTCCAGTAGCCGCGATAAAGTTGAAAGATTGTTGAAAACGGATTAAAACTCCATTTAAACAAACAAACAAACAAACATCTCTCATGGGATAAGTGCACAAATATTAACTGATTCTCTGTATGCTTTCACATGATATTTTTAGTGTTTTAAGGCTCTGTGCTATCGAAAACGGGGACGATTCGTTTTAAAACACGGAAAATGGGCCTTATGGAATTTCCCTTACTTCAATCGTATTAATGCATAAATTCCACAAATATTATTGGATTTTCTTGAACCTTCACAGGATTAATTCAGGGTGTTGAAAAATATAGAAAAAATGGGTGACATGGAATTACATTTAGTGAAACCTGCCTTGCGTTCAGGATCCACAAAAGGTGCAAACGGTTTTCCAATTATACCCCGCTTTGCACGTACACTTGCGTGCAAAGCGGGGTATAATTGAAAAACTGTTTGCACCGCTTTCTCATCCTGAACACGGGGCTGATTTGTGTGATAGAATTACGGGATTCCCGTGATTCATTTATTTTAAAGGATGATAAATAGGTCATTAGGTAGGTAAAGGGGTTCTAAAGTAGCATTGCCCCAAATAATATTTACAGAGCTTAAATGAGCTTGGTCATTTTTACCTTACACATTCTTTAAAAAGCAATCACCGTTCTGAAAAAATCATATAGGCTTTAGGAAAAAATATGGTAGTCAGTAGAACATCTTAGGCCCTCATGTTCCTCGTATTGTACATAAAGTTTGTTCAAATCCTAATTCATAAGCATTTGTGTGAGGGTCGTTTAACTTTTCCACGGGATACTTTATACTTGTCTGGAAGCACAGGGGAAATCGACAAGTAATTTGTCATTGACCTGCTCTTATTGGGGGCATTCTTTTGAAACATTCTGTTGTCGCCTCATAATTAGAATTAAGAAAAATCCAACTGTTTCATGCTGGTTCTATTCTATTTAGGAGATATCATTTGAATGAGAATGAAAAGGATCGTAACATTAATCCCAAAGCGATTGAACTTTGATGTACTCAATCGCAATATAGGATGTTTGAACTCTTACACATTTCTACATCTTATGACCACCTAATCGGGCATGTCTTTTTACCCGTTACCCGTATGTCTGTCGACCTTTTTTTGTCAACTGTACTGATAAATAATAATGATAATAATACCATCTTATCCATGACAATCAATTCAAACTCTTTCAAGATAATATTATCTAAATTTGTATGGTGTTAGATCCTACCAGTATTCATCTACAGATACCATGGCTAAGGTCATCTGCCAAGTTCCTTTGTCTTTGTCAAAGTTAAAGAAAAATGTTTCTGGGACATTCGGGTTTAACAAACACAACTTGATTATCATTTATATTTCAGAAAATACCAGACAATGATTATACCGAACAACATCTCTGTTAGAATACTACCAGGTATATAATTTAACAAAACCATTCTAAATCGCTCACTCAGCGCTCCATTCATTCATTCCAGACACTCACTCAAACCATTCATAAACGCTCCAAACTCACTAAAAAACATATAACAACGACCTCGTTCAAAATTAAAATAGCTGGGGAAAATCGGGATTTCAATCATTTAATTGAAATTGTAAGCGTGTGATAGGTTCTTGAAGAAATAGGGAGTTATCTATAGAACTTGTATACAACTTTTATTAAAGGGAGGTAATCAATATTGCTAATTTTATTCATCCTGAACAAAATGTGCAATACTGTGCAATACCTCCCATTAAATTCAATCAAAAGTTGCTCCACACCCTCATTCAATTTCATTCCTAAATCCTTCCATAATCATTCACCTTGTCAATTTCACGATGTAGTTAACTGTATAACCTAAAATTTTGTGATATAACGAGGAAATTCCAGATATTTGTCGATTCAAGTTATTTCGCGAAACATATAACGCCGTTTGTGAATGACGTCAGCAAATACAATATTACGTCATTTTCCTAAACAAAAATATAACGTTGCTATCCGTTCTTTGCTCATTAGTTATTCCACTAGTGTAATAACATCCGTGTAATATCAAAAAAAAAATCAACGAGGTTGTATCACTTTCAGGACGTAGGTGATATTATAAACATTCTTAAAACATTGGATAAAGAGTGCACTCTTTGCACGCGCACCTGCGTGTAAAACGGAAATATCTTTGAAGGCCCGTAACGTAGTGATTCTTAACTGATCAGCAGTACTTTATATTTAGACTGGTTGGTTGTATTTGAAACAAGAAAGTTTTGAGGACTTGAATGCAGATTGAATATGGATTGGAAACTGTCTTTGCTAGAGACAATAGGTTAAAGTTAAGAACATTTTAAAAATCGACGCTCATCTCACACGAAATTAGTCAAAATCTCTCGCTCAGCACCCTATCCATGGCATTTCAAACACCAAAACGCTCCAAAATCACACATAATCCAATAAAAAACGCTCTGAAATCGATTAACAACTTTTCAAACAGTTTAACGGTTTAATTAGCTAAATCGAACATTGGATCTCTTGTTTTTTTGTTTGTTTGAATGGGGTTTTACGCCGCTTTCAATAATCTTTCAGTCATATCGCGGCGGCTGGAGCACCAAACAACGGATTCCTGGTATTTCTCACACCAGTAATTCAATTACATCCTATCCTAGCCTCCAGCTGCTTTCTCACATAGGATTACAGTTATCAACCTATTGTTGGGAGACAAATAGTCGGAAAGGATGAGTGCCGCCGTCGGAGATCGACATTTGTGACTTCGAGGACAAATGAGACGCTTAGAAGTCAGCCCAAGCCTGTTAAAATCCGGCAATTATTTTATTGGTTTGATTGTATTGTGGATTTTATCTTACAACTATACAAATATCCGTGTGATAACATCCCGTATGATATATTTTATGATATCACATAGTTATTTTTAGAACAAAGATATAATGCAGTTATTTTAGAAACTCACATTTCAGTTAGAAACAACGATGAAAACAAGTCAAATAGAGGTTATAAGATAAATATAATACTTACTAAGTGTATTGTAGGAAAAAAAATATCTAACTTGGTTGTGAGAATTGATAATTGTCTTGGCAGAGCCTCGACAATGATCAATTCTCCCAACCTCGTTAGATATTTTTTCTCATACAAAACACTAAGTACGTATTATATATATTGCGAACGATTTCGATTCGTTTTGAACAATTTCAGAGTGTTTGTGGGTGATTGAAATGAGTGTTTTGAATGAATGATGCATGCGCTGAGCGAATGTTACTGAACGGTTTTGATCGAGATGAGCGGCAATTTCAAGACGTGTTTAACCGTTATATTTTTTCCAGATAAAGACAAAGTTACATGGACCCCTCCAGAAGTGAAGTGTAACATCGTAAATCGAAGTCACACGTGGAGTGATTATCCGCCTACAGGTTACTTATACAATAAAAAATGGACAGCACGGTCTTGTCGGGGCAGCGAGCAAGGTCAACACCTACACTCTTGTTTGAAAGATCTAAAGATGTTGTTGATCGGGGACTCGACTGTACGGCAGATATATTCCCACTTAACACGATATATTAAATGCGTATGGGAAACAAATCAAATTAATAATACAAATAAGCATGGGCAGTTTAAATGCTCGAACAAAAATATAAGCTTTAGCCTTGAATATGACAGCCACGAATTACCTTTCAGAACCGCCATGACGGACCACAGATATTTCAAGTCCATCAATTCGTACCTTGATGAATATCAAAACATTAACGTGAATCATAGTCGTGTTGTGATTCTTATTCACATATTTTCCCATTTCATGAATTATCATTCACATGTGTTTTACGAGTCATTGTTACACATGAAACCAGCTATTGTGAACTTGTTAAACGCGAATCCTAATACAACTGTTATTATCAAAGGACCACATGCTTACGCGTTCCAGTTTGACATGGAAAAATATCTACGGAAACCCGAGGGCTATTTAGAAATTTACTCGGATTATATAAGGCGTGTTTTTAAGGATGTCAAGGATAGGGTTATATACCTTGATGCAGCCGATATAACAGTTGCAACCCAACAAGGCAGTATACATCCGAGTAAATTTATTGTCGACGAACTTATCAATATGATATTCAATTACATTTGTCAATATTAATTACAATTTGCCCTGATTCTGTATTATGAGTTTTGAAAATCGGGGACCATTCGCTCAATAAGGAATATCTTGAAACTCTGTTGAAAAAAATATTTTGAGAAAGAGATTGGTTCCAGATTTAGTCAATTGGAGTTGCATTTTACAATTTCTGAGACAAGAAGGTAGAATGATCTTTTATGGATTTAGAAAATCATTCGAAAAGCATGCGGAAAGTTTCGTTCTCAGTCAGCCTGCACTGTTCGCGCAGACTGACTAAGATCGAAACTTAACGCACTAAAGTAGTGTTGAAAGCGTCCCGTTCACGATCAACTGTATTAACAAAACCGAAGAGTGGCACTCTATGTTATTATAACTCCTCGTACTTACTAGTGCCTGTTTGGTTATTAAAGCCCCACTTGGCAAAGTCCAGCCAAACTATCATTGTCGAATGGTGTCCGTCGTTAGAGCCAACGTCCGTCCGTCCGTTAGCTGAACATGAAAATTCTCTAAAACAACTTGGCAGAATTCAACCAAATTTCACGGGAATGATTCTTGGGAAATGCTCTTTCAGCTGATCACTATTCAATCATAATATACTGAGCAAAAATAAAAAGTATCCACCAAATAAAACTTCGGATTTCTATGTTGCAAATTACGCCCTAATCATTTAGAAATAAATTTGAAAAGCTTTATGTGATTTGAAGTAGCTGCTACCGAATTGTAGGCGCTAACGTAGCCAGGGAGTCGTTTTCAAAAATAGCAGACTCTCAATTAGATATTCAAATGGTTTTATGACAGTTATAAGCTTGCGAAATTCAAAATTTTTGCGTTAGGTATTCTGGATTGATAAGACAAATTGATTCCTTCTGCTTATTCCTACTAAAGTCACGTCAAATGAACACAAACATTCATAAAACATCTTACGCAGATTAACTTCTCTCATTCCTTGTCAAGAAAACCAATCCCAATATGCTCTATTTCATTTTTGCTGAAAACAAAACAACATTTGCATTGTCAGGTTACGTCAACGCTTCATCTTGCTCATTGGAGAGGCTCGTATGAATATCAAGGAAATTTGTTCGCCTTACACCTGTGAAGAATGTAATGACAATTGACTTAGTTTTAAAGTTTGACGTTTTTAAAGGTTCAGACATTTATTTCACTTTCCGCTTTGAAATAGTGGTTAGGAAGCGTAGAGGCAATCGCGACAACGTGAAAGAGAAAATTTGGCGTTACGTCTTCCCAGTGACCCTGTTGAGTTGAAGAGGGCAAATGACAATACTGCTGTATCGGAAATGGCCAGCACACGTCTTTATTGTTCTCTTTCAACTAACGTCCGTAAAATTTACTTAACGTTTGACGGCTTTTGATTACGCATATGGTCATTTTTTTCCCGGTCACATTACAAAACTGTGGTGTACGGAGCACAACTATTGTTTGATTTTCTTAACTACAGAGCTTTAGAGGTTACATTCATTTGAAAAGAAAATCACGATCGAACACATGACGTACATGTACATTTATTGAAAAACACCAAAAATGACATGTTGCTTGAATGAAAAATCACGTTTGCCTGAGAAAACAAAGCGCTGCAAACAGAATGGTACCTATATGGATCATTTAATCTTAAAAAATATAAAAGATATTGACAAAAGAAAAGTGTATACTTTCTTTTTTTGCTGAGTATACTTTTTCAGATTCGTTCGTTAAAATTCTGGTCGAGTCGATAACAAGGGCTTTGCGGGCTGTTGCTTCACTGAAAAAATGGTCGCAAATGATGAAATATGCAATAATCTTCCCCTCTGAAACTACCGATCAGAACTTATTCAAAACTCAAGGGTATGATGCTCAGGACATGCTTTCTCAGATTTCTTCGTTAATTTCTGATCGGGTTGAAAGCATGGTCTTGACCATGGTCCGGAATGCTAGAATATAAAAAAATCCTTTTCTCTGAAGACACTTCTCAGGATTCAAACAAACTGCATAGGAATCAAGCCTTGGAGATGCTCTTCAGATTTCTGCGTCATTTTCTTATCAGATTAATTATTCGGTCTCAAACGGGTGTCTCGTCACGTAAATGGTCCTATTTTATGAAGTATAAAAAGTCTTCTTCTCCGAAGCTACTGGTCAGAATTCAACCAAACATCACAGACATGATGCTTAGGAAATACTCTTTCTGATTTCTTCGTTTATTTCTGATCGGGTTAACGAAGTTGGATCAACAGGCTATCGCGTCAATGTATTTTTTTTAAATGAAACTGTTAATCAGAATTAAATACTTCACAGGAATAATGCTTAGGACATTCTCTTTGGAATTCTATGTTAAATTCTGATAGGGCTAATCACATGGTCATTTCGGATTGTTGAGCAAGTGAAAAAGGTCACATATGATGAAATATAAAAATTCTTCTCTTAATCTATTTGTCAGAGTTGGTTATCTGCTTACAAAGAGATTATATATTAGAAAACATAGGGAAAAGTACTTTTGTACAATGCCTTCATGTTTGAATCGTCTCATATCTACGCCTAGTATGGTGACAGTCTCTTAGATATAGGTATTTCACGAACAACTTAAAAAATTGACACTGTATATTATCCACGAGCCTGATTTAAGAGTATCACATATAAGAACAATGGCCCAATATAGTAGTATGGAAACCTTGTGGCTTAGCGAAGTTATGCACCTTGTTACTGGCACATGTAAACTCAGGAACTGAATCCTAGTGTAGTCTACGGTAAGTGGATCATACAGCTGGTTAAAATGTGAAATTGACATTCTCTTCGATCCAAACCATTCTAAATCCCTCTTTCAGAAATCGAGTCTTTCATTCCGCACACTCACTCAAACTATTCAAAAACGCTCGAAAAAGCATTAATAAACAATGAAATCGTTCAAAGTCATAGTCATTATATTCAAATCGGTAAAATCAGCCCATATTTTATTGGCTGGTGTGGATTTTAAAGCGTCTTACTTGTCTATAAAGACACAAAAAGAGAAAAGTAGGTAGTTTTTATTTAAGGAAGTTAAAACACATAGATAAAGTCGTCCAAATGGACGAAGTTATGGAATGTGTTTTACCTCCATTGAAAACCATTCAGAACTTACTCATCATACTCATTCAATTGCATCCCAAAACATTCCAAAATTATACAACTTGTTAATTTCACAATGTTATTTACTGCATTCAACAAAATTTATAAAACAAGTCTTTTTGTTGACCCACTTCCAAGGTAATAAAATTATAACGCCATTTGCAAATGACAACATTAATTGTTTTAAAACATCATCATCACGGTATTAATAATGCGTTTCTAAAAGGACCATTTTCTTTTACATAGTTTTTTACGCTATAGATATTCCACTCAAAAGCCGAAGGCCATACATAAGATAAAAAAGAAAATAGTGGTTTTCCTTGAAAATGTATTTCTTCTTTATTTTGCGCTACACTTAGTAAATGCATTCGGAACACCACTCGGCCAATCTCGCGATCAAACTCGGATGTACATAGACGGACTATTTTTGAAAATTACGGGAAAACATTCGAATAACTCGATGACGTCATATCAGTCAGAATGGCGTTATCCCTCGAAACTTTGAGTGAAAACATTCGACGTCGCCAACGCTACTCGTTTAAGTCACTGACGTGAAACCATCGTATCCTTGTATAAATGTCTTTAGATCCTTAAATAACGGCTGAAAAATCTTAATTTTTGAGAATGATTTTTCAGCCGTAAAGATAGTGCCGGTTGTTTCTGTGCTAGTTTTTCCTACACTGTTTCCGCCTAACAAAATGTACAATTTTGTTACATACCCATCCGCCTTATATACATCTGTTGTAGTTTACGGAAATGGCCGAATGATGTTGTAAGTAAATGGTCACTAGTACGTGAATCATTTAAGCTCAGAATTTGTCCGGATAACTCGGCATTTTTGCTGTCCTCATCACTCCGAGTTCTCTTTGTCCGTAGAAGTACCATGGTCTATCTATAGAAACAGCCATGTGACTCACATTCCCTCGCTCTGCGGTCATCAGCTGATATGCCAGTCTACCCACCTATGGAGAAAAAGAAATGGCCTTAATGTCAACTCAGGGGCCCGAGGTTATAAAACTTCTCTCATTCTCTATTCAAAATTTTCTAAAATCTCAAATTGAGATTTAAGCCGTCATTCTGTTTTAATACTCATGTTGATGTATTAACATAAACGATAATATTAATAAGTTGTTATAAATAACCATTTTTCAATATTATCTTTTATTTCCATGCATTTATTTGAATTTAAAATGTGAGAAAATTCTCTGTTGAGCTTGAGAAAAGGTTTATTACCTCGGGCATAGAAGTTAGTCTTCAATTCTTTTCTAAAGTTAAGTCAACAAGCTACATATTTATCCAGCACCTTGTTTAGATGCTCAAGAGAATAGCTCACAATTTGCACAAAAAGCATGATGAAAGCAGGTACTCCGAAACCTTGAGAGAGAACCCTTACATATTATGAGCCTTTGCTTTTCAGCCATTGTTGACGCCGTACGAAAATCCGTGGTTTGTTTTCTTACTATTACCCAATTTGATTGAAATAACCTACGAAAACGAAATAAATAGGCCTCAGAAAGGATTTCGATTGGACTCTCGAACCTCCTCTTGACCCACCACTGCATTTTGTGGTGTAGAAGTCTGTGAAGACTACTGTATGCTTTCAATCCTAGGGTACATACACGCATTCGCAGTAAACCGATTGTAGGAAATTTATAATTATAATAATAATAATAATAATAATAATTTAATAATAAAATCTTTATTTAATGAAGGTAACACATTAAGAAATTAATCAAAAGACCAATTTCTTATTTTCAATATGGCCTTCAAACAACATCAATCCTCGAGCAAACATGCAAACATACATAATCCAAGTATTTACAAAATGGAATACCTTTTAAGGCATTGAACCCGCAACGGCTCCGCAACATGTCGGAACCCATGATCCCTCACAATGCCGACCGAGGCTTCCAAATTATTAGGAATTTGCCTAATAAACTTTAATTCGAATGTGTTATATAAATTAGAATTGAAATGGTTTTTAAGTTTAAATGATTATAATTAAAATAGATGTTAACGCATTGCTATGTGACGGCTTTTAAGACTGGTTCAAGTTCAAAGAAGTGATAAAGGACATTTGAGTTGGCTTATTCTAGGTCTTTTTAAAAAAGACCTTTGTTACAAGCGATATCTCCCTTTTCCACACCATTTGCCTTATCCTCTTTTTCTAAAGTGTCAAATTCAAAGAAGTTAAAAAGGACTTTTTTAGTTGGCTTATTCCTAATCTGTTGAAAAAGAAAACATTGTGCAAAATGCAGAAATCGCTTGTTACAAGCGATTTCTCCCCTTTTCCACAATATTTGCCTTACCCTCTTTTTCTAGGATGCCAAATACAGGGATTCTGAGAAATCAGTTGAGAAACACTTACATTTGAGGAAAATGTACACACCAAAAAGTCACATTTCGACAAGAAATAAATATCGTGGATGATTCCATATTGACCAACTAATGTCCCTCTTTTTCCTGGAGTCGCAGCTAACGTATGATTTATGTTGCTGATCACCTTGTAATTAGGATATCTAGAATGAGAAATATTATGAAAGTACCACTGTTAATTAAAACATTGCTCAATTTAGAAAAGGGGCTGGTAAAGTAGCATTGAAATGGTCTTATTTTCGTCGTAAAGTTTGGAGAAAAACATATTTTTATCACATATTATTGATTTCACTAAACCCCGTTATACCGTATACATTTTAGATAACTTTTTTATCCAGCCTTTATTAATCCCCTTGCAAACAATAATCCTCTTATCTGCGAAAAGACTTTTTTTACATTATTCTTTAAAAAAATGTTACCTAGCATTGAGTTAAAGCGAATACGAATTAAATTAAAAGGTCAGAGTAGAATTTTTTTTCAAGACACTACCGTTCTTGTATCAACATTTTAAACACCACTTTTGTTAAATAGACATGGATTAATTTATATTTACAGAAATGAATAAGGGAAAATCGTTTGTTTCGGACTAAGATCGATTTATATATTAACTTAATGAGCGAACATCCGCTTCGACGAAGTCTTATAGCGTAAATTGAACGAAAGTAGGTTCAAATCCTTAAAAAAAAAAAAAAATAAAATAAAATAAATAAAGAACTTTTTCTCATTTTGGTAGTCTCAAAGGTTTACTAAATAAAAGTCACTGAGAAATGTAGATCAACCGGAAATCATTAAACAAATTGTGTATGGAGAGGTTTTTTTTTGTTTTTTTTTTTTAAATATGACGCTGAACAAGAACATTTTATCTAAAAAAAATTCCTTACCTGTATAGGTCCTACAATAATTGTACTTACATGTATTAAATACCAAAAATTTCTACGATTATTGTAAAAAAAAGATTTTAAGGAAATCACAAAAATAAATCATGCGTAACTTTTATTAATTCAAAACAAATAAACAACATTACCTCTCTGTAATATCATGAAGCACCCATTGATCGTCAGTCGCTAGAAATACCCTGGGTTTCAAATAAGGTCGGTCTTTAAACCATTTTTCTACATGTATCATATATTCGTCTATATCATGAAACTTTGCCTCGAGAATTAATTTGTCCGATCGCCGAACCTGTACTCTAAAACGGGGTGAGATGATTCGACAACATTAGATAGATTTGATATCTCATCTAATAAAGTACGAGGGTGGATGAAAATTACGTCGACTTTTACTATAACTTTGGAATTTCCCGACGGAAATAAATGAAATTCTGTACACGTCTCTAACCATTTAATGTTGACATAATACTGAATTTACAAGAGTCTGCTATAACTTTGATGAAAAAAATCCAACACTTGATATTCCTGGGTAGGTGCATGTTTTAGAATGCTTGATACAGGTGACCAACTGGTTGAATTTCATTCAAATTAACACGACAAAAAGAAAACTGTCGCACTTTAATAACAGTGTAGTTTACTTTTCAAAGTCTGTGAAATTAAAATTTCTCTAACGCTAGTCTACGTAATTTTTGATTCACCCTCGTAAATATTGTCAGTAAATTAGATTTATGATTAAGCACATCGTGCGAGTTAAGTGGTTGAGAAATAAAAAAAAAACAAGATGTCCGCACGGGGATGAGACGTTCTACTGACTATCAACTTTTCCTGCAGCTTATGACAAATATTTGTGACCCGTCACGCGAAAAAGGACCATCTAGATAATGCTTAAAGTATCGACCCTAGTCAGACTGCGCGGTCTGCGCAGACTGACTAGGGTTGCAACTTTTTGCATTCTACTTATTTTCTGAGTCTAGAAAGACCAATCTACCTTCCAGTGGAAGAATTTTTGAAATACGACTTATGGTTGACCTATGCTTGATGAAATTTCTTTTTCAATAATTCATTTTACAGAATTCCCTGATGGTCCATTTTCGCGTGACGGGTCTCATTTCAGGAACTTAATTGCTTTAGTTCCAAGAGAATCCAATGATATTGTTTGACTACACCTAGTAAGAAGATTGTACAAAGTGAAATTCGACAATGCCTTTTTACCATGCTTTCCGACCGCTCAAAGGTGCAAATGTTTTTCAGCTGGTGCTCTTTAGTGCATGAAATATCAGGCGAAAAAGGTCCATATCCACTCAAAATGCTATCGGAGTTATCCTTCTTGAGAGTCTAGATAACTTTAGTCATAAGTAACACATACACTAAGTTTCATGAAGATATCTTCAATGATATCAGATATGTGACCGGTTAAAGTATGTGACGCAAACGCCTCGGCAAACGCTTTTGCCAACGCTAAATCTAACGCAAACCACGCAAAAGTGATGACAATACATCGGTAAAAAGGTCTGTCACGCAAACACTTGCGCTAACGCTTACGACATCGTTAACGCTAATGCGAACCACACCAATGTGATGACAGAGCCTCGGATTTTCTCCCAAAATAGCCGAGCCAAATACACAATACTACTATTTTTGTGTGCGTGGTTTCGGTGTCGAATTAGCGTTCTAGGTTCTGCTTTGCTTATTGGATACTGGTTTTATAAAAGGTACATGTGGGAGGGATACCGCTTTCAAAAGATTGTTGTTGTTGCTGCATCGTGAACGCTGGATAGGCTTTGCTACCCCTCGCATTATTATGACATAAAACTTTAAAGATTTCGATAAGTGATATTTTTCGCACTATTAGTGTCGAACGGGATATTTGAAGCTGGGGGATCAAGTCCAAGTCTAGTCTTGGGCTATCATGTGAATCAGACAATTTTCTCGTAATGTAATTTTAATCATTGTTATATCCAGTGAACTCATATACAATTTGATTAATAAAAGGAGAAAATGAATTAATTTAAAGCTATTGCAGTTCTTAAATATTTCTTAAAAAAATCCAGTCATTTGAAGACGGAATTTCGCTCATGGTTCCGCCTGATTGAAGGAAGAAGCCAAAGATACGCAATCCCCATACAACATTTATCTAAAGATACATTTCTTTAAAAAAAAAAACCCTAAAAACCTAAGCTTTTTTTCATATACCGTATCAATTATATATAAGACAGCATAAGACACTTTTGGCATTAAACTCAACCTCTGTTGTCTTGATGCACGCCTCGATGTAATTTTAGTTTTTGGTTGATACTTCAATTTAAAATGGCCTTATTTTAATTTATTGAATTCGTGGAAAACCGATTTCATTTACGAGATAGCATGTTTATATGATGCCTATTCGTATCTACGAATCTTTAAGGCAATTAATTATTTTTCAATTATAGATTAAGGTAGTGGAACCGTAATAGTTCCGTGACATTTCAGAACTCATGATCTTTCACAATGTTGACCGAGGTTTCCTAATGAAACTCATTAGGAAACCTCAGTTAACACTGTTAAAGTTTAATACTTCCAAAACATTGCGGATCTATTACGGGTCCACTACCTTATTAATCCATATCTTATACATACCCAACAATAGGCTCTATAAACTCTTTAAGGACACCTTCGTGTAGTAACTTCTCGTATGTATTATGTTTAAATTGAAAAACAAAGCTGGAAATTTGACTTGTCCACCACAAAAATGGGTCGTCATGGTAACGGCTTATTCTGTTAAAAAGATCTTCTGGTACTGCCGGAGGGTAAAATTCGGGTTTATATTTGTTAAACAGAATACCGATTGTTATTACTTGATAGCTTTCATAGTCTGAAAAAGAAAGAGAAAATAATGAATAGGTATAGCCTTGCATTTAAGACGAACAAGTTCGAGTAATGTTAGAAAAGTGTTACCCTGCTTTGTGCGTGACATTACGTGCAGTGCTGGGTACAATTTCCAGACGTTGTGTTATAGCATTTAGGCAAGCTCGGTTTCAAATTTTTTCTCAGGCGGAGCCAAACTAATATCTTATTTTTTACCAATATTGTATGGCTGGTTTACTTTGTAAATGCATTGTTTTGGCTTCAGCTTGGTGCAGTCAAAAAAAACAAATTGATTATATGTGGTTTTTCTTCTACCTTGTTTTCTACTTTGACGTAGTTTTTCCCAGACGATTGTTATTATTCTTTGCTGTACAACCGAATAAAGACGGTGTGTTTATTTGATGTACGGAGTAAACGTATCTGATTTCCTACCTCGCGTTCAGACTTATCATGCAAAGCAAAGTAAAATTTATTTTATTCAGCGATTCTAGGCAAGCTTAACAAGTTTTTTTCTTTTTTTTTTTTTTTTTTTTTTTGTAAACGCGGTAACGATCAGGTTGTCTCGATGGCAATCGATTTATAACGAGTTAATTTTTTTCTTAAATAAAAAGCATTTTGTGCTTTCATGCACACGTTTTACTCCCATCATCAAAGAAATGCCAAGCTTACGTTTATTCAGAATACATCATGATGACGCAATTTTAAAAGTGATATTACACGTGCCTGTGTGAGACAAAGGGCCAACTTACCTCTAGTTACCCGAACGGGTCCCAGTTGACATCCGGGCAACAATTAGAAACCAGCTCCTATGTTCCGGCTGACAAGATGTTGCAAACCGTTTTCAAATTAAATCCGTTTTGCGCGCATGTGCACGCGCAAAGCGGGTTATAATTGTGGCCCAGCTGAAAAACAACAAAATCGGGACCCGTTCGGGCGCCAGATAAGTTGGTCCAAAGATATTTTTAATGGTTGTTCGATAAAAACATAAATGTGGCTGTTTAAGAGATATAGGTAGATTTTGCGCGGTGTGCCTTGAAATCAACTTTAAACGGTTAAATTCCCGTGCTTTTCTTTCAAAATAGATAAAACAGGTTTAAACAAAATATCTAAAAAGATACAAATTATCTTATAAATGTATCATATGCTTTTTAAATATACCCGATATACCTATGGTAATAGATTCAACGCCTACGTCAGAGCTCAGTTTTGAAAATACACCTATACCATAGTTCGGTCTCGGTCTCGGTCTCTAGACCTTGCCCTGTTATCATATTGTCTATTTTTGTCCGAAAATAAGGATAAAACTATTACCCCCCCCCCTTTAAAAATATACGTTCTTTTATGTTTGTCTGTCTTCACAATATGCATAAGATTTCAGACCAGGATATACAATCGTGGCATTATTTAATGGATTTAAATGAAATATTGATTGTTTTGAACGACGATGTGTCATTCACTATTTCGCAGTGTTTTGAGAGAGTGTTTTGACTGTATTGCATGGAGCGCTGAACGAGCAATTCAGAACGGTTTTGATCCAGCCCTGCGTTCAGAATAACAAATCTGTGCAAACTGTTTGTCAATTAAACCCAGCTTTGCACGCAAGTGCACGTGCAAAGAGGGGTATAATTGGCAAGCAGTTTACATTGCCTTGTCATCCTAAACGCAGGGCTCTTGAATGTCAAGATCACGATGATACTTACTGGATATGACGACACAATATGACGTACAGGTAACAACATCGTGAAATTGACATTCATCTCGATCAAAACCATTCCAAATCAATCGCTCAACGCTCCATGCATTCATTCAAAACACTCACTCATACTATTTAAAAACGCTCCAAACTCACTGAAAAGGATAGAATCAACAACGTCTTTTAAAACGAATAAAGCTTGAAAAAACGCGATTTCACTGACATAATTCGAATTGTAAGCGTCTGATAAGTTATCGAAAAAATAGGAAGCTATTCATAGAACTTGTATGCATACTTTATTAAAGGCAGGTTATTAATATCGCTAATTTTGTTCATCCTGAACTAAATTTGCGATATTGGATTACCTTCCATTGAATTCAATCAAAACTCGCTCCACAAACTCATTCAAATTTTATTCCAAAATCATTCCAAACTCATTCATCTTGTCAATTTGACGATGTTGTTAACTGTACCTTCACTGAAGAAATTCGCCCTTTTTCCTGTCCTATCCAAACAAGTAGCACTCAGGGGTTTCAGTCTGTATCCCGGTTGTGGAGAAGCGACAACTGTTCTATTGAGAGCGTAAGCAATCATCAAACAATTTGATATCGTGTTGACAGTACATCCAAAACCACACGGGTGTATCTGACATTGTACCTTCTTTCTGGATTTACAGGAGTCTGGATTCTTGGGAAACAATAAAGAAACTGTACATCATGAGTATTTCATGTGTTTTTCATCAGGTTTAAAGTAACTTTCAACACATTTGCAGGTTTATCACGACGGCAGGTGCACCTACCCATGGTTTCCGGTCTTTTATTTAACCAGTTGAACCACAGTGGGTATATTTAAAAACATTATGCGTAGTTCTAAAAGAAGGGAATTGGGTATATTTAAAAACATTATGCGTAGTTTTAAAGGAAGGCAATTCACTTATTTATCGTTAGTCCGCTTGCATTACATCTGTACAATCAAATAATGGAATAAACACAAAAAGTAATGAAATTATTTTCATGCGTTCGTAAATCCACATAATATTCACATTTTAATATTTTATAAGTGATCGACAAATCAACATATTATTTTCATGTTACATCTTTGTATTTAAAAGGAAAAGATAGTCAATAGAATGAGTAGGTATTACATCAAGTATGTTTTTCATTGTGTTCTTGAACAGCTGAATATAAGTTTATCTCAGTTTTTCCCTGTTACAATTTCGTTTATACCCATGTACACGAAATGATGCAAACGCCAGAGCAACGCCTTTTTATTCGCAGTTTAAATTCTTCAACATCGAACCTGTAAGAACACTCTTTGAAAAAAACATCCAATCGGCTTAAAATTTACTCAGTGGTTTCTGTTGAATGAAGGTTGTTGTTCATTATTTATTATTTAAGAATAGACAAAACCCTTGGGTGGCAAGAAAAGTTTACCTGGCTTTAATTTTACGCAATCATTAATATGACGAAAATAGGGTCTCATTGGGGCGGGGATGGAAACGTTCTAAAAAGGACTGATGATTATCAGTTCTCCCATCCATTTATTTCTGATAGCTAGAATAGTGTCCAAAAATAGCACTGTTATCTGGTCGAGGTTGGGAGAATTTGTCTTGAAGAGGCTGTGCATATGTTTCATTGTTTATGGCCTATCTAGGACTAATACATGTGCAGGCTGATCTTTTACCTATGCCTCCTGCGAAAAACACTTATAATCCGGATTCAGCATGTCAAGGGTTAATAAGAACAAAAACAGTTCCTTCGGCAAAGACTACCAAAAAAAGATTAAAACCTCATTTAGATATATACGTTTCTGGAGGTCTCTAGGTAAATGCATATTTCTAAATATATATAAGAGAAATCACTAACGTCTAACCACAAATCGTAAGCCAAACCACCCACAAACCCCAATCCTTTTTGGCAGTTCTGAAAAGCACTATAGGAAGTAATATATTTTAGTTTTTATAAATGGACAACAGTCCAGTGTATAAACCGCGGCAATATCCCTCATTAGTCTACAATTATCGACCCATTGGGGGAAGACAAATAGTCGGAAAGAATGGGTGCCGCCATCGTGAATGAACCCGGGACCTTTTGAATAATAGTCCCACGCGATGCCACTGCGTTATGATAGCGGTACGTCAATACATGCAGAACAAAAAAACCTTTATGAATTGCTAACCAAGAATAATTGACGACGTCATTTCCAAAGGAATAAGAAACCGTAGACGTTTTTGTGTCAATGACGTGGACGGTTATAGGCTAGAAAATCTAAAATAAAACTCGACTCCAAATTTAATAATCCATGTGCAAAACGCCGCCAATAAATGAGGAACGATCACAAAAGCAAGGACTAAAAAGATGACATAGTTAAAAAAGATAAAATTGGCATTTTTACATAAAATTTAACGACTGCAAGACCATAAATAAATAGCTACGACAACAACGCCAAACCTGATCACCAAATTGATTATTAAAACGACGTTTTAACCTTATGAATTCAAATCTTTGGTAATAATATAGAATAACATAGACGTCGTTTCGTCAAAGAAAAAAACGTTGACAAAATTATTGCTTTTTTTGCTAAAACGACGTTTTTGCTACATGGCCAGTGATCGTGAGATTAAAAATTGCATTAAAAATATTCACGACGTCAATATAGTAGAAGCTGCATTTAACAACATAGTGAAATTGACCAATGATAAAATCTGGCTTTTTATGTTGGCTACAAAGTCGTTTCTGAAGCATCATCGTGGAAAAGAATCTGCATTTTTGCAATAGAAAAAAATCTTAAATTGTATTGTTGCTTATGTCCGCCATCTTGTTGTTTCTACACTTGACACTTTTTAATAAAATTGTACAAGATATATGACTGTTCTTTTCTAACTTGTGTTTAGAGTACATTTGTATACAATCGACGAGTCAAAATAGCGAATTCTACTTTAAGAGCACATGGATCGAACAAATATTTACAAGTATCGCCTTGCCACGAACGAGCATCGCATTACCACGCATGGACGTTGCACGATAAACAAGCGATGTTTGACAATAGATTTTCATCATATCATCAAACGGTCTACTTGAGGTCACCGTGCGAAAACCGAACTGAGAAAGTAGACTTATATCACAGTCTCTTGGCGGTGACCGCATGGCTATCTTGTAATTGCCATTTCAGTGATTTATGTTCAAGGTTTATGAAGGACCGCGTGGAGACGTGGAAAAACGCCATCAACAATTGTCAAAATTATATACATGTATTTAAAAAAACATAGACGAGACATCATGATAATTCTAAATCAATCTAATAGTAATAATTTAAAAATAACCTTCAAAATCCAATGGAGGTCGTAGCCTATAGTAACGTAAGAGGAACGCATGATTGACGTATGGTGACCGAACAATGTTCACTTTTTAACCTAAACAACGCCATCCAACGGTCCCTGTGCAGTGACCCTGTGACCACCGTGTTGTCTACGCTTGTTTTTGTTTTCCTTGTGATTATCTAGCCATTAATTCAAAATGCACCACGGGTACATTACGCATTCTTGTGAAACATGAGGGTTACACATAATTTTGTAAACCGCATATTTTTGTTAACTCTCATCAAAATAGAAAGAACATCGTAGGATATTCTCAATACCAACCAAAACTCGAATTCGCTCACCTGGATATATTTCAGTCGTTGGTGCACAATTACGCCAAGTTTTTTCAACTCTTCTGTGTTAGAGGAATCGGAATAGGCTTCTAGGCTGTGAAAATGATAAAGTTATGTATTCCGCGATAAATATTCAACTGGCAGGGCGTGGCAAAGCCTAGACGTAACTTAGGCAAGTTAAGTTTTCAATAGTTTGGGTTCTTTGAAAACTTCCGCCTACAATTGTCGTGAACGCGTGTAACAACCGTTTCTTAAACCAAATGGAAAGCGTGCTGAGCGAAAGTGCAACATACCGATACTTAAGCTCGGCTTTGTCAAGGCAATCATCTTAGATAATACATATGTGACTCTTCACGCAAAAAAGGACCATCTGGGTAGTGCGTTAAGTGTCGACCCTAGTCATTCTGCGCGGATTGCGCAGACTACTAGGGTCGACACTTTACGCACCGTACCTATTTTTTTAATCTAGAATGATCAATCTACCTTCCAGCGTAAGAATTTTTGGAATGCGGCTTCTGGTTGACCTATGCTGGATCAAATCTCTTTTTTCAATAATTCATTTTACAGAATTCCCGGATGGTCCCTTTTCGCGTGACATATATGTATTTGTATATACTGAGGTAAAATATAGTGGTATATATTTACTTATTAGGTAAACTTAAGAATTCTTAAAAACTTTCTACGACTTTTTCACGGATTTAATTTTGCATTTCGATTTGAAAAATCCCCAATCGCGTTTTGTTATGTGGATTAACGTAGTCGTTAGTGAATAATGATTGTTAACGTATCCAGGGGCTAATTCTAAAAGAAATCAATGTCTTGATAAAATAGTCAATTGATTGCTGAGTGCATGCTTCTCAGACGTTATTATAAGTCGTAGGATAACCTTTGGTCTGCCTTCTGCATTCACGTCAAGTGGACGCGAAAGAAGACAATCTATTCCAAATCTTACGACATCTTAAATTTACCAAGTCCAGATAGTGAGTGATTTTGTCAAGGTAACGCATCTCATAATTCATTTTTATTGCAGTCGCGTTGATACGACAACCCTCGAAAAAAATCATCATAATAACTCGCTTTAAGGGCTAGAAAGTTATTATGAGCTTGCCAATTAAGCGTCGAATAAAAACAAACCCAAAAATACGTAACGCCAAGGAGCAAATTCGGCGTGGCATTTTAACAGTTTAAAGACGATTCCCTTACAATGTTTCGCTACCGGCAGATATCTGCAAGCGTCTTTATTGACCCACTATTTCAGAGTTGATTGTATTTCAGTCAGTAAAATCATTCAATGCTTTACCAGTTTAAATGATTCTTGTTTTTTCTTTCTTTACCTTCTGTGGGGTACTGAAGAAAATTCCTGTTTGATTTTATAACCAAAACCTGTAAAAGCCCATTTCATTTGCAAGATTGGTTACTAGATCTAACACTCGACGTACGTGGTCGATTTTTGTTCCCTTGCATATAGCTTGCTTTTAAACGATCGATTATAAAGAAAAAAATCCACATCTTTATATTCAATGATCTGACAAATATATATGATATAAAAAAAAAAAGGTGTTGCACCCATAACAAAAAAAATATTTTATACTTTTCTGCAAAATCTTTTGGGCATTTCCATTTATGATCCATTTGTTGGTTTAAACCTATTTATTTTACATCGATCGGGAAACAAGTTCTTACAACTTAGATTAATTCCTCTCGTTCCTGCTTCTTAAAACGATCGATTTAAAAAAAAAGACTTAATCCACATCTTTATGTTCAATGTTCTGACGAATATTTATGATATAAAAAAGTGTTGCACCCATAACAAAAAAAAATATTTTATACTTTTCCGCAAAATCTTTTGGGCATTTCCATTTATGATCCATTTGTTGGTTTAAATGTAATGTTATCAGGTTAATCAGGAGCAAATTATTATTAGCTATTTCCTGGACCCGACGAAGGCGGAGCTAGGTATAATGTACTTTCTGAAAATTGGTATTTGGTAGGACAAAACAGGGAGGTTTTAGATTTATGGACATTTTATCTTTGAATAAATAGTCTGGTAATAAGCCGCTTGGGGGGGGGGGGGACTACATCTTGATGTAATGTTGTATCGCTATTGTAAGTCTTATTAGTAAAGTTGCAACTTATAGAATATATGGAGTTATTGTTTATCTTTTATCTATGAAAATCCACTATACGATCAGGTCATCTATATGGCTATTTTACGTCATAACAGAACATAAACCTATTTATTTTACATCGATCGGGAAAGAAGTCCTTACAACTTAGATTGTTTCTGCTTCTTGAAAAATTCACCAGTACTCGCGCCGAATGTGTTGGCCAATGAAAGAACCAATATCGATAGCCGCTCCCGGGAATCGAACTCAGGACCTTTGGGTCAAGAGGCCGACGCTGTACCTCTAAACTACGGACATGCAAATAATGTTTTAGAAAGAAAGGAAAGTCTAATGAACCTCAACTAGCAAGCCAAACTGACCTTCCATTGACTTCTCAAAAATAAACTTTCTCAAAATCTGAATAAAACAACTATAGAGTATTGCTTTTGACCTGAATCTCTCTAAGTATGTTAAGTTTTATACCAATATAACAAGGGGTAAAAATTGAGGATCATTTGCTTTTGGTTTTATAAAAGGTACATGTGGGAGGGATACCGCTTTCAAAAGATTGTTGTTGTTGCTGCATCGTGAACGCTGGATAGGCTTTGCTACCCCTCGCATTATTATGACATAAAACTTTAAAGATTTCGATAAGTGATATTTTTCGCACTATTAGTGTCGAACGGGATATTTGAAGCTGGGGGATCAAGTCCAAGTCTAGTCTTGGGCTATCATGTGAATCAGACAATTTTCTCGTAATGTAATTTTAATCATTGTTATATCCAGTGAACTCATATACAATTTGATTAATAAAAGGAGAAAATGAATTAATTTAAAGCTATTGCAGTTCTTAAATATTTCTTAAAAAAATCCAGTCATTTGAAGACGGAATTTCGCTCATGGTTCCGCCTGATTGAAGGAAGAAGCCAAAGATACGCAATCCCCATACAACATTTATCTAAAGATACATTTCTTTAAAAAAAAAACCCTAAAAACCTAAGCTTTTTTTCATATACCGTATCAATTATATATAAGACAGCATAAGACACTTTTGGCATTAAACTCAACCTCTGTTGTCTTGATGCACGCCTCGATGTAATTTTAGTTTTTGGTTGATACTTCAATTTAAAATGGCCTTATTTTAATTTATTGAATTCGTGGAAAACCGATTTCATTTACGAGATAGCATGTTTATATGATGCCTATTCGTATCTACGAATCTTTAAGGCAATTAATTATTTTTCAATTATAGATTAAGGTAGTGGAACCGTAATAGTTCCGTGACATTTCAGAACTCATGATCTTTCACAATGTTGACCGAGGTTTCCTAATGAAACTCATTAGGAAACCTCAGTTAACACTGTTAAAGTTTAATACTTCCAAAACATTGCGGATCTATTACGGGTCCACTACCTTATTAATCCATATCTTATACATACCCAACAATAGGCTCTATAAACTCTTTAAGGACACCTTCGTGTAGTAACTTCTCGTATGTATTATGTTTAAATTGAAAAACAAAGCTGGAAATTTGACTTGTCCACCACAAAAATGGGTCGTCATGGTAACGGCTTATTCTGTTAAAAAGATCTTCTGGTACTGCCGGAGGGTAAAATTCGGGTTTATATTTGTTAAACAGAATACCGATTGTTATTACTTGATAGCTTTCATAGTCTGAAAAAGAAAGAGAAAATAATGAATAGGTATAGCCTTGCATTTAAGACGAACAAGTTCGAGTAATGTTAGAAAAGTGTTACCCTGCTTTGTGCGTGACATTACGTGCAGTGCTGGGTACAATTTCCAGACGTTGTGTTATAGCATTTAGGCAAGCTCGGTTTCAAATTTTTTCTCAGGCGGAGCCAAACTAATATCTTATTTTTTACCAATATTGTATGGCTGGTTTACTTTGTAAATGCATTGTTTTGGCTTCAGCTTGGTGCAGTCAAAAAAAACAAATTGATTATATGTGGTTTTTCTTCTACCTTGTTTTCTACTTTGACGTAGTTTTTCCCAGACGATTGTTATTATTCTTTGCTGTACAACCGAATAAAGACGGTGTGTTTATTTGATGTACGGAGTAAACGTATCTGATTTCCTACCTCGCGTTCAGACTTATCATGCAAAGCAAAGTAAAATTTATTTTATTCAGCGATTCTAGGCAAGCTTAACAAGTTTTTTTCTTTTTTTTTTTTTTTTTTTTGTAAACGCGGTAACGATCAGGTTGTCTCGATGGCAATCGATTTATAACGAGTTAATTTTTTTCTTAAATAAAAAGCATTTTGTGCTTTCATGCACACGTTTTACTCCCATCATCAAAGAAATGCCAAGCTTACGTTTATTCAGAATACATCATGATGACGCAATTTTAAAAGTGATATTACACGTGCCTGTGTGAGACAAAGGGCCAACTTACCTCTAGTTACCCGAACGGGTCCCAGTTGACATCCGGGCAACAATTAGAAACCAGCTCCTATGTTCCGGCTGACAAGATGTTGCAAACCGTTTTCAAATTAAATCCGTTTTGCGCGCATGTGCACGCGCAAAGCGGGTTATAATTGTGGCCCAGCTGAAAAACAACAAAATCGGGACCCGTTCGGGCGCCAGATAAGTTGGTCCAAAGATATTTTTAATGGTTGTTCGATAAAAACATAAATGTGGCTGTTTAAGAGATATAGGTAGATTTTGCGCGGTGTGCCTTGAAATCAACTTTAAACGGTTAAATTCCCGTGCTTTTCTTTCAAAATAGATAAAACAGGTTTAAACAAAATATCTAAAAAGATACAAATTATCTTATAAATGTATCATATGCTTTTTAAATATACCCGATATACCTATGGTAATAGATTCAACGCCTACGTCAGAGCTCAGTTTTGAAAATACACCTATACCATAGTTCGGTCTCGGTCTCGGTCTCTAGACCTTGCCCTGTTATCATATTGTCTATTTTTGTCCGAAAATAAGGATAAAACTATTACCCCCCCCCTTTAAAAATATACGTTCTTTTATGTTTGTCTGTCTTCACAATATGCATAAGATTTCAGACCAGGATATACAATCGTGGCATTATTTAATGGATTTAAATGAAATATTGATTGTTTTGAACGACGATGTGTCATTCACTATTTCGCAGTGTTTTGAGAGAGTGTTTTGACTGTATTGCATGGAGCGCTGAACGAGCAATTCAGAACGGTTTTGATCCAGCCCTGCGTTCAGAATAACAAATCTGTGCAAACTGTTTGTCAATTAAACCCAGCTTTGCACGCAAGTGCACGTGCAAAGAGGGGTATAATTGGCAAGCAGTTTACATTGCCTTGTCATCCTAAACGCAGGGCTCTTGAATGTCAAGATCACGATGATACTTACTGGATATGACGACACAATATGACGTACAGGTAACAACATCGTGAAATTGACATTCATCTCGATCAAAACCATTCCAAATCAATCGCTCAACGCTCCATGCATTCATTCAAAACACTCACTCATACTATTTAAAAACGCTCCAAACTCACTGAAAAGGATAGAATCAACAACGTCTTTTAAAACGAATAAAGCTTGAAAAAACGCGATTTCACTGACATAATTCGAATTGTAAGCGTCTGATAAGTTATCGAAAAAATAGGAAGCTATTCATAGAACTTGTATGCATACTTTATTAAAGGCAGGTTATTAATATCGCTAATTTTGTTCATCCTGAACTAAATTTGCGATATTGGATTACCTTCCATTGAATTCAATCAAAACTCGCTCCACAAACTCATTCAAATTTTATTCCAAAATCATTCCAAACTCATTCATCTTGTCAATTTGACGATGTTGTTAACTGTACCTTCACTGAAGAAATTTGCCCTTTTTCCTGTCCTATCCAAACAAGTAGCACTCAGGGGTTTCAGTCTGTATCCCGGTTGTGGAGAAGCGACAACTGTTCTATTGAGAGCGTAAGCAATCATCAAACAATTTGATATCGTGTTGACAGTACATCCAAAACCACACGGGTGTATCTGACATTGTACCTTCTTTCTGGATTTACAGGAGTCTGGATTCTTGGGAAACAATAAAGAAACTGTACATCATGAGTATTTCATGTGTTTTTCATCAGGTTTAAAGTAACTTTCAACACATTTGCAGGTTTATCACGACGGCAGGTGCACCTACCCATGGTTTCCGGTCTTTTATTTAACCAGTTGAACCACAGTGGGTATATTTAAAAACATTATGCGTAGTTCTAAAAGAAGGGAATTGGGTATATTTAAAAACATTATGCGTAGTTTTAAAGGAAGGCAATTCACTTATTTATCGTTAGTCCGCTTGCATTACATCTGTACAATCAAATAATGGAATAAACACAAAAAGTAATGAAATTATTTTCATGCGTTCGTAAATCCACATAATATTCACATTTTAATATTTTATAAGTGATCGACAAATCAACATATTATTTTCATGTTACATCTTTGTATTTAAAAGGAAAAGATAGTCAATAGAATGAGTAGGTATTACATCAAGTATGTTTTTCATTGTGTTCTTGAACAGCTGAATATAAGTTTATCTCAGTTTTTCCCTGTTACAATTTCGTTTATACCCATGTACACGAAATGATGCAAACGCCAGAGCAACGCCTTTTTATTCGCAGTTTAAATTCTTCAACATCGAACCTGTAAGAACACTCTTTGAAAAAAACATCCAATCGGCTTAAAATTTACTCAGTGGTTTCTGTTGAATGAAGGTTGTTGTTCATTATTTATTATTTAAGAATAGACAAAACCCTTGGGTGGCAAGAAAAGTTTACCTGGCTTTAATTTTACGCAATCATTAATATGACGAAAATAGGGTCTCATTGGGGCGGGGATGGAAACGTTCTAAAAAGGACTGATGATTATCAGTTCTCCCATCCATTTATTTCTGATAGCTAGAATAGTGTCCAAAAATAGCACTGTTATCTGGTCGAGGTTGGGAGAATTTGTCTTGAAGAGGCTGTGCATATGTTTCATTGTTTATGGCCTATCTAGGACTAATACATGTGCAGGCTGATCTTTTACCTATGCCTCCTGCGAAAAACACTTATAATCCGGATTCAGCATGTCAAGGGTTAATAAGAACAAAAACAGTTCCTTCGGCAAAGACTACCAAAAAAAGATTAAAACCTCATTTAGATATATACGTTTCTGGAGGTCTCTAGGTAAATGCATATTTCTAAATATATATAAGAGAAATCACTAACGTCTAACCACAAATCGTAAGCCAAACCACCCACAAACCCCAATCCTTTTTGGCAGTTCTGAAAAGCACTATAGGAAGTAATATATTTTAGTTTTTATAAATGGACAACAGTCCAGTGTATAAACCGCGGCAATATCCCTCATTAGTCTACAATTATCGACCCATTGGGGGAAGACAAATAGTCGGAAAGAATGGGTGCCGCCATCGTGAATGAACCCGGGACCTTTTGAATAATAGTCCCACGCGATGCCACTGCGTTATGATAGCGGTACGTCAATACATGCAGAACAAAAAAACCTTTATGAATTGCTAACCAAGAATAATTGACGACGTCATTTCCAAAGGAATAAGAAACCGTAGACGTTTTTGTGTCAATGACGTGGACGGTTATAGGCTAGAAAATCTAAAATAAAACTCGACTCCAAATTTAATAATCCATGTGCAAAACGCCGCCAATAAATGAGGAACGATCACAAAAGCAAGGACTAAAAAGATGACATAGTTAAAAAAGATAAAATTGGCATTTTTACATAAAATTTAACGACTGCAAGACCATAAATAAATAGCTACGACAACAACGCCAAACCTGATCACCAAATTGATTATTAAAACGACGTTTTAACCTTATGAATTCAAATCTTTGGTAATAATATAGAATAACATAGACGTCGTTTCGTCAAAGAAAAAAACGTTGACAAAATTATTGCTTTTTTTGCTAAAACGACGTTTTTGCTACATGGCCAGTGATCGTGAGATTAAAAATTGCATTAAAAATATTCACGACGTCAATATAGTAGAAGCTGCATTTAACAACATAGTGAAATTGACCAATGATAAAATCTGGCTTTTTATGTTGGCTACAAAGTCGTTTCTGAAGCATCATCGTGGAAAAGAATCTGCATTTTTGCAATAGAAAAAAATCTTAAATTGTATTGTTGCTTATGTCCGCCATCTTGTTGTTTCTACACTTGACACTTTTTAATAAAATTGTACAAGATATATGACTGTTCTTTTCTAACTTGTGTTTAGAGTACATTTGTATACAATCGACGAGTCAAAATAGCGAATTCTACTTTAAGAGCACATGGATCGAACAAATATTTACAAGTATCGCCTTGCCACGAACGAGCATCGCATTACCACGCATGGACGTTGCACGATAAACAAGCGATGTTTGACAATAGATTTTCATCATATCATCAAACGGTCTACTTGAGGTCACCGTGCGAAAACCGAACTGAGAAAGTAGACTTATATCACAGTCTCTTGGCGGTGACCGCATGGCTATCTTGTAATTGCCATTTCAGTGATTTATGTTCAAGGTTTATGAAGGACCGCGTGGAGACGTGGAAAAACGCCATCAACAATTGTCAAAATTATATACATGTATTTAAAAAAACATAGACGAGACATCATGATAATTCTAAATCAATCTAATAGTAATAATTTAAAAATAACCTTCAAAATCCAATGGAGGTCGTAGCCTATAGTAACGTAAGAGGAACGCATGATTGACGTATGGTGACCGAACAATGTTCACTTTTTAACCTAAACAACGCCATCCAACGGTCCCTGTGCAGTGACCCTGTGACCACCGTGTTGTCTACGCTTGTTTTTGTTTTCCTTGTGATTATCTAGCCATTAATTCAAAATGCACCACGGGTACATTACGCATTCTTGTGAAACATGAGGGTTACACATAATTTTGTAAACCGCATATTTTTGTTAACTCTCATCAAAATAGAAAGAACATCGTAGGATATTCTCAATACCAACCAAAACTCGAATTCGCTCACCTGGATATATTTCAGTCGTTGGTGCACAATTACGCCAAGTTTTTTCAACTCTTCTGTGTTAGAGGAATCGGAATAGGCTTCTAGGCTGTGAAAATGATAAAGTTATGTATTCCGCGATAAATATTCAACTGGCAGGGCGTGGCAAAGCCTAGACGTAACTTAGGCAAGTTAAGTTTTCAATAGTTTGGGTTCTTTGAAAACTTCCGCCTACAATTGTCGTGAACGCGTGTAACAACCGTTTCTTAAACCAAATGGAAAGCGTGCTGAGCGAAAGTGCAACATACCGATACTTAAGCTCGGCTTTGTCAAGGCAATCATCTTAGATAATACATATGTGACTCTTCACGCAAAAAAGGACCATCTGGGTAGTGCGTTAAGTGTCGACCCTAGTCATTCTGCGCGGATTGCGCAGACTACTAGGGTCGACACTTTACGCACCGTACCTATTTTTTTAATCTAGAATGATCAATCTACCTTCCAGCGTAAGAATTTTTGGAATGCGGCTTCTGGTTGACCTATGCTGGATCAAATCTCTTTTTTCAATAATTCATTTTACAGAATTCCCGGATGGTCCCTTTTCGCGTGACATATATGTATTTGTATATACTGAGGTAAAATATAGTGGTATATATTTACTTATTAGGTAAACTTAAGAATTCTTAAAAACTTTCTACGACTTTTTCACGGATTTAATTTTGCATTTCGATTTGAAAAATCCCCAATCGCGTTTTGTTATGTGGATTAACGTAGTCGTTAGTGAATAATGATTGTTAACGTATCCAGGGGCTAATTCTAAAAGAAATCAATGTCTTGATAAAATAGTCAATTGATTGCTGAGTGCATGCTTCTCAGACGTTATTATAAGTCGTAGGATAACCTTTGGTCTGCCTTCTGCATTCACGTCAAGTGGACGCGAAAGAAGACAATCTATTCCAAATCTTACGACATCTTAAATTTACCAAGTCCAGATAGTGAGTGATTTTGTCAAGGTAACGCATCTCATAATTCATTTTTATTGCAGTCGCGTTGATACGACAACCCTCGAAAAAAATCATCATAATAACTCGCTTTAAGGGCTAGAAAGTTATTATGAGCTTGCCAATTAAGCGTCGAATAAAAACAAACCCAAAAATACGTAACGCCAAGGAGCAAATTCGGCGTGGCATTTTAACAGTTTAAAGACGATTCCCTTACAATGTTTCGCTACCGGCAGATATCTGCAAGCGTCTTTATTGACCCACTATTTCAGAGTTGATTGTATTTCAGTCAGTAAAATCATTCAATGCTTTACCAGTTTAAATGATTCTTGTTTTTTCTTTCTTTACCTTCTGTGGGGTACTGAAGAAAATTCCTGTTTGATTTTATAACCAAAACCTGTAAAAGCCCATTTCATTTGCAAGATTGGTTACTAGATCTAACACTCGACGTACGTGGTCGATTTTTGTTCCCTTGCATATAGCTTGCTTTTAAACGATCGATTATAAAGAAAAAAATCCACATCTTTATATTCAATGATCTGACAAATATATATGATATAAAAAAAAAAAGGTGTTGCACCCATAACAAAAAAAATATTTTATACTTTTCTGCAAAATCTTTTGGGCATTTCCATTTATGATCCATTTGTTGGTTTAAACCTATTTATTTTACATCGATCGGGAAACAAGTTCTTACAACTTAGATTAATTCCTCTCGTTCCTGCTTCTTAAAACGATCGATTTAAAAAAAAAGACTTAATCCACATCTTTATGTTCAATGTTCTGACGAATATTTATGATATAAAAAAGTGTTGCACCCATAACAAAAAAAAATATTTTATACTTTTCCGCAAAATCTTTTGGGCATTTCCATTTATGATCCATTTGTTGGTTTAAATGTAATGTTATCAGGTTAATCAGGAGCAAATTATTATTAGCTATTTCCTGGACCCGACGAAGGCGGAGCTAGGTATAATGTACTTTCTGAAAATTGGTATTTGGTAGGACAAAACAGGGAGGTTTTAGATTTATGGACATTTTATCTTTGAATAAATAGTCTGGTAATAAGCCGCTTGGGGGGGGGGGGGACTACATCTTGATGTAATGTTGTATCGCTATTGTAAGTCTTATTAGTAAAGTTGCAACTTATAGAATATATGGAGTTATTGTTTATCTTTTATCTATGAAAATCCACTATACGATCAGGTCATCTATATGGCTATTTTACGTCATAACAGAACATAAACCTATTTATTTTACATCGATCGGGAAAGAAGTCCTTACAACTTAGATTGTTTCTGCTTCTTGAAAAATTCACCAGTACTCGCGCCGAATGTGTTGGCCAATGAAAGAACCAATATCGATAGCCGCTCCCGGGAATCGAACTCAGGACCTTTGGGTCAAGAGGCCGACGCTGTACCTCTAAACTACGGACATGCAAATAATGTTTTAGAAAGAAAGGAAAGTCTAATGAACCTCAACTAGCAAGCCAAACTGACCTTCCATTGACTTCTCAAAAATAAACTTTCTCAAAATCTGAATAAAACAACTATAGAGTATTGCTTTTGACCTGAATCTCTCTAAGTATGTTAAGTTTTATACCAATATAACAAGGGGTAAAAATTGAGGATCATTTGCTTTTATAATGCAAACCAGGAGCCTGTTTTTACTAAACATCTTACGATCATTTTTTGCGTAAGTCAAAAATCCAAGTTTCTTCTACAGTAGTAAATAAACATGGAATTCAGCCATGCACCTAATGACGATTCCAATGAGATATTGCAAGGCAGCATCTTACGATGAATGAAAACAACGGATACAATTTGTGATTTTGGCTTACGATTATTTTTTTTGTAAGAACTCAAGTAAAACGGGCCCCTGTTCTTAACTTTATTGGATTACGTCCCTTTAATTTCACTTAAAACTCGCTCAACACACTCACTCAATTTCGTTGCAAAATCATTCCAAAATCATTCACCGTGTTAATTTCACGATGTTGTTAATTGTAGCGCTCGGGTGTTAAACCATTTTTTTGTGGTGTCTGCTAATTCAAATACCTACATCCACGTGTTAAACACCATATTCAATATCTTCTATACATTATAATTACCCAAATTTGGCCCTCGAGATGTCTTTCCTTCTCTGCTTCACATCGGTAGAAATTCCAGATAAATAGTTATAGTAAAACAAAACTGTTATACTGACATAGGAATACAGCACTACTATTCCGTAACGGTATGCTAACCTCATTTTACCAACAGTTTCAACTCGTTTTTTATAGTTATTAACATTTATTTAACCTCAGGTGAACATGAATATATTTGCAAGTCTGATCTATTAATTATGGGTTCGATTGTAACAAAAGCATTATTTCACTTTTGATTTGTTTGTTCGTTTGAGTTGGGTTCTACGCCGCTTTCAACAATTTTTCAGTTAAAATCGCGGCGTCTGGAGCACCTTAAAATGGATTCCTGGTATTTCTAATACAAGTACTACCATTACATCCTTTCCTAGCCTCCAACTGCTATCTCACATAGGTCTACGATTATCTATCCATTGGTGGTAGACAAATAGTCTAAAAGAAAAAAGTGCCGCCGTCGCGGATCGAACCCGGGACCTCTAGGTTGACAGACCGACGCGCTTCAAATTGCGCTATGCTCTCATATTTTAAAACACGATCTAAATGTCAATTTCGGCGGCCTATAGCCTGCAATTTCAGCAACAAAGGTAAAAAAGTGGTTCTGGATTCTTCCTTAGCCATTTCCTGTTTTACAAAATTTTGGACCTGTCCAAATTCAAAGGTTTTGCAGACAAAAATTTCAAGTGGATTTATTTTGAAAAAAAATAACCATTCTGTAGGATAGAAAATAGTGTGGAAAAAGAAGAAATTGCTTGTCAGAAGCAATTTCTTCTTTCTTCACAATTTTTTTCTCAATCATAACATCACAGGTACGTAAAAAGCAGGAATTAAACAGCAATGGGTTAAAAGACATACTACAATGACCAAGTGTTGGGCAATCGGTTTCAAATCGGTTTCAAATCAGAGCCGATAATCGGTTTTAGTTGGAAGAGTAAATCAACTTATGTTTGATTATACAATCGTTTTACTAGAAATTAACACAGCACTCCAAGTATCAACCTTTTAAGAATAGAATATGAAAGTTTAGTTACCTATAGACTCTTTCTGCAGACTTTTCTAACGACTTCATAGCCCAGCATGAGGCAGTTGTAAATCATTTATTAGTCCGTCACCTAGGGGTAGAAACAGCACCATAATGGTGCTCTGGGCTATCAGTACCAAATCTCAATTGGCTGATCATTAAAGATGATAAATATTTCATTAACAGTTTGGTATGTGGCATCAGGGTGACTACTTGTTTGCATTATGGAATTATTCGGCAGAATTTGTTTACATAAGGTCAGCTTGTTCTGTCTTCATCAGCTACGCAGAAAGCTGATACCTCTAATTGTTGCACGGTCAGTCATTATCACATCTTAAACAAATTATCACAAAGCCATAAAACTGTCCAGTCAATTTGTGGGCTTATCAGCTGATCAGACCCCTAGGTTATAGACTGTTATCCTTTTCTCAGCGAAGAAAAAAATGACGAATATCGAGCTGTGCTCGTTGAGCCATCATCTGTATAAAAATCATTGTTGCATAAAATATACAATTTCGGGTTGTTATTGGCATACGTTAACTTACAAAACCTGGGCGTTACATTGAGAAAACGTGGATTAATCAGTAAGTTCACGTGCCGTTAACGCCCGACTTTTTTTTATCATACTCATCTAAAGAAGATAAAAATTCTGCAAAGTCTCGTTTTCATCTGTTTAAAGATGGCTTGTTCAATAAATTTTGTTTTAATACCCTCTAAATATATAGCAGTAGGAAAGCAATTTCCAATTTCCAAAAAAATAAGCAATTTTAAATCTGATTTCTAGGGTTTGTCCATGGTTTTAACCGGGTAATCAACCATTTTCAATAAATTGGATTTTGTAATCAACAAGCGGAGATCTTGAGCAATGCAATACAATACAATTCATTTTTTCATTCCGTTCCTCTTGATTATCAGGTGGTAAATATACATGAAATACAGTTCTTTCATTTAATTTATTGGCATACCGACATCATAACATGTCTTTGGCCATTTACAAATATTACAAAGAAAATATGGCTAAGACAAACAATGATATAAATATGAAATATACAAAATACATGTACAACAGATCACTCTCGGGAGTGCTTAAGTTTATGACCACAGACAAAATTAGAAAAAAAAACACATGCTAAGAATTATCAGTAATAGATTTTGCACGTATTTTAAAACTACTATCAAGATATTTGCAGATATTAAGAATTTATTTTTGCTGGTATTTGACCTAAAAGTAGCAAATTTATCAATCGTCGGAAAGGAAATATCACCTAAGTATGATTTCCTTAAATTTGAATATTTCGACAAACCATCAAAAAGTGATACTCAGACGCTTTAAATCTTTTATTACCAAAAGTACAAAACCGTTCATTTCTGGGAATATTAGTATATCGTTCCGTTTCTATTTTTATTGCGACCTTGGTCTGAATTTTGAAAAGTTTCTCAATAAATTATTAATATGAATTTCATACAGAGAAGGTTTGAAACGGAACTTAGTCTTACAAAGGCGATAATATGGTAATTTTGGAAGATTATTTATAACTGTGGAACATTCCAAAATGAATTGGTCGTTCGATCGAGTTTCTAATATGAAGAAATTATAACATTCTAATTAAATTGTTTCCCAACAATCTCTGTGCAAGGAATTACACTGGTACGTATACATTTCGTACCTAGACGAGCTGTCGTTTTACATAAGCTTAGAACAAAAACTTCAAAGACCGTTGTTTCAAAAGATTGATAACGGAAACCTCCCAGATTCAAAAAAGCATGATTTTGGGTTTGCACTTCCACTCCCAATAATCATCGCAAAAATCTGAAGTGAAGCTTATCAACGTCTTTCAAATTATATTCACCCAATACCTCGGATCCATAAAATTGGATACGTATAACGAGTGAATCAAAGAAGGTTTAGTTTGAACGTCTAGTGGTATTCTGTCAAACGATTTTAACCAATTGTAACTCAAAGTCTGGTCAAATAATGTACGCATTGCTGTAAACGTACTCGAGTTATCGGTCGTGGAAGATGGCGGCTCTTATTTTTACGCTCATAAAAATTAGTTAAATTCGCCTAAAATAAACAATGGGAGTAGATTTAGTTATCTATCGTGTGAGAATTGGACTATTTGGTATGCCAGGGAAGTGTAAACGTAAGTTAGACACTCTCATTTTATCTAGTGGAGCCTTGAAATTGACTTTACGTTTAACCTTGCTCATGTCCTTGCTATTGTTAGTGGGTGGAGATATTGAGTCAAACCCAGGACCCCGCCAAGCTAAACAAAGAACATTGTCATTTGCGGATGCTGTTGTTTCCCCAGCTTCACAGCCCCCACCCCGACCAAGACGAAATGATAACAAAAGTAAAGAAACGGAAAATGAAGTAATGACTTTCTTACGTTCGATGAAAGATGATTTAAAAAATGACATGGGATCATTGAGGGAAAAGATTGATGGGATCGAAACTAGCATAAAAAGTATTCAAGCAGAAAATGAACAACTGAAGACAGAAAACATAAAAATGAGAGGTGAAATGAACAAATTATTCACTAAATTAGATAAGCTTGAGAGTCAATCAAGAAGAAATAATCTGAGAATTTATGGCCTAGAAGAGAAAGATTCTGAAACGTGGGAGGAAACGGAACAAAGGGTACGTCTGTTTATAAAAGAAACTATGCAGATGCCGAGTCACGAAAATGTGGAAATCGAGAGAGCTCATAGGGTTGGAAGTAAATACAGTGAAATAAGAGCTGTAATTGTCAAATTCAGCAAATATAAAGACAAGGATGAAATTCTTAGTAGAGCAAAACAAATATTTGATCGACAATCGGAACATATGGTAAAACAGGATTTCACTGAACGTGTGCAGAAACATCGGCGAGAATTGGGCAAGTTTATGATACAGGAGAAAGCGAAGGGTAAATATAGTGGAAGCATATTGACATGAACCTGGCCTTTGTGATTTAAATAAATTAAATATCGGTCGTTTCTCCTCGGCAAAACACGACTTACCTGCGGAATCCAAATGAAAAGTTGGAATGCACGTGCTAGCTCTGTTAACCCGTTATCGCACATGCTGTTCATTGTAACGGCGATATGTGGTCACCCTCATGAACTAGTGAATCAATACATAAATTGAGTTTCTTATTTATAAAATCTTTAGATGCGGGTGAGAATAATACAAATCTTTAAATTTCTTTAAATCTAATTTATGTGTTTTGAAAGGAAATGAAATGAAATCTCCTCTCTCAGTCGCAATAATTGTTTTTTGAAATAGAATCGTCTGCTACATGACTAGGCGCCCCGTATATAGGTAAACTCCACGCATACCTGTAATTTGTGCAGTATAACGGAATGTTCATGCTTGATCGTCACGTGCCGAAGTATCTTCGGAATTTATTCAAGTGCCTTATTATTTATTCTGCATAAAGGTCAGGTTCAAGTAAATATGCGCCCGCTATACACACGAATAAATTATAATAAACTTATAGTGGACACGGAGATTTTCAAGTTCGATGAATCAGCCAATCAAATCGTGAGAATAGGAAGGTACAAAGGTCAGCGGCAACGAATCGGAGAAGAGCGGGAAATTAATCGGAATGACGCAAACGAATCGGACCAATCAGTTATCGACAACGTGGCTAGCTTCGATGAACGCGGTGCAGTGGGCGGAGATTATTAGCATAGTGGTCAAGGTCTATTTACAAATATAAACATTCTCACGTGGAATATTTGTGGTTTGAAAAAATATTCTTCAGACAAAGATATATTACAATTCCTATTGGGAGGGTTTGATATCATTGGTATTTTAGAGACATGGGCTGACTTTTCCAGTGAATTTGTTAATATGTTACCAGGGTTTACCCTGTATGATTGCGTTAGAAAGAGGCACAGAAATAGTTTACGAAATAGCGGTGGAATTGCTGTTTTCATTAGAGATATATTCATTCGTAATAATTTTGTCAAAAGAATTCACAAAGAACTAGAGGATTGCATTTTGTTGTATGTTAACTCGAATATTTACCAAAATATGCAAGATATTATTATTTATATCACTTACATTTCACCAGAGGGGTCTAGTATTTATAATAATAGAGAAGAGAAAAACGGTATAATTTTAATGGAAAATAACATTTCTTTCATCCGTCAGCAGTACCCAAATAATTATTTATTCATTGCAGGAGATTTTAATGCAAGGACTCCGGATTTATTAAATTACATACCAGAAGATTCCTTAGATTTCATTTTTGGTGAAAACATTAACTATGATGGAGATAATTTTTGTATGCAACGTTGTAATAGGGACATGGATCGATCAAATCAATTTGGTAGAACCCTAGTTGAATTATGTTGTCTTCATAATATCCATATTCTGAATGGTAGATTGCATAATGATACTGCTGGTAATTTTACATGTTTAACTAGTAATGGCGCTAGTTTAGTGGACTATCATATTGCCTCGAGTGAGCCTTTTCCTTTTATCTCTTATTTCAATGTACTGGAGAGAGATGAGTCTGACCATCTACCCGTTAATTCTGTTTTAAAGTTTGCGCATAAGCATGAAAGTCTCTGTAATATGGAAAAGGGTCAATATTCGAGTAACATATATTTTCCCCTGTATGTATGGAACGATCTATACAAAGAAGATTTTTTACAACTTTTTTATCGGAAATGGGAAAATAATTTTGATTTGTTAAATGATTATGCCGCCAACAATGTAGATCAAGCAATTCAGAATATTTTATCTATTTATAAATCATGTAGCACAAAAATGCTTATAAAGCAGAAAACGTCATACATTGATAGTTCTATAGTTCCCTGGTGGGATGTAAACTGTGACAAATCAGTATAAATAAACTTAAATTAGGCAAATCCCAGGGTACTGACGGCATAGGCGCCGAGTTTTATAAATATACCTGTTTCCAAATTGCACCTATTTTATGCACGCTTTTCAATAATATATTAACCACAGGTAATTTTCCTAATATGTGGAGGGATAGTATTATAGTACCGGTACATAAAACAGGCTCTAGAGCTTATCCTTCGAATTATCGAGGAATTTCTCTCATCAACGTAATGTACAAGATATTTTCAAATATTCTACATGACAGACTATGCAAATGGGCAGAATATAATAACAAAATTGATGAAGCCCAGGCTGGTTTTAGGGCAGGGTACTCAACCATAGACAACATATTCATTCTCCAAAGTCTTGTTCAAAAATATATTAATAGGCAGGGTGGAGGGTTTTATGTATTATACGTTGATTTCCAGAAAGCGTTTGATTCGGCCATACACCAAAACTTGTTTAACTGTCTAAAAAATATAGCTGTCAATGGTAAGATGTTACAATTGTTATTAAATATGTATTCTAACATGCGTAGCTACGTGAGAGTTAATAAATGCTACACTGATCCAATCACGTGTAACATTGGAACCCGGCAAGGGGACGTAACAAGTACGATAATCTTCACACTTTATATAAATGAGTTATGTACCTTTCTTCGAAGTAAAAATCACAAAGGAATATTTGTAACCCAAGAAATTCAGGATGTAATATGTATTCTTTTCGCAGAAGATGTTGCAAATTGTGCCGAAACGGTAGTTAATTTGCAATCACAACTGAATTCATTATCAGAATTTTGCAGAAATACCGGTATGATTGTAAATCATAATAAAACAGAAATCATTGTTTTTAGGAGTTCAGGTCCTTTACGAAAATACGAGCAGTGGTCATACAACGGTGAACCGGTTAATGTCGTTTCCATTTACAAATACATGGGATTAATATTTACCCCAACACTATCGTGGGGAAAGGCAAAATCTAAATTAGTTTCACAGGCTAAAAAATCAATTCATGCGATAAAATCATATCAGACGAAATTTGGATATTTTACACACGAAGATTACTTCAAGCTATTTGACTCAATGGTAAAACCAATACTTTTATACGGGGGAAGCATATGGGGTTTTGAATACTCAATAGAAATAGAAAAAGTACAAATTAAATTTTGTAAAGACTTTCTTGGCGTTAGCCCCTCAACCAATGATTCCATTGTGTTAGGGGAATGTGGTAGGATACCTCTATGTATTGATTACTATCTTGCATGTATCAAATACTGGTTGAAATTGATATGTATGCCAGATTTCAGACTACCAAAAAATTGTTATAAAATGTTAGTGAACCTAGACGATATTGGAAGAAAGAATTGGGTTTCATCTGTAAAGCACTTATTATTTTTGTACGGTTTTGGGTTTGTTTGGATATCCCAAGAGATAGGAAATCATGATCTTTTTATAACCACGTATAAAAATAGGCTAATTGATTGTAAAACACAAAACTGGGAAGAATCTCTTAATAACTCATCACGTTGTAATACATATAGATGCTTTAAAACAATGTTAAATCCCGAAAGATATTTGTGCATTGGTCTATCTTATGATTTACGTAAAAACTTATCGAAATTTAGATGTTCTAATCATTAATTTAATATAGAAATAGGACGACACCGTGGAATAGAAAGAGAACGAAGGATATGTGAATTTTGTCTACAGAATTATAATTTATCATTTGTGTGAAGATGAATATCATGCGTTTTTCATATGTTTCCGTTATAGCGAACACAGAAAACAATATTTATATAGTTGGTATAAAGGGAAATGTTATTTAGCTGACTTTTATTTACTAATGAAATCAACAAACGAATCTGTAATAAGAAAAATTTCTGTTTTTGTCAAAGTTTTGATGAAAGCAAAAGAATCATGAACGGAGCGTCTCATTAGAATTTTGAATTAGATAATTTTATCTTTCAAATGTACGTTGTCAGCATTTAAAAGAAAAATATTGAAACCAAAGACTATTTTTCAAAATCAGTATTAATGGACGATGTTTATTAGGTTCACGATGCACGTTTGTGCATAGTGATCCTTGTCTACACAATCCATACATATATTTGTTATATATTACATTTTATATTTTCAAAAGAACCTTCGAAATATCATTTAGCATAATTTAATACTTTAAGATAACTCTAACATGTTATTGTTCTAGATTTGTATGTATTTTAGGCCGGTGGCCTCTATGTACGATAATTAATAAACTGTTAAACTGTTAAACTGTTAAACTCGTATGGTGAAATTTTATACCTAGATACATAGTAAAATTTTACTGTTATAAGATTTTCGCTTTTCAACATTGCAAATTTTGGTTTTAACAACATTGATTTCGAGACTAAATTCCATAGAATATCTTTAAATACTGTCAATTTGTGACTGTAAACTATGGGATTCGTTGTAAACACTACAGGATCATCGGCAAATAATAAGAGATTATTTAAGATTGTCGAGTACAATACTGAATTCTATTGGATGAGTACCCTGCAGAACCAGTCTATATTTGACTAGGCGACAGCCGAGTCAAAATATAGATTTGTTCTGCATGTTACGAATCCAATGAATTCAGTATTGTACTCGTTCATGTTAAATGACATCTTTATTTCACAAAATACACTGAAAGATCCAAAATAAACCATTTGCGGCATTTGAGAGAGAGAGACAAAAGGAATAGATCCAAACTGATCCGAAAAAACATTGTCAAATGCAAGCCACTACATACATGATAAAAATGAAAGAAGCAACTGTTCTAAAAGTAGGAGTCTCAGTGAAATGTTTATATCAAGTGTCAAGTCGAACCGTGCTTACTGATTATAATATGTAATTGACATGAAACAGAGCGACTACCCGTCGTCACTTGAAATATACATTTTCATGTTGACAAACTATTTCCTAAAATCAAGAGACATCATCACTTTGTATTTCTCAATGTGACTTGCATTCTTCTTTTACTTTCAAAGCCTGAATGGAATAAATGTAGATAACAATAGTCTTTCCAAGACAAAACTTATTTCAATACCTACAAACAGAGGGTTTGATACTTTGAAAGAGCCGTGAAAAGTGGTGATATTGATATTTGGGACTGCAGCCTCACTTTCATCGTAAAATATATCTTGCCTCGCTTTCATCGTACAATATAGGTTGCCTCGTTTTCAAATAAAATCCGTATTGCGCAGCAGCCTCGTTCTGATTGAATAATTTGGATCTAGATATTTCACTTTCACGTGATACAAAATAAATCATGTTATTGGTCTAAATTGTTTAGGTGCGAAATAAAATAAGATACCTAGACAAAGATTCGGGGTTGCTAGATAATTCATTGAAATCTAAGGTGTCAGTAATATTTATAGAAAGGATAAAAAGAAGCGGCGATAGCGGCTAACCTAGCTTCAAATTTATCGATATATATAAAAAAAAATTCTGTCGTTTTAGATTATTTGATACATGCACAATACAATTATGTGAGACAAAATTACATTGCTAGAGATTTTAAGTACACATTTTTTTAGAAAAGACAAAATTACAGAATACAACGTGCATTTAGATGTAGATGAGATTAAAGAAAGAAAATGAAGGGAGATACAGAATGAGGATTTGTACATGATTATCTTTATGAATTCAAGGCAATTTATAATGTATGTTACATATTTTTGTATTAATGATTGAACCGAACTATGACATGTTACATCTTTAAATGTGAGTGGGTGTCATCAGACTGTTACGTTTTATTTCTAAGCTAAATTAAAATGTAATGGTAGTTTCATATCGGGTACGCATGTACTGGTCAAGTTATATAATTTTTTATTCTCCAAGTTTCTAGTAAGTACATTGCAATGTTATGTAACTCAGGTATGATAATTGTTTCTATTTTTATTCTTTAAGAAAATGGTAGATATTTTTAGCAGTGGTTGACTTTCCTTATTGATAGAACAGGGGGATTGTGAAACGATTTCTAAGGTGGTGATCGCATGTCTTTACTGGGGATTTATTTGGATATATGTGAATTTATTAGTAGTGACTTTAGTATATGGATTATTAAACACTAAATACTTTGGAATTATTGTAAACATTTTTAGGAAATGATATTTGCATACGGACAGCACTTTCAATCATTAACAAAGATAAGTAGCTTATAGCTTGCTAGTCTTTAAATTTTTGTTGAGAGATTGAGATCTGTGCAACACTATGCCCAAATTTCCTTTAGATTATTTCATTTCTTCATTCGACATAAAAAATTCTTAATGCGAATAAGAAGGTTGCCTAGTATATTCAAGCAAATATGAAGGCATCTTCTTCGCATATTTAAACAGTGTCAAACATTCGTGAAAATGGAAATTGTTCAGAGCGATTGTCTTTTCATTCCAATCGGTAGAATCGTTCCACAGTTCTATTAGCTGGTGTCGGTTTTTAATCTTCTTACTCGCCAGTGAAGACACACAGGTTTTATTAGAGGGAGGTAAAAACTATCGATTATTTCGTCCAATTGGACGAAAAAATCGATAGTGTTTTACCTCTCATGAAAACAAATCAAAACTCGCCCATCACAATAATTCATTTTCATTCCAAAAGCATTGAAAAATCATTCAACTAGCAACTAGCAACAGTTTCTACAGCTAGCTATCTTGAAAGAAAAAAAGCTTCGTTCGATAAAACAGGGTTCAAGCCAATTTTAACATTTTTATTAGGGATGGATAACTTAGTTCTCGGTCACACTTAACTATTAATAACATCGTTAATTTGACAATATAAATGATTTTGGAATGCTTTTGGAACAAAATTAAACGAGTGCGAGGAGTGCGTTTTGAGTGAAATTAAAGGAAGGTAATAAAATATCGCTAATTTTGCCCAGGATGAACAAAATTAACGATACTTATAACCTCCCTTTAAGAAAAAATGAAAACGCGGTTTATAGATCGTTTCATTTTTCATCAATTACCAATCAGACCCCTATATCTTCAATGTGTTAGCGAAATCGCGATTTTTCTGGTTATATTCATTTTGAATGAAGTTGTTGGTCGAATCTTTTAATCGATTTTGGAACGTTTATAAACGGTTCGAATGAGTGTTTGGAATGAATCAATAGAGCACTGAGTGATTGATTTAGAATGTTTTTGATTGAGACGAGTGTCAATGTCACGATGTAACCAACTGTACGCGGTATAAATTTCTCGTGATAAATTCGAGAAAGACTAGTTGCTACAAAACTGTCACTTCTGGTAGTGAACTCAACTTTGACTTCATGTCTTTGTCATAAATCGATTTCTGGACGTCTTCTTTAATTTCTTTTTTGCAGATTTGATTCTTGGAGTGTTCACATTCAACACTTGTGTCTATTTGTTCATTTTTGTCTTCTTGAGAGTTGCCCAAGTTTGATTGTTGACCGAGCGTTGTGTTGTTTTGTCTAGTCTCTGTAGAGATACTTTCCTGGCTTGAATATCCAACATTGACAGTTCCTGATTGGGCTGTTGAACTGTACTGCATCACATATTCCTGCAAAAATATTTACATAGAATAACCAAATATTTGTTAATTTCTTTCAAAGCATTAGAAGGTCTATAAAAAACCTCTAAATTTCAATATTTCGGGGGGAAAAATCTTAATAAAGGCAATGCATGTACTTGCAAGAATATCGAATTTACAATCTTTACAAAGACTTCAAACTATTTCAATTGGAATAATACTGCATTAAAAAACAAGCGTAAAAAGCAAAAACATAAAAATAATAAAATAAATAAAATAAATTAAATAAATAAATAATTAAATAAATAAATAAATAGATAAAAGATAAAAAAAAATACGCACACACTCTCAAACCAATTGATTCCCTTTTTAAAAAAAATATCTACGGACTTTTTTTAGCTTTCATCAGTTGCGAAATACTTGAAGAAGTACATGTTACAACCGTCACTGAATCGGTTATCATCTTGTAGTATATACATTCTTGGCGGAAACATTTTTTCTTTGGAAACCAATTTCACAAAATGAACCAAAATATATAACCTATTTTCGTACACAAATGACCAAAGGGCTACAATAAACATTTACATTCTTTAAAGTTATTCGAAACCGACCAAGAAATATCCAAAAATCCATTAATATCAAGTCTATACATCCGATTAAAGGTAAACTACCCATTGAAATAGGAATCATTGATGGTATGTACATGGTTCTTTCCCTTTACTTACACTGTCGTTAGTTTTCATTGCCGACTTTTCATCTTGTGATCCATTTGCTCGATGCTTGATGAACACTCCACTTAAATGTATAAAATGGACATTAAAAACTGTAGTAAATAAAAGAAATAATTTCTTTAAAAAAAGTTTTCGTAGCATTTTTGCCCTTTAAAATTTCTAAAATAAATCCGTTTTTTTTTACTTTTGAAAACATACCAAGCAGATGTTAATGATAAAAAAAGCATTGGCAACTGTCATTATGTATATGTATACATAAGGTATATTAACAGGTATTTTATAACTTTCACATTATATTTGGCTTTTACATGTCATAAAGCGAATAAAAACATGGAAAAAAAATACCTACCAAAGGCAGATATATCTAGTACGGAAATGAGCATGGATATCATTATATTATGACTAAACAACATTAATCTACAACATAATTGCATGGACAAGAAAAAAATGATTTTGCGTAAAAATACCCGATGTGTCCATTGCAACCTTAAAAGAAATAAGTTGTATTTACTTTAAATATTTGTATATAAATTTACCGAGTTCCATAGGAAAATGTGCACTTTCACTTTAAGCATTTCTCTTGATTTTTACAAACCTGGGAAAAAATTATGTAGTATATTTGATACCATACTTTAGTCAAGACCTTTTGAAATTGAAAACAAATCAGATTTGGATAAAGTATGGCATGCTGCGTACGCTTAGGCAGAACTTAAATTGTTTAGATTTGACCTCCTTACAGCTTCTTCTTTGGTAAGAGATATGAGTTGATGTTGCATTATAAAGATTTAGAAGCCATTCTGCAAGTGTATGTTGTCTGCACTACTCTGTTTATACCTCATGCACGGGTGAAATTGTCGGAAATATCACGCAAAGACTAAACTTTCCAAAAGTAAGTGAAAAGCAGTACTTACAATAATAAAGCTGCTACAATAGTTATGATGCTAAACACCACAATGAGAACAATTGCCCAAATTTGTAATGGATGACCACTTTCAAACACTGGTGCCACTATATAGTCTGTGACATTAACACTTATGTCTGTAGTGTTCTCGATGATAACTTGTAAAGAGGCTTCCAGTCTACACTTGTTTGCTATATGATCTATTTCACAGTCTGTCAAATTCTGGTCCCCGACAAATGTGACAAATTCTTCAAAATTCAGGAATGGTGGTGGACACGGTGCGCATGACAGGAAGTCGGATGTTACCTCAGAATGGTTACCAGAAATGAAGCAAGCACATGTTGTTTGCACTGCCATCAGTGCTAAAAGTATCTGAAACACATTGATACAAAACGTGAAGTATTCTGTGTTATTATTCAACTGGCAGGGCGTGGCTTAGCCGTGACGTAACTTAGGCAAGTTTACTTTTCAATAGTTTGGGTAATTTCAAAAGTAAGTTGGCAATTATCGTTAACGCATGCAAATAACTGTAGCCTAAACCTAAAGGATTTGCGTGCCTAGAGAAATTGACCACATTTAATCGTTTGGTTACCAAGCCTCGTAACTTCAGCTTGGACAAGCTGAAGTTAGGAGGGTTAGGCTACCAACATACGTTTTAATGTCTCCAGTTATTTATGCCGACTCTTTGTAGAAGTAGGTAAATTAAATAATAGCTAATTTACCTTAACCTCAAGTGGAACAACCCTTTACTTAAGCTCCGTCCTGCTAGTACAATTATCATGGATTTTACATTAAGTACACGAATGATTGGCTATGAAATACTCGATAACTCAGAAAAATCAGTAACAGATATTGAAAACAACGAGCTTTATAAATGCATTATTGCTTGAACAGAAATTTAAATTTATATTTAAAAAAAAATGAGGCAACATATTCCAAATAAAAAGTTGCAGTCAATTACAATAAATCACTGAAAGATATCAACGATGCACATGACGCCGCTTGCAAAATAAAGCCAGAACAAAGACGACGAGAAACATTTGAGATACGCTCTAAGTCTAATAAGGAAATATACCAAAACGTCTTATATAGGGCGAGTTCATGTTTTTTGAGAGCATCTACATTTGCAGAGACCTAAAAATGGTTTAGCGCCCTAGTGACGAGCGCGAGGGCGTTAAAGCACATTGAGGGACTCTACACATATCAACGCCCTTAAAAAACATGATTGTATTGACGCTATTATTGCATAAAAAGACTATAGTACTAATTCAAACATATATCGCATAAAGTTTCACAGGACCGCTTCAAAACTTGCTCCGAATCCATATTCTGACTAAACGTCAACTACTGGTGATACAACACCGTTTACCGCAAATCGATGTTAAAACAAACAAAAAGGACTTTGAATAATCCCTCAACCTTCATTCGGTACCGGCCAAAATTACGCGTTAATTGCTAAGTCATTTAAGGTGTCAATAGAAAATAATTGTACGATGATAATCTAGAATAAAAAGCAAACTACTTTAACAACGAGATTGGGTTGTTGTATTTTAGGGTTAACTTGATCTTTTGTTAGTGAATCCAGAGTTATATACAGTATATAACATCGTGAAAATGATTATCTGAATAATGTAGGGACGATTTCGGAATGAAATTGAAAGAGTGGGAGGAGCGAGTTTTGAGTTAATTATTTTGAATATTTTTTCAATAGTTGCAATCATGTTAGTGAAATCGCGATTTTGTTTCTATTTTTTATAATTTTTAATGAAGTTATTAATCTTATTATTTTAGTAATTTTTTTTGAACGATTTTGACTGGTTTGAGTGGGTGTTTCGAATGAGTTGATGGAGCACTGAGTGAGTGATTTAGAATGGTTTTGATTGAGATGAATTTCAATTTCACAATGTTGTTAACTGTAACTAATTTCACATCCAATATAGATAAAATAGAACAGTATATGAGTTATGATATTTTTTTGTCAAAATGTTTAAAACGATGTTATAACTATATCTGAAAATTTGATCATATTTTACTCCTCGAAAACAGAATAACACATTATGCCGTTCCAAGTAAGAATTTGCTGGTCTTTCATATTTGATCCCGCTTGAAGTATACCAAGGGTTACAGTTGAACTATAATAAAAACGTTTTGAGATATTAAAGATGGTCCTCAGCGATAAGTAGAGGGTCTAAGTGAAAATTAAAGGCTTTATTTACTTTATACCCACTCAATGATATCCAAATGTTTGTAAGGACAAAGACGCAGACATTATTTTCAGTGTGACGATTTGAACCAGTTATATGTGCTGTAGGCTATACATGTATTTTTCTCAGCTGAAAAACCCTGCGTTCAGGGTACGAAAACTCTCGCCACAAAATGAATGCATTTTTTTAGTGAACAGATGCTCCTTTTTTGACAAACTAAGATTTATTTTTGTCCTTCAGGAGATTCAGTATAAGAAATATTTGAGATAAAAAAATGTTAACCTTTACATATTTTGGGGTCCATACATTCGTATTTAATATTTGAAAAAAACGTTTTTAATTTGAATTCTTAATCTATATAATCTGCGTTCAAGAGAGATAGGGCCCACGAATGTTAGCGAGCGATCTCCTGCTTTCCTATCCTATGCTGTGTGGATCGCTTGCGATAATCGGCGAGCAACGTCATGAGATGTCTGTCATAGGCCTATCGAACTAAAAATTCTGATAACATTATCAGAATCCATTTTCACGCAAATCTCGTGACCTCCGTTTTGTTTGGAAAAACACGTATAATCATCGACAGGGCGCATTCTATGAATAACTTCTGTTTTACTGCAAAGAATTAATTAAAACAAAATGTTTTCTGGTGGTATTAGTCGAATTAAGCTTTGCGATGAGTAATGCAATGGTTGTACTAGTGTGATTTATACCGGGAGTCCTTTGTTAGGGGCTCCAGCCACCGAGATATAACTGAAAGCTATTTAAAAGCGGCGTAAAACCCCATTCGAACAAAAACAAAAAATCTAACATCTTATTGAATTTTCTTTTTTTGTAATATCTACCACATCCTTGAGTTAAGGACGAAACCGTTCGCATTTACCTTTTACTTTAATTGTACACGCATTGCGTGGTCGTTACAGTTAACAACATCGTGAAATTGACAAGATGAATGATTTGGGAATGATTAAGAAATGAAATTGAATGAGTGTGTGGAGCGAGGTATGAGTGAATTTAATGGGAGGTAATCCTATATCGTAAATTTTGTTCAAGATGAACAAAATTTGCGATATTGATTACCTCCCTTTAATAAAAAATACATTCAAGTTTTATACATGACTTCCTATTTCTTCAAGAACCTATGAGAGGCTAATAATTTGAATTATGATAGTGAAATCGCGATTTTTCTCAATCAAAATTTATTTTGCATGATGTTGGTTATTCTTTATCTTTAAATGGGTTTGATCGTTTTCGAATGGTTTGAGTGAGTGTTTTGAATGAATGAATGGAGCGCTGAGTGAGCGATTTAGAATGGTTTTGATTGAGATAAATATCCATTTCACGATGTAACTTACTGTATCTTGCAAAGCTGGATATTCTAGAAATCTGGAACACACAGACACACGGATATATACCTTGGTTTATTTGGCCCGAAATCGAACTATGTGAAAAAATGTTTAGATAACAATTATCGACATATTTAGCCAATTAACAAAATCTGTTTTACATTCAATTCCGCTTGTTATTCATTCCTAAGAAAGCACCTGCAAAGCTGAGAAGGAATAATTAGATTATTATTAATTTGAATAGCAGGGATCAGATTCGGGTCAATAAAACCGCGCCATACAAGTTCTTTCCAGTATAACCCCGAACACATTCGTTTTGCGGGAGTATAAAGAAACAAATAAATAAAAAAACCGTTAATGTGATAAGGGTTCACCTGTTTCCGAGAAAATACTACAGGGACAATCGATTAATTTCTACTGTTATGTGATCTCTTTTGTCATTTGTATTCGATATCATGTTACTATTTGATGGATCTCCTTATTTATCAGAAAAAAAATGTATGTTAAATCTGGTTTGTTTAAATCAGGCTTAACGATGCCTTGGCGAATTGTCCAGTGAATTCGCGACAACTGAAGTACCTATCAATGAATTCCTAGTATTTATCGCGAATGTACCATCATTACATCCTTTCTTAGCCTCTAGCTGCATATTCAAATAAGTCACTATGTTAAAGTTGCTTATTTACAAACATGTGTGAAACTCAATGGAGGAAAATGACCGGGTCAATCGTTATCCATGTTTAATTGAGCGATCTGATTGGTCAATAGATTTTTCATTTGACAGTAGCGACCTTCCCTGCGTTCAGGATGACAAAACGATGCAAACAGTTTTCCAATTAACCCCGCTTTGCACGTGCTCCTGCGTGCAAAGCGGGTTATAATGGGAAAACTGTTTGTGCCGTTTCATCATCCTGAACGCAAGGCTGGTACATGCACTTCCTGCTAGATTATCTACACGTAACACCGCGGTTGGACACATTTATGTTATAAAGAACAGGTATTCCTGATCATGAGTTCGTTATTATATATCTTTTATCATGTAAATTACTCAAATGAATGTTTTAAGTTTCAATATTGAATTTGTAAATTGATTATGCTTCTTCTTTAAATGATATCCCTGCAATAAATAGGTTTGAGATGCAACAAAAGAACATATCTGTTCGTCTTTTAAACGTTGAAATGTTCGTAGAAAGTACACAGTCCCTTGGAAATACATGTACACTTAGAGATAGACAAACAAAGACAAACACAGCCCAAAATACACAAGGATAGAGAGTATTTTTAGACAGATTTAGAAATACCATATGTAAAGAAATAGAAAAAAATAACTTACCCTTAAGTACGTTCGAAAAAAGAATAATTTTACTACTATCTCACTTGAAATAAGTTATGCATCCCTCTTAAGGAAACTATTTTTGTGTGAAGTAGACAGTTTGATCTTGCTGAATGAGTCCTCATATCTTACTTCCTCAACTCATTCACCAGTATTTTATCTTATTCTACAAACAAAGAAGAAGATGTCAGTCGAACAATTATCGCTTTACTGTTTATCTTGTTTTTGTCTGTTATTTACCCTTTTTAAGTTCGAACATCACTTATTAGACATTTTGAAATCGACTCGATATTTGAATGCTTCGGAAGATATCCTTATATTTCAGTTTAATATTTTGTTGTTGTTGTTTTTACCTTTTCGGCATACATGTATTAGTACTGATACAGTTAGCAACATTGTGAAATTGACACTCAGCTCAATCAAAACCATTCTAAATCACTCACTCAGCGCTCCATACATTCATCTCAAAACTCACTCAAACCATTCAAAAACGCTCAAAAATGACTAAAAAAGATACACTTAATGACAATATTTAAAAAAAACATAAAATAGAAAAAATCGCGATTTCACTGACATGATTGAAATTATTAACGTCTGAATGGTTCTTGAACGAATAAGCAGCTATTTATAGAACTTTCTATGCAAATTTTATTAAAGGGAGTAATAAATATCTCTAATTTTATTCATCCTGAACAAAATTGGCGATAATGGATAACCTGCCATTGAAATTCTCTCAAAACTCGCTCCTCCCACATATTCAATTTCAATCCGAAATCATTTCAAAATTATTCAGGTTGTCAATTCCACGATGTTACTTACTGTATATCGATATGCCTATTCATTGTAAAGACATTAAGCACTGCAATGACATAATCAATAACGCAATCTTTACGGCATTCGGCATTACATTTGTATCTTCCGACGCAATTTAAAAGAAACGCTTGAAAAAAAATCACTCGAGACAACACTCATCATGTTAATTTCAATTACTTTCATTTGGGGTAGACTACCTTAATTCTCAGAAATCACAACTTTTTGGGCAGCCCAGATAGCCACGCGGGACAAAAAAAGGAACACTGATCGTAGGAAGAGAGTTTTGCATTAAACAACATCATGATTGCCAGGGTGGATGATTTTTTAATGAAATTAAATGTGGGTGTGAAGCGAGTTTTGAGTGAAATTCAAGTGAGGTTATTTGAACGAAATTAGAGATAATTTATTACCTCCATTTAAAAGATCTCCTTCTTTCCAATGGGTGTGTCTTCACGGACCAATTAGACGCTTTTAAAGCCACACCAGCCAAATAATCGTTGAGTCATTTGTTAAATTTCAATGAAATGTTGATCATTTTGAACAATTTCTAAATGTTTTTGATTTGTTTTTAAAGCGATTTTGAGTAACTAGTCTAAGAGTGAATGTTTGAAATAAAAGGATGGAGCGTTGATCGAGTAATTTAAAATTGTTTTTGAGGTAAATGTCAATTCCACGATGTCACTGATAATCTTTATATTTTGTTCTATTGTTATGCAAAATCATTTTTCAACTGATCAAGCAAATACACCCTTTATGCTTGATGTCCTTCCTCGAATTGACCCTCGATTGTCCCGACATTTCGATCAATCAATGCATGATTCATAATTATGAAATTGACAAGTGTGAGAAGAAAACTGTCACAATGTAATTGATCAGTGTATATAGTGTGGTCAAATTACTTTACTTCATTGATCGTATACTCTCGATATAATCGAAAAATCGCTCGGACATTATCGTAATACAGACAGTTTGTCGTTCGTAAGTCGGACATTTCCGTAATATAGAAAGTCTGTCGTTTGTAAGTGTGGTACTTTTTGGTCATTTTATAGGTAATTCAGACTGTGACAGCATTCTGGTCATTACACAATATATACAAATTTTTATTTTAACTTATTTTTGAGAGATTTTTTTGAGATCCAAAAGATATTGAAGTGCGGAACCACTCTCTTTCCCGATATTAATTACATGCAATTTTCTAGCCTTTCGGCGCCTTGTTCGAACGTTTCCGTAAACTGAAAACAGTTTCGGTCGCAAGTGAAGTAATTTTGAATAACATTTAAGGTTTTTCGACTTTTGTAGTAATTATTTCAATTTTGTCAATGCACGTCATGCAGTAAAGAACAGTATAAAATTGACAAGATGTATCATTTTTGATGATTTTAGAATTAAAAATAATAAAATAATGTGTTGAAATGAACGAAATAAGCGATAACGTAATTATTTCACTTTAGAAAAAAAAGTTATATCAAGGGGTCAGTGCGTCACTATTGTAAATGCCTATGAATAACGGCAACGATATCTCTCTACATTTTAATAGGCATTTAAAACATTTTAATTATACTTATATACTTATTTCAAATATCCCCCCCCTCTCTCTCTCTCTCTCTCTCTCTCTCTCTCTCTCTCTCTCTCTCTCTCTCTCTCTCTCTCTCTCTCTCTCTCTCTCTCTCTCCCTTGATAAGAAGTTAAAATGTCATTCTATACTATGTAAAATAAAAACCAACATGTTGTCTTCTATTATCATGTTGGCATGTGTTGTGTTATATATATGTGCTGAGCTCTTATTTGTGTCTAGTGCACATTGAGCAATTTATTTGAATAAACTTGACACTAGGCACTTACAATTCTGTTGCACTGACCCCTCGATATGTTTTCTTTGGGTAGATTTGTGTGTCTACGCGGACCAATCACATGCTTTCAAATCCAAACACTTAATTAAATCACGGAACAATTTGATCAGTTTGAATGAAGTTTTGAAGAAATCTGGACCCGAGGTTAAAAAACTCTTCTCAGACTTACCTGAGAATATTCTCAAATTTTAAATTTAGATAAATGTATGTAAATAAAAGTAAGTTTTAATAAGTTGTTATTTATAGCAACTTATTAATATTACTTTTTATGTTAATACAATAAAATGAGTATCAAAACAGAATTACGGCTTTAATCTCAAATTGAAATTTGAGAAAATGTTGAATAGAGAATGAGAAAAGTTTTATAACCTGGAGCCCAAATGTCTTTGGAATGTTTCCGGTGCGTTTTAAACGCAGTTGATAGCGCGTCGGACTATCATCCAAAGGATTGCCATGTTCGATCCCCGACGGCGATCAACATCCCTTCAGACCCCTGTCTCTCACAAAAAAGTTATTTATCGTAAAACTTTGTAGGATACATATAGCAGCTGGAGGCTAGGAAAGGATGGTAGTACTGGTGCCGGAAACAAATGAAGCCATAATCAAGTGTTTCAGTTGCCACTAAACAACTGAATTATTGTTTAAAGCGACGTTTTACCCATTCAAGCATACCAACTGAACTTATCGGACTCAGCTCGTACAAATGTAGAAATAGGAATAAAATTTAGACTTGGGTACAGTTAACAACATCGTGAAATTGACAATGTGAATGATTTGGGAATGATTTGGGAATGAAATTGAGTGAGTTTGTGGAACGAGTTTTGAGTGAAATTAATGGGAGGTAATCCAATATCGCAAATTTTGTTCAGGATGAACAAAATTGGTGATATTTGTTCAGGATGAATAAAATTGGTGATATTGATTGCCTCCCTTTAATAAAATATGCATAAACGTTTCTAGATAGCTTCATATTCATTCAAGAACCTAATAGACGTTTATATTTTGAATTATGTCGGTGAAATCGCGTTTTTTTCTTTCCAAATTTATTTTGAAAGACGTTGTTGATTCTATATTTTTCAATGGGTTTGAACGTTTTTGAATAGTTTGAGTGATTGTTTTGAATGAATGAATGGAGCGCTGAATGAGCGATTTAGAATGGTTTTGATTGAGGTGAATGTCAATTTCACAATGTAAATAACTGTATACAAAAATCAAATGCAAATTATATTGCGTCAAATTGTTAAAACCAACATCGTAGACAGAGATTAGACGCATTACAGATAACCGTTTTTGCTCATCGACGCCTTCAGTGCCTTAGTGATATTTAAACGATATAAAAGGAAGAGAGAAAATTCAAACCTTATTGGAAAATCCTGAAATAGTTTTCACATTAGACGTCTACTTGAGAAGGGCGTGGTCGATTATTGCGTAAGTTCACTATACTTCCTTTATGAATCAATAATTTGCATCAGCCGAGACATTGCAGGATGCTGTCGGTATTTTATCAATAAAGAGAAGTAGAAGAAAGAAATACTCTAATGGTTGCTACTTTTTACGAAGAAAATCCGAGGTATTGCGTCTTTTAGGCGTTGACCTTATTTTGACAAACTTTAACCTTGGTTATATGAAAAATGCCACCTATGTTCACCATCACAATGCATATCCAGACTATCAATTGGGTTAACTCTGAAATTATTTTTGTAAGAGTTTTACCGCTTTTTCAAAATTTCTCGACATAAACATTTCAGATGCATAAATTAAACATACGTGACCCCCGCGCTAAACATCTATAATTACTCTATTTTGCAAAAAAAGAAAAAACAAAAAACCTCGATCTAGCACAGGTCAAATTTAGTTGGTATATCAAAAATCAATATATCGTTAGGTGCGTTAGCATGAGAAAGATCAGATACTTTCTGAAATAAAATTCTTAATAGTAAATTGTTTCATATCACGGGCCTTGGATACTTATAACCCGACGGCGGAACTCATTCTTTCCGACTATTTGTCTCTCACCAATTGGTTGATAATCGTAGTCTTATGTGAGATAGCAGCTGGAGGCTAGGAAAGGATTTGATGGTTGTACTGTTGAGATAAATACCAGTAATCCATTGCTAGGTGCTCCAGCCGCCGCGATATTACCGAATGTTGAAAGCGGCGTAAAACTCAATTCAAACAATCATTGGATACTTGTATCCAAAATGTCAAATTTAAGCTGAAGATACATCTTGATCTCCCAACGCCGAAAAAATCTTATTAGAAGTTACCATCCACACATTTAATTCCAAGAACGGCTCTGTATCTAATAATTACAAAATGGTACAAATGATTCCAAATTTTACACCGCTTACACCGGGATATAATTTGCAAACATTTTGCACCATTTTGTGTACCTGAACGCAGGCTGCCCGTGCTTTCAGGATGTCAAAACGTTTTGCAATCGTTTTTAAATGATACCCTACTTTGCACCTGCACATACGTGTTAAGCGAGTTACCGTCTCGAAAACGGATCGCTGACGTTTTCATCCTGAACACAGGGCTTGTTAACGCAAACATTTTCTACTATAGCAGACGTATGTAACACATAAAAGATTAGTTTATCTCTAGAGCTTTTTGTCACACAAAAGAAAAAGCCCGTTCGCATCTCAATTGGCAATGTTAAGTGCGTATTTGTTTTAAAGCTCCCTCAGAGTATCATCGAGTCTCAAGATAAAGAATATGCGACCCTTCTCGCGACAAAAAAAAAAATAAAGATAAAAAATAGTAATAAAATAAATAAAAAGAACAAGAGGACCTTGATGGTCCTATAGAGCTCACCTTCGTACCTTTGTCTCATTTAATAAATCACATTTACCAGAAAAAAATAATTGTACTTTTATGATTAAAGGCATCAAAGACTGTAAACAAGAAATTTTTATCAAGGCCCCTTTTCTCGTTAATTTAAAAAGAATCGTCCTTGTGACCTGACAACCATTCTGACAAAGTTTCATGAAGATTGGGTCATATTTGTGACCACTAAGGCGAAAACAAGAAATGTGTCATTAAGGCCCCTGTTCCCGTGATATCGCAAGGATCCTTCCCAATTTCATTTGGGTTCATCCTTGTTACCTGACAAACATTCTGACCAAGTTTCATGAAGATTGGACTATATTTGTGGCCTCTAGAGTGATAACAAGAAATTTGTCAATATGGCCCCTTTTCCTGTGATAGGCAAGGATACTTCCTAATTTCAATAAGGTTCAACTTTGTGACCTGGTCAACATTCTGACCAAGTTTTATGTAGATAGGACCATATTTGTGGCCAGTAGAAGGAAACAAGAAAATTGTCATTAAGGCACATTGTCCCGTGATATGGCACTGATCCTTCTCGTTTTCAAAAGGGTTCGTCCTTGTGACCTTTCAAACATTCTGACCAAGTTTCATGAAGATAGGAACGTATTTATGTCCCCTAGAGTGAAAACAAGAAAATTGGTATTAAAGCCCCTTTTCCCGTCATTTGGCACAGGTCCTTCTCAGTTACATTGAGTTCATCCTTGTGGCATGTAAATCAAAGTACTGAAAGTACTGATAAGTTGGAATGCGTTCGAGAGACGGTGACCTCAAACTACTACCGAAGCTGATGCCTCCTGCCCACCACAGGTGATCACATAATACGTCTCGTCTTTTGACGGGCGTATATAAATCAATGTATTTCAACAACGAGAGACGCTCAAACCTCTGAATCGCTATACAGGCCTGAATCTGATGAAAAAAAAAAAAATGATAACAAGGGGGGCAGAAATGACCCTAAACCGCTAACCTGAATTCGATTGGTCCAAAGGATCTTATCCAAGAAACTTTCTGACAAAGAGTCATTCAAATGTGCCAAATTGCTGAAGAGGAGACATTATTTGAATCATAAGCATTCATAATAGACCCTGCCAACCCATTCATTACAGAGGAGACTCAACATTAGCCCTACCCTGCCACGCCCATATTTATGGGCTAATGAAAATTTTGCCAACAATATTTGAAGATGGTCATCAAAGGAACATTCTTGTAAAGCTTGATTGAAATCTGCCCATTGGTTCAGGAGGAGATTTCGTTCAAAAACTTTGGGCTCAAAATAAGTCTCGCCCTGCCATACCCATATTTATTGGCCAATTAGAATAAAGCGACAATTTTGAAGAGGTTCACCCAGGGAACATTCTGGCAAAATTTCATTGAAATTGGCCCAGCGGTTTAGGAGTAGAAGAAGTTTTAAGAAAGTTGACGACGGACGACGGAGTCAGGGTGATCCTAAAAGCTCCCCCTGAGCACATTGTGCTCAGGTGAGCTAAAAAAGAAAAAAATGATACGGATTATCAAGCCGACTAATGGAGGCACAAGCGAACACTTATACACTCAAAACAGTTTTGATATTATTTTTCAAATGGCTTCTGCTCCATTTGAATTATCAATTACAATTTTAATTAGAAGTGTCGCAAAGTGATTTGTCCATGATGAAAAGCTATTTTCGCAGGGAAGTCTTTTACTTAATGAGTTGGAATCTCAAGAAAATTTTTGGACTAAGTTCAATTGTGATTTCGACCTTTGTGACTCCAAAATTGGGCACTTTCTTGGGTCATTGACAACATTGATGTCAAGTTTTATGATATTGGTCAATTGGTTGTTCGGTTAGATTGGAAACTGTTAACTGTTAAAATTTACTGATGACCGTGACATGTATGACCCCGAAAAAATAGGGCATTTCTTTGGGTCATGGGCAATATTTGTGTAAAGTTTCGTTATTGCAGGTTAATTGCTTCTCCGTTTATCTAGTGGAAAGCCAAATGTCAATGGACTGAGTGACAGACATGATGAAATCAATATATGCTTCTCTACTTCTGAGTTGGGGGTACAGTTAATAACATCGTGAAATTAATAAGGGGAATGGTTTTGGAATGATTCAGGTATAATGTTGAATAAGTGAGCGGTGCGAGTTTTGAGTGAAATTTAAGGGTGGGAATCCAATGTCGCTTATTTTGTTCGGGACGAACAATATTAGCGATATATAAAACCTATATAAAATATGCATAAAAGTTTAATCAATAGCTTTCTATCTCGTCAAGAACCAATCAGACGCTTTAAATTTCAATTATGTCAGTGAAATCGCGAATTGGTTCTTACTTAATTCATTTTGAATGTACGGTACTACATATTAATCTTATTTTTTTGATAACTGATGAGCGTTTTTTGAATGGTTTGAGTGAGTGTTTGGAATGAATCAATGGAGCGCTGAGTGAGCGATTAAGATTTTTTTATCGAGATGAATGTCAATTTCACGTTGTAACTACATGTAACTGTATGATGGTGCTCTTAAACGTGTTGATGTGTAGGAATGTGAAGAAAACAAGTTGAACTAGTTGGTTTGTTTCAAATGGCAAATTGTCTTGGTGATTAATGCAATTTGGCAAATATATTCATAATTCAATTAAAGGTATGGTGGCAAGGGTTTATGTGGAAGAGTATTGGGTTTTTACAATGAAACCTTCATGTAGATCACTGCAATATGACGGAAAACAAAAAACAATATGTTGCAAAAATATTTATTAACTTAAAAAGTGTATAATCACTTTTAAGAATTTTTTTTTATCTACATAAAAATCCTGACCAAGTTTCATGAAGATTGGGCCATATTTTTGGCCTTAAGTGTGTAAACAAGAAAATTGTCAATACGGCCCATTTTCTTGTGATATGACATGGATCCTTCCCATTTTCAATAGGGTTCATCCTTGTGACCTGTCAAAAATCTGACCAAGTTTCATGAAGATTGGACAATATTTGTGGCCTCAAAAGTATAAACACAATTGTTTACATCAGACGACGCAAGACGTTTGACGAACGACGGACATTAAATGATCACAAAAGCTCACCTTGAGCACGATGTGCTCAGGTGAGCTTAAAAACAACAACAACAAAAAAAAACCAGGTAAGCCCTGATTGGACGAAATATCAACACTCCCATCACTTTCGTTCAATTTGACTCAATAATCATTTCGAAATTTCATAATGATTCTTACTGTAATCAGGAATTTAAAGCCAAACAATTTAGAATCTAAACGCTGTTTTGAAGGCATACACAAATAAATGAAAATAATCACTGCTGTAAAGATCCACAGTATTAAGTGAGGGATTAAAGGTCGATTTTTTCTATATCTATTTAGACAAAATTGAACTTTGATCACTTACTCTAAGTTGTGAAACTATAATTGTCTATATTCTGCGGTCGATTTTATCAACTTACAGATACCATTATATTTCAAAGGAAACAAGAGTGCCATCGTCACAAAATACGCCGCCAATTTGCTGCTGTTTCACGAAAATAATTGTAGACACTACTTATTTTGACAGAACCAAATTCAAAATGACCAAGTTTCATTTAAATCAAGACAAAAACTAAGGAGGAATTGCCTTCACAAGGCTGCAATTTCAATAAGCCCCAGAGACTAAGTTTTTAAGGGGCATAAATCAGGCAAAAATCAACGAACCATAAAATCCTTCCTTCATGCACATCTACCAATTGAGGTGATAACATTGGCCAAGTTTAAAGAAGATCCAGCCAGAAACTTAGGTGTAGTTGCGTTGACAAGAAAGTGGACGGACGTACGGACGGACGGACAGACGGACGGATGGATGGACGGATGGACGGACGGACGGACAGACGGAGAAGATGACGCCAATATACGTCCGCCTCCGGCGGCGTATAAAAAGGAAATAAACAAATAATGAACTTACGATTGACAAGTGACGAAATTCGCATCGGTTCTATAATATCCAGGAATCGTATTGAAAATTTGCTTGCGGGCTTACCTGAAATCAATGCTTGTGTCTTGGTGATTATTTTCATCGATTTTTACACAGGTATCATGCAACAAGGGAGATAAATATTGGTGACATTGTTATTTTACATCTATGGGTTATCTCTGCCGACAAATCGTCTCCAGCTTAAAAAAGCAGAGATTTCGGTGTCCCATCATTGAGATAATGTTAGATATGTAGATATATGTACATTTGGAGACTGAAGAGATGCGAACAAAAGAAAAAAGACCTTAGGTAAAAGCTTGTCTTCTGAGGGAGAAATAAATACATGTATCTACCATGTTAGGGTTGTTCTAGGAAAATTGCGTTCGGGCTCAGACGATTTTCGTCATCATTAAGCTCTATATGTTCTTTAAACGTTCATATAACGCAAAAAGTTTAGTCGCACTTTATATAACGTCACAAAGAATTCAACCAATATAACTAAATGAAAGTTTCAATTTGAAATATATTTGCCATCATATTGGCTTTCTTTTTGTCATAACTTTTTTTATTTGAACTCGCAGTCATACGTCTGAAGTGGCGTTAACGTGGATTTTACGTACTTGATCGATAGCTGGGTGCAACAAATTGACTTAATTTTCTTTTTTTGTGTTATTCGATTTTTCTTATTCCGAGTACGGTAAATATTAAACACTTTAATTTATCGCATCCTTCGAAAAAGAACGAAGTTTTGACATGACGTAAACTAAATGAATACCACATGGCCATAACGAATATAGTGTGCATATCTGGGAGATAATGAAGTTGACTAAAGCTTCTGCTACTGTTGTTTTTATTGTAATATGGTTCATGTAAAAACATATTGACATGGTATGACCAACTTTAAATTTTACAGATTTTGTTAAACGACAATAAGAGGGTAGCCAGACGTCATGACGTTACGTTAAAATGGCATGCTTTCATTATCCAAAATGATTGCAATCGGTAAAAACATCGCTGAGGAATTTTCATGAATTATTCTTTACTAATAGAAACTTGTGGAAAAAACTAACCAGTAAACAAGTTGAATTAACGCCCCGTGCCGTCAATAGAACGTTAGTGATCGCTTAACTAAAAAAAGCGCAATAACTCAATTTCTGGGGATGAAAAGAAACAAAAGAAACCTTTTTCCTTCCTGATTAACAATATTCTGCAAACTTATCGATGATTAAACAATTGATGTATTTTTGTCAGTTGGGTGTAAAGATGATGCTGTAGAGTCATCAGAAAGACCCTATACTTCTACCAACTTCTTCTTTTATTGCGACAAGATACCCAAGAATTGTGTTGATTGCAAGAAACATTTTTTGTGATACCAATTGGTAGCAACGTCCCTTAATTAAACGGTGTGACTCTTCCATTCTACCGTTCTGTTCAAATCATGTCGTTACGGTTGACCAGTTTTGTCTAACATAACAAAATTATTGGATTCTGGAAGGAAATTGGAAAGAATTATAAGTAATGGGATTATTTTTGTGAAAGATGAATCACATCTTGAAATATATCCCATCGAAGAGAAAATGACTAAACTTTTTGCGCTCAGTATATGTCCTGCCTATTAAAGGCAATGAAACACTGAATGTTTGAAGTCAAATAAAAAATGTTGACTTGACTTGGTTTAACTATTGTAAGTCGAAATACATGTTTGCGTATTAAAAGATATTGGTAAAAATTATGTGTGAACAATTTCTAATTTCCTGTCAATAGTTCAACGGCAATGTTTAGAAATCAAACCCAAGTGCGAAATATTGTGGTTGCCCTTGATGATTGATTGATTGGTTGATGCAGTTATATTTATTTTGGAATTAAAATTTCTTGTGATTACTAATTGTTTTAAATAAGCTGTAAGCTCGATATGGGATTGTTTATTTGTTTGATTAGTTAAATGCCGCTTTGAACAATTCTTCAGTTTAAGCACGGCTGATGGGGCATCTAACCATAGATTTATAGCATCTCTCCGATCAGTGTACTAACGACATCCTTTTGGAGCCTCAAGCTGCTCACCCCACATAGGTCTTCAAATATCAACCTGTCAGTGGGAGACAGATGTAGTCGCCGTTGATGATCGATCTCGTGAGCCCGTGATTCGTAGACCGACGCTATACAAACTGCGCTATAACGACGGACTAGAAAATTTGGTGCAATAACCTGAAGATTATTTTGTGGAGGGTCGTGGGAAATTATGTCAATCAAAAAAAATGGTTTTTTTTTTAGGCAGAAAGCGTATATTAAAGGTTTCTTTCCCTAATTTCTGTATGAAGTCTGGATCTCATAACATCGGACCAACTTTCAAAAAAAAGAAAAATGATTTGTAACAAATTGGTACAGAGCATTTGGCAATGCTTAAAGCCTTATGCTTTAAGTTCGAGAGCACAAGATTTTTGTTTAACCATGACAACCAAAGTTCTGTATTTTTTTTAAATTCTTTGAGATTTTTAGAATGTCCTCAACCTTAAGATTCTGAGAAATTTGGTTGAAATCTTATGGGTAGTTTTGGAGGAGAAGAATTATGCACGGACAGAAAGACATACGAATATTTATCGAAAAAATATATTCTTTATCTGAAACAACAGTTCAGTATACAACCAAACTCCACGGGAATGCTGTTTAGGACATTCTTTTTCAGACTTAATTATGATCGTGGTTAGATAACTGGGCAGTCAGGTCCCCCAAAATTACTCTAGTCGATGAAAATATATATATAAACAAGAGCTGTCACTGTAAGATGACAATGCCCCCGACACCGCTTTGATAGTAATAAGGAAGTTATGGCCAATGTTAAAGTTTTTGGACGGAATGACGGACGGACGGACAGACGGACAGACGGACAGACAGACGGACAGACGGACAGACGGACAGACGGACGGACGGACAAGTCAAATTTATGATGCCTCCCTATCGGGGGCATAAAAAATTCTCTGAAACTCATGGTCAGATTTATATCAAACTTCAGATGTATGATCTTTAGGATATGCTTTTTCTTCGTTAAATGCTGATCGAACTTGGGTATTATGAATACATGTATATCTTATGAGAGCAGTTTGTTGCGCGTTTTTGACATTTTAATTGAACACCAGCATTTTTTCAGTCACATCCAATGCTGTAAAAATTTGAGGCTATTAGAGACAGAAATTAAAAAGCTTAACAATAATTTACGGTTTTGAGCTATTTTAGACTATACTTCGAATTTATTTCTTATGTAAACCGAATAACAGATAGCCTGACGTAACATGGACGTCTTGTACGAGTACGTTTAACTTCGTCACACTGGCATTATAAAATTGTGTAAAACAACGATTTCTTACATAACTACTATTACATTCTATCTTCCATAGCGAACAGCTATCAGAGATATCCTTGTCATACACATGTGAAAGACTACATTCTAAATGGTGTCATCGCAGCGTTATTTAACACACATTTTGCTGTTTTTTAGTATCTGGGCTTTCCCGCAAGGTATTAATGCATAAAGCTAACTCTGTTTGTGTGAACATGAGAATCTGGTACTCAACTTAAATCGAGACAACTTGATATTAACCTCGTCTAGAGTAGAGAAGTTATTTAGCTCGCCAAGCGATAAAATGAAAATGAATATCAACGACCCAATGTGAACAGACTGGCGAAAATATGCTGGTCGTACAATAAGTAAATATGCAGGGCAAATTTACCCTTGGTGTTTACATGTCGTTTTTGTTGAACCAAAAAAGCTGGATCGTGTCAAGGCGCCTAATCCAATAGGTCACCTGCGATTTGCGTTGTTTGTCGGACCATCAAGGTTTTGCTTCAATGCAGCACAGGACAACATTAAAACGTTCTGCAGATGGGGACCTATTTAATCTGCAAATTCATGCGCTTATTGTTTAGTTTCGCCGACATATTGTTTGTGGCATACCGTACATGTCATGAGATATACAGTATTTGAGGTTTTGTAATTGTTTGCACCTCTAATTCCGGAAACAGTACCAAGAAGCGACTTGAAAGTATTCATGCGTATCGTGCATGATATCGCACGTTTGGCACCTAGGTGTATTACACGGAAATTCCAAGAGAGACATTTGTTGATGCAGTACTTATTTTGGCTGTCACAATAATTTTTTCGAAGTGACTTGGGGGTTCGGTATGCGACTGCAATCTCAATCTCGGACCAATGTTTCTGTATTATTGTGTTTACGCTTGGCGAATCAGGATGGTACGTCAAAACGAAAGGGGTTCTGTGATTGCTTTACAACTTTAGTAATTAACAAAGGATCACTTCAATTGGCTTTAGCTTGCGATCGATGTAGGTATGACCTGCTTTGGGTGACTTATATTTTGTAAATTCTGTGGTAGCTCTTTTGAGCATTGTTCAAAGGTGGTCTCTTGTATACAGAATCTAAGAATTCGAAGGGCCAGGCTGTATGGAATGTTCCTCAAAAAATGTCTAAGATGGCAGCTAGTAAGGAGCAGGTATTGATGTTTGTCTGTTGGTTTTGAATAAAGACCAACGTGATGTGCTGCTCATTCGAAACTTCAAAAGTAAACTTTATTAATAGGGAGAAGGTGTTTGCAATAGTCTGGGCGTCAGTACATCATTTTCTCCAGTGTTTCTGTAACTTTTTCCTGGAATTCTAAAGTATGGTCTTTCTGTAATTGCTAATAAAAATAAGTTACATTTGAAGCCCCACTTCAGATATACAATGATCTCTATCCATTAAATACTACATTTGATCCTTTGTCGGCTGGTATTATGATGTTGCTTATGTTATTTTACAGAGATCAAGGTGCTTTTTTTCTCTCTCTTGTGTTGCCAATTTTTCTATAGATTTGAGGGATATATGGTTCTCAGCTACATCAAATTCTGCATTGTGTATTAAGGTGTCTAAGCCAACAGATTGTTTGGGTGGATCACACGTACTTTTGTATTTAAATGTAGGGAATTTTTCGCTATCATCTTTAGATCTTGGTGTGGAAAATATATTGCCTTCTGTGACTAGATCTTGGTGATTAAAAAGCGAAATTGCAGGGCTAGGGTATATGGACATGTTTGTGGGGTAGTGCTGTTGTCAAATAAAGGGTCATGTTTTGTGGAGTGAGACTTCAGTCTGAGTCTCCTGCTGAACGCTTTTTTTCTTCATCAAGTTTACCACGATCATATTATGGAGGTTTGTGGCAGAAAAATCCAAACAACGCAAATCGCGGGAAACCGTTTCGAATCGGACCCTGAACACGATTCAGCCCTTTGCGTAAATACAAAGGACATAATATGATTGATATATTTATTTTATTACAATAATCAAGGGCAAATTTGACTCGCATATTAACTATTTTTCTGACCAGCATTTTTTCGCCAACGTGTTGAAACGGAGTTGTTGTTATTCATTTTCACTGTCCGTTCTCATGGAACCCCTGATGAAGAAACATTGAGTTTCGATAGCGAAAGGGTTATTAATACTGTTTTGCAATAATCCAAAATACATACACTGTTTGATTAAAATTCATATCAAATTAATATCAAATATTCAGTGTGTTTGCATCCTTAGGGATCCAGTGTTTTGGAAAAGTATTTTGTTGGTATTTTTCTGGTTTTGTTGTTAGTGTCATTGAAGACCAAGAGAATTTTTTTTGTATTCATGAAGGTATGAAACCAACGAATTAATCTCTGTAATGCACGGATCCACTTCTCGTTACCATACCGTAGAGCGGTTTATTTTCGATTCGTAAAACCATATTCCTGATTTCACTTAAATATCTTTGTCTCGCAATGATAGCCACAACGGGATTTATTCTGATAAGATAAATTAATCCATCCATTATTAATAATGATTGACTGATAAAAAAGCTATCTCTTTTTCCTTTTTTTCGCTTTTCAGAATTTGATAAACATTATCTTACATTTGTAGTATTTTGGAAATTAACTTGATGTTTTAAAATGGTATTATTTAAAAATATATTTCTTTAAAAATACGTTGTATTTTACTTTTCTTTAAATTTTAAACAAAACGCACTTGTCAACCATCTATGAATAACGCTGTTCATGAATTCAAGACATATGATCATTCATTGCTTAAACAACGATCCTTAATCATGTATTATGGTACTTTAGGTTTTAACCTTCCTTGCGTTTTTTTGCTCTTCAAGCTACACATATTCGATGGGTAAAATACCATAAAAAGCTTTTACTTAGGTGGTTTAAATGACACCTTGTTATGCCAAGTGCGACTGTACAATTGAGACTAGACTAAAGTTATGTCATCTGGTAATGGGTGAACAGATCCCACGGTTTTTATGTTTAAATTGGGTTTTACCCCGTTTTAACATTCTTTCAGAGGTATCGCGACGGCTGCATCACATAACAATGGATTCCTAGTTATTCTCGCACCAATTCTACCACTACATCCTTGACTAGCCTACAGCCAAGGTGTACGATTATCAAGCCGTTGGCGGGTGATAAAAATTTGGAAGGACAGGGTGCCGCAGTCGGGTATTGGAAAAAAAAGGAAAATGATCTTCAGTGAAAATAGTGATTTTACCTTGAAAATTTTCCTGTGAAGATGACGTGTGCATTAGTTAAAAGATCTGTAAAGACAGTATCTATTATTTTGAAACTAAGATCTTGGACGGTATTTTGGTGATTATTATTTTATTTATTTAAGAAAGCTCTTTTTTCTTGCATTTGTAGGCAGATGATCGATATGCAAATTTTAACGACCGGTGCCCGTGCCTTTCACTTACGGAAAACAATAGATTCGGTTGACGTACAACTGAACGTTTGACTTTTTATAGACATAATGGGATCTATTAAATTGGAAGCAAACTCACTTCTGTTCTTGAGCATAGTGGTACTTGAAATACGTTACATACATTCTACTAAGTCGATGAAATTCGCTGAAGGTGTGGACGCCATAACTGTATCAAAATTATTTGGTATATCGCTTGAAGAATGTAAGAAAGAATGTGGTAGAAGGCCATTGTGTCAATCTGTGAACTATTTCCGTCATATTAAAGGCTGTAGGATGAAGGGGTTTGTGGATACAACAAATTATGTGAACAGGCGTAAGGCAGTCCATGTATTACTGAAAGACTATTCGATCAACGGGATAGTAAGTTTATTTGTTGTCCATCTGCTGTTTGTCGTTCTTTACTAAGTATCTGAATTTTTCTTACTGTATTCTTCCACTGTTTGTCATTATTCAGACTTTTTACGGTTAATCACGAGTTTTCGTTTATGTCACGATATCCAACTCTCTACCTCCCCCGTATAGCTTCAGATTTATATTAAATGCCTTGTACTTCCGTCAGGTAAAAGATAACGATATTTTTGCCTAAGTGGTTAGCGTGTTTGTTTGCCTTGTAAATATATACTTTCAATACTACCATTACGTGTGGGTTCGAATCCGGCGCCCAACAGAGACTTTTGAGCCATGGTTTTTTTCACATTTCTGTAAGACAGAGGCACTTACCTACATTGTCAATAAAGCCATTCGTGTCACAAATATCGGGACTACGTGGTTAACTATATCGCTCGAAAAAGCACCTCACACTAGGGCTAATCGTCAACCTAATGGGAACCTTACGGAGGATGCTTAAAGATTTTTACCTTGAGGTCCTATCTGCATAGCTTCAAAACGTTTTAGTATCATGACTGATATCTGGATCAGATAGGAGCTGAATCAAAGAAAGTTTTCATCTCCTATTTTTTTAACCCCGTCATATAACAACAATAACACTGATACCTTTATAATTTAATTACTCGTTCATGTATAATATGACCTTCGTCTCGGGAGTGAAATAACCCCGTCTAATATTTTTGATGCTACACGGGTGTTATTACACTAGTAAAATTACTTTGCAAATGCACTAAGAACGGATAGCAACGTTATGTTGTCGTTAAGAAAATGATGTCATAAAATGCGTTGATTACGTCATTTCGCAAGAGGCGTTAAATGTTTCGCTGAATAATTTGAGTCATACAGATATGTAATTGCTTCGTTTTTTTTTCACAAAAAAATAAGTTCGTATCATAATTACATGTGTAGAATATTAAATTTGTTCTCATAAAATACCGTTTTTATTAAACTCGTCATCTAAAAACTTAAAAATCCGGCGCAACCTTGTTTTTATATATGATGTTTACAGATGACTAGTTTAATAAATTTGGTAACAAATGGCCACTAATTCAATATCATTTCAACACAGTTTCGTCTTCAAGGAACAGTGATTTAAAAGTCTTCTTGTAACAATGTTGTCATTTCTCATTGTGTTCCCTAACATCTCTTAACAATTATCTATGTCTTATAATTTCTCTTTAGAATAGCTCTCTCTTTGGACTTATCGATCTCGATTTCGCCCCCTCATGTTTTCATACTTCCAAATATATATTTTCATACAAATTGATACAGTCGTAGACTGGAAGTATTTGCTACATACTTATTTACATATTCCGCTAGGAATTTTAGAGGTAGGGACATAGTTTTTGATGAACTCCAATTATGCGATTTTTGTATAAGCGCTTTGTCGTTTCTATAACAATGCATCTGTAGCAATTGGGATTATCATAGACGGACTTGGTTGATTAACATATTACTTGTTATGTTGTAGGTTTCATGTGATGGAGAAATTTGCCAAGTTAATGAAGTATGTGACAGAATGACAGAGAAATGCAGGGTAGAAGGTAATTACATTAATATAGAGTGAACACAAAACACAATTAATGCGCCGAATTAACTCTGAAGCGAACATGACTAATTTGCTTCTTGTGTAAGACATTGGCTCAGTACATGTATCCTAAACATTGACAAGCTCGGCGAACTGGATTCAAAGACTTGGCCTCTGGATTGTTAAAAGAATCTAAAGTTTATGAAGATAAATGCGGCGAAAATATAAGACAAATATATATTTACGTATATTAACTTGCCATAAAACAGAAGAATCCCCACGAAAGGAGTAAAAAATGGAGTCATTGTATAAAAGAAAACTTGATAAAAGCTTAACTTTATCCAGATCTGGAAAATAAATTTACCTCTAATACATGTAGTCGATAAATTTTAACGATTTTGTAAATATTTCCTAAGGAGTACTCCTGCAGATAACTAAGAAAAGCAACGAACATTTATAAGTATGTCTCAAGATTTTTGACATCCATTACAGAAATTGAACATTTAATATATAAACTTTCTTTTTCAAGGTAAAGCCCTTTTACAGTCCATAAAAAGATTTAAAAAAGATTATTATAACTAGTTTTATTGTCATGGTAACCAGATCCTTGCATGGAACTTTTTTCTTTGCATAACCGTAATAAAGAAATATGTATCACTCGTCAGGCGACAGGCGACTATTTGGGTATTTGTATGTAGTTTGTCAAATGTCGACCGTTTTAAGAATATGTCGATTACGCATCCTTTAGGAAAGTTAAGTATTAGGTTGAACATTTGAATCAAGAATATCAGCCTACGATCATATTAAATAACTTTAGATTTGCACTTGTAGTAGAATTACTTCTGACATCGATTTAAAGTTGAAAGAAAATTTCACAAAATTACCGAGTTGTCTTTCCATTTTTTGTTTTTTGTAGACAGATTACATTTAGAAAGCGACCATGTGGAAGTTGTTAAGGTACACACGAACTATGTAAAGAATAAAGTGGGAAAAAGCCTGGCTGAAAATTTCATTATACGCAGTTGTTATATTTTGATAAAAATTAGTAAAGTACAAGTGTGGAAGTAGATTTGGCTTTGTGAACCGTGAAATTTACTTTAAATCGTTAGATTTTCGAGCCATTTTTTCGAAATCCTCCAGACAGCCCAAAACAACACATAAAACAATTAGAATGTACCTTTCAAACTAAAGTAATGGCTTGTCTTTAATCGTAAGGTTACTATAACATTTACTTTCTTAATTGAAGTGAAGGGATCAGGTTCAATTCCTATCATACGATTTCTAAATATATCCGGTATACCTATGGTAATGGCCTCGGCGCCTACATCAGAGCACAGTTTTGAAAATATACCAATAGTATTGTTAATATAAAAAAAAATCGCGGGATTTTGATTTAAGATATCTAATTTTAAAAGAATTAAATGGCTTAACTTTTCCTGTATTCTTAAATGAGGTCGACATCGACGTTAAAATGTTTTTCCTTGACCGGCATCGCGTTCAGGATAACAAAGAAGTTACAAATTATTCCCAGCTTGACACGAGTTTTTGTGTACAAAGCTAGGTATAATTTACAAACATTTTGCACTTTTTGTCATCCTGAACGCAGGACTGATGTCGAACCCAAAGCTCCAATAGGTGATCAAGCTCTGTCTTCTTGTTTTCGTTTTCAGAATGTACAATACTGAGGAATCCTGACTATGGTGATGTCTTGGGTAACTTATTTTTCATTGGTGCCAAGGCAATGTTTATTTGTGAAAATGACATATACAGAACCAACAACTTAATCGCGGTGTGCCAGCCAAATGGAACATGGACATCGAGTACTATTAACTGTTTGTAGAGGCTTTCACTGCTCGGTACATCGGTTACCGTAGTTTCAAATCTAAAGATTGTATTCCGAAGTATAATTAAAATTCGCTATTCTGACTTGTCGATTGTATACAAATATACTGTAATCACAAGTCACAATACCGTATTCGAGTTATAACCAAAATGTTATAACAAGTGCCGATTTCAGTTTTTTATATAATAGTAAAAGGGAATTTGCTTTTACACCCACGACTCTTTATTTTGGATAATTTTAAATGTTAATTTAATTTCTTTGTACAATAAGAGTCCAGCTTCATCAACATGTCTGTACATGTGTATTTCCACTTCGATGTGTTGTGTTACATGTAAACAGCCCCATTGGTCAGCGTTGACCAGTGTCACCTGCCCTGCATTCAGGATGAAAACGTTGGCGAAGCTCATTCGAAATGATACCTCGCTTTGCACATATGTGCACGTGCAAAGTGGTATCATCTCAAAGCGCTCGCGAAACTCTTTTACATCCTTAACAAAGGGCACGTTTTGGCAGTACATTGTAGTTCCCAAATAAAGCCAATTGATGAATTCCAAAGCTTTATTTCTATCAATCAGTTATACATTCTAAAAGAGCGTTGGGAGCCCTTCAAATATGGCATATACCCAGACATAAACAGTTTACATATAAACAATAGCAGTTCCAGACAAATTAAGCTCATGAATGAGTGTTTGATGCAGAAAGTGGTATAAATCAAGTGTTCGAATTAGATAAAACCCTATTTTGAACCTACATTCGAAATACACTTGTTTTTGTAATATTTTACTCTATCACTTGCCATTCAAAAAATGAGGATAAGGTTAAGAACGTTATTGTTTTTTTTATCTATTTATCAATTTATTTTTGAAAATAAGTGGTATTGGCATTGGTTTATGACCTTGACTCATAAACCTACTGAAATGTCTTGTCGAGAGCAATGAACATATCAATAAAGAAGGCTTTATCACTTACCATTCCGAGGTTATGGGCAGTGTAAAATTATCAATATCAAACAAATTTGATAAAAAAAAATACCTTCAGAGCGATTGGATATCTTGGAAAAATAGTAATCGAAATATCTTGTCACAAGCAATTTGCATTTAAAATATGAAGACATAATAAATTGTTATTAAAAAAAAGCCATGTCGTACATGGCCATCTTTCGCCATGAAAGCTTGATAGTAAACTTAAGCGTAATAGATTAAGGATTCTTTTGTACTAAAAAATGTATGCACATTACTAAATCTAAGTCTTTAAGATAACAAAGTGCAATAACTGGAACATAATGCAAGAAAGAGTTATAGTAATTGTGCACTGCACTTCTTTTCAAAAACAACTATCCACCTAAACAAGTTCAAGTTGATAGCTATTCTTAGAGATATGCTGCGGACAAAATCTAAGTATTTAATACAACAAATGGCAATAACTCCAACCTTATGCAAGAAAGAGTTGTAGTTCTTGCGCACTACACTTCCCCTCAATGATGTCTATCGACCTATACAGTTTCAAGTTAATAGCTATCTGACTTTTAGTGATATGCCCCGTAGCAATAACACCAAAATTAAGCAAACAAGAGATGCAGTTCTTGTGCACCGCACTTCTCCTTCTATGAGACCTTTCCATCTATAAAGTTTCAAGTTGATAGCTATTATACTTTATGAGATATGCTCTGGATAAAATCTTAGTGTTTCAAGTACCAAAGGACAATAACGCCAAAATTATGCAGGCAAGAGTTGTAGTTCTTGTGCACTGCACTTCTCCTCCATGAGATCTATTGAAAGTCTCAAGTTGATAGCTATTATACTGTAGGAGATATGCTCCGGACAATTTTAGTGATGGAATAACGGACGGAGACCATTACTATATCCCCTTCGCCGAAAACGGCGGGGGATATAAAAAATTACAGATATTTAAGTCTGAAATTGAGAATTGATTTAGATTGACAACGTGATATGTTTCTGGTTTAAATGATCTCGAGGTTTGTGTCTCACAAAAGGGCTCGGCACAAGAAGTACACGTGTGAACTATTAATGGGAAACCACTTATCATTACAAAGATTAACAGATTTATGTTCCCATAAATTTGACCTTGAAATAAAATAAATAAATTGACATTGACTAATGATCCTTACCTCGGTACCAGCAGAAAGGGCTCTTTTCAATGCATCAACCTTAGCTAATAAAAACAAAACAAAAAATAATTTACGATTTGAAAGATTTGAATGCTGAGCGAATTATTTAGAATGGCTGGAGTTGATTGGGTGTCAATTTGGCGATGTTATTACTGTAAGGCATATGAAATATTTACAAAAGCCTATTTTCATTTAGAGCGTCTATTTTTCACCGCGCACATGGATTTTCAACTTTTAGAACCTGTCCAAAAAGCTGATTCCTCTGGCAAGTTAATAATTTCATCATAATCATATGACACAATCGAGATAAGAAGAAATTAAAATGTCAAGATGATTGAGAAAGACTTAGGAATGATATTGATGTGTGGAGCGAATTGAATGGAAATTGATGGGGGTATTTAAATATCGCTAATTTTGTCTTAAATGGATGAAATTGACACTTTCTTAGATTCCATTTAAAAATTATAGAATCCACGATTATACGTATCCCCCAGGGATTTTACAATTCAATACATTTATTCCATGGTCTAATGAACTAACAAAAGAAATATCTAGAAATCTAGATATACTGGAAAGAATAAATAAATAATTTATATTAATCTAGATCAAGTTGACATTCAGACGATGTAATGTACTCCAGAACGAAAAAACAAAACAAACTTTTTTGTGATAGTTTGAAAGCAAATAAAAATATCGCATCTGTCAGTGAAAAGGTTTGAACAATCAAATCATTTATTTTGACCAACTTTTTATACCTGTTGAACACCTTCATTTTCAACTATTTTGCACCAAACATTTTCGTTTTTTGGTGACTTGAACGTCGTAACTTCAGCTTGTAGAGCTGTAGTTACGAAGTTTAGATCGCAGTAGTTACGACGTTTAGATCGCGCACAACAATTTTTTTTCAGTTTTGTTTTTATTTTTGAGTATATAGCTCTATGTTTATTATGTAACTTAAAAGCTTTGCATAATTACTTAAGTAAGTACAGTCCTACAAAAACATCTAAGAAAAACAATCCTATTCTTCGAAAAATGAAGAATGTCGCATATTTCCGCGCAGCCATTCTGAAATTATTGCACATGTTAGGTAACGAGGTGGTCGCTCTGACCGTTGCATGAGGATTTACTTTTATTTTAATTCTGAAAAAGTATTTAATTGGACACTTTTTCAAAAAAATATTAAGTTAGGCATATCCTAGAAACGGGCGAAAATGATGGTACGTCTGTACATATAATAGATAGCTAAATGAATATGAATTGTAACGCTGGTTAATACTGGTTATGTTCTTAGCTCGGTATGTAAAACAATAGGTTTTTTTATCTAAAGGACTTGGTGCTAATATGCCAAAATTCATTAAGCATTTGAAATTCTTTGTACTGGAGATTTCTGTAAATTGGGTTTTGTACACTTCGGAGTTTCGCTTTCCTAGCACAAAAATACAAACCCTAATTGAATTCCCCATGGAAAATGAAATAAGTAGGCTACAGAGGGTGTTAATTGAGCACCCCCTCCCCCGACCGAAATCAGATGTTTCCATATTGCGAATGATAAAATTGTTTATTAATATGGTGAGAGACTGGCGGCTCAGATAAAAATGTGTGCATGAAGCTGTCGTGGTGTAAGAAACGACATGTAGCCGCCCATGGTACGGTGGTATTACTATAATTGTATTGTAAAACAGCCCCTAAGTAGTTCATAGGGTATATTGTGAGCATCAAACCCATACAGGAAAGTTAACTTCGTTATAGAGGATTCAGGGAAGCAACAGCTATACCAACAAGAGCTGTCAGAGGACAGCGAAGCTCGACTATTCCTAGTGCTGGATAGTAACAGCAAATCAATATCGAAATTGGAAATTCAATAAAATGAAAGTCAAGAGAAAAGAATCTTTGCCTAGAGGCTAATATTATGGTCACAAAAGCATGTGTAGAGTTTCAAAGCAATAGCTTTAGTAGGAACAGATATACAACTAACATAAAACATTTGCATGTAAAAACTTAACCAAGATTTTCTAAGGCCAAAAAGGGTTAAAATTCAACTAAATTAAATATCAGAGTAATGAATCTTTTTCTGTGGGCTAATATTATGGTCAAAGAAGCATGTGTAAAGTTTCCAAGCAACAGCTGTAGTAGAAATAGAGATATTACACAAATACAACATTTGCACGTAAAAACTTAACCAAGAATTTCTAAGTCCATAAAGGGTTAAAAATCCACTAAATTCTATACCAGAGAATTGAATCTTTATTAAGAGGCTGTTGTTATGAACATTGAAGCATGTGCAAAGTTTGAAAGCAATAGCTTTAATAGAATTAGAGATATAACTGATGCACAACATTTGCACGTAAAAACTTAACCAAGAATTTCTGAGTCTGAAAAGGGTTAAAATTCCGCTAAATTCAATATCAGAGTAAAAAAACTTTGTCAAGAGGAAGATAACATGGTAACAGAAGCATGTGTAGAGTTTCCAAGCAAAAGCCTATGTAGAGCTATAACTGATGTACAACATTTGCACGTAAAAACTTAACCAAGATTTCTAAGTCCGAAAAGGGTTAAAATTCCACTTAATTCAAAATGAGAGTATTGAATCTTTGTCTAGAGGCTGATATTATGGTCACAGAAGCATGTGCAAGGTTTCAAAGCAATAGCTTTAGTAGAAATAGAGATATTACAGAAATATAACATTTGCACGTAAAAACTTAACCAAGATTTTCTAAGTCCGAAAAGGGTTAAAATCCCATTAAATTCAATATCAGAGAAATGAATCTTTGTCAAGAGGCTGATATTATGGTCACAGAAGCATGTGTAAAGTTGCAAAGCAATAGCTTTAATAGAAACAGAAATATTACAGATAAACAACATTTGCACGTAAAAACTTAACCAAGATTTCTAAGTCCGAAAAGGGTTAAAATTCCACTAAATTCAATATCAGAGTTATGAATCTTTGTCTAGATGCTGATATTATGGTCACAGAAGCATGTGCAAAGTTTCAAAGCAATAGCTTTAATAGAAACAGAGATTTTAAACACCTGCACGTAAAAACTTAACCAAAGCATTACGCCGACGCAGACGCCGACGCCGACGCCGACGCCCGGGTGACTGGAATAGCCCCCCTATTCTTCGAATAGTCGAGCTAAAAAGTAATAAAGAGGTGTCTCCATGCGTTCCCTATCTCAGATAAAACTAAGAATAAGTCCAGTTCAGTTTGCCTTTATACCTATTAGATATTGCCTGTAAAGCGGATTTCTACAGTTGACTAAAATTTAAAGTTACACAAGAATGGAGATTATTGGTGCACCACCCACAAATGTCAGTACTCGGCTTGTGGGAAAAGGCTACTTGGTAGAAGATCTGACTCTTATTTCTTAATTTAAACACACACAGCCACACAAATATCTCGTTCTTTCAAAATCGGAGCATTCTAATGATTGTGATTTCTTTGTAATGTATTAGTGAAAAAAAATGATTGTATGACTGTATGCTCTCGAGTGCACCGAATTATTTCAATTTACAACTACGGTTACCAAAGGCCCATTTGTCCTCGAACAAGCAAACCGTCAAAAGTGTTATGTTCATTGCTAAAAGGCAGAGGTCAGGCAAAATTAGAATAGGAATTCCACACCCCTTGTATAATTGTTAAAACCAATAAATTATCCCTTTTTAGAATTTTTCTGACAAGTTTTATTATATTCTCTTGCCTGTCATTGAGGTTCAATGAATGCAACTTGGAGAAAATAAAAATAATCGCATGCTTTGTTATTTTAATTTCCTCCTTTCTTTGAGAGGTGCACTGCATAGTGACATATCATTTACAATCCACTAGTAAGGACACGATGAATGCATTGTCCAACCACCACATTTTCATTGTGATGCAAACCCGTGATTTTAACAAGTCCTGCTAGCTGTTTTAGCTGGGTGGACTGAGGCATTGCCATTAAATTTTCTTATCCAAGGATTCAACTTGCCTTAACCAAGACTTGAACCCCTGATCTTTAGACCAGGAGAACGGTGCTCTAGTTATTGCGGCTGACTGTTATATTGTTTCTTGGAGTTACCTAATTTTGATTGACCCCTATTCATTAGAAAATTGCTTTAAAATAACTTAAAGAAAACTCTTTCTTCCCATTCTAATATGATCTCATTGATATTTTAAGGTAAGAATTTTATTGTAAACCAAAAAAGTTACAATATTCATCTTTTTATTTTTACCGAGATGTCTATAAAATATTCCCTTTTGTTGTAGGGTAACCACCATGAAGTCGTCAAGCTAACCCTTCTTATTCATTTAAGAACAAATGTTTTTGATTATAACAAAGGTTAATTTACATGTTTTATCTAGTTTTTTATCTTAAGGTTCATGTACAGTGTGTGAGACCCAATTATAAGGGCAATTCATTTGCCGAGAAAAATCAGTATGTCCAGGTTTATTATTTATCATAAAGCTATCTATGAGCACAAGCAGTTAAGCAACATTGCCAATGCCATAGCGGTATAGCCAAAGACAATATGGAAAAGGGTCATTTTGTACAGAACAAGAAACTGCATACAGTTGGATAAAATAGCTCCTATTTCATTTAAGAATAGTCTAAAGTACTACCCAGGTACTCCTACAACCGTTGGTTTAAAACTCGGACTCAAAACGTAGTTATGCAAGCGTTTATTTTGACTTATTTGATAAACACGTATGTTATTCTAACTTTGTAAACGTGTAGTTCTATGGACATTTAAAGTTTATATACTTGTAAGGTTGTTAAGCAATTTCTCATATTTTCACAAAATGATAAACATTATAGTTATTTATCATATATCATTGACCTCAAAAAGCTATAATTTGAAATAAATCGCAGAAATTTTTCACAATATTATGGTGTAAATTTGCACCAGACCTAACATATAATTAACAGACCAAACCGGTTTGACATATATGTTCAGAAATAAATGGAAATTTGTTGTATCAAAAGAGCCTTTTGAGACTGAGTTTTATATCTTAGGTTTAAGCATTACCTAGTAGGTACATTTGTCTTCATTCTGTTCACATTGAGTCAATTTTTATCATGCAATAATGAAGTTGGTGGTTTTGAACAAAATATCCCTTTCCTATAATGGTTTGGTTATTCTGCTATGAGATTGGGCCTCTGATGTTGGGCAACTGTTTGTGCTCATCAACAGCTCCCATTTGATAAATTGTTTAGCTGGAAAAACTGGCTTTCTCGTTAAAAAAAGCAGCCTTAGAACTGGTTCAAAACTCTTTGCTTTAAACCTTAAGAGGTAACTTTGAATTCCTTAAAGAAAAGACAAATACTTGTTAACCTTAGGCGTTAACTAAAACCTTGGTTATTCTAGTCTTATAATCGATGGTATTTCTTGAAGTTACCGGATTATAATACTTCGAACGCATGGCGTATGAACGATGTCATTGTTATTGTGAGTATGTCCTGATCTGTTTTATCAATAAAGTATTAATTTCAATAGAAACACCCTGGAATGAATTGCTTATTGTTAGACCATTGTTTTGATATTTCATTTACGCGAAACATTTCTTCAACGTAATTTGACTGTTTAATGCAAACGTTTACAACATTGTTGCGTTGCGGAAATAGTGTTGTGATACAGTCGATTGAGTCGAAGAATAATCCAAAGTACGCCACAAAAGTCTAATTGTATATCTACATCTGTCATTCCCATCTTTGCCCGTATTATTTACGTTATATCGCCGAGGATAATAATTCTAACATGGCCATTTCTTACACTTCTCATTTTTCACTCTTCAACTACAGTTAATTACATTGTGAAATTGAAATTCATCTCAATCAAAACCATTCTAAATCGCTCACTCAGCGCTCCATTCATTCATTCGAACATCCACTCAAATCATTCAAAAACACGCAAAGCCCATTGAAAAATAAAGTATCAACAACGTCATTTAAAATAAATTTGGATAGAGGAAAATCGCGATTTCACTGATTATAATACAAATTGTAAGCGTCTAATAGGTTTAAGAAGAAAAAGGAAGCTATCTCTAGAACTTGTATGCATATTTTATTAAAGGGAGGTAATTAAATCATCCTGAACAAAATTTGAATGCCAATTTCTCGATGTAACTAGCTGTATGAGGTAATTGTCCTAAATCTATGTCAATTTTATAATTTTTTAAAATATGTCATCTTTTGCTTTTATCTAGGTGCTTTACTGACATCGAAGAATAAATCATGCATTACTATATGGTTTTAAAGTTATGAAGCCGTGTCTATTATTCAATGATGATGACATCGTTTTACACGTATTTGCAAAAAGTGAACCCGCTTTATGATTTGGTTTAAAAACAAATTAGAAGAACAATGTATTATATTGAATTGAAGTAAATAGATACCTTTAAGGAAAGAATGTTAAACCAACATTAATTTTTCAAAAAAGAAAAAGAGATAAATGTCATTGAAAATTTTCATTCAAATAAAACAATGATATGTTGTAGAATATTTTGTTTCACACAAATTATGTCTTTCGAAAAAAACTAAAAGAACATGTTCTCATTATGGTTGTGAACTTCTGGGATCAAGTGATATCCCTAATTAAAAAAAAAACATTCATACACGTAATTTTATGCAAAACATTTAGATAGAAATACAAACGCACAATAACTTTATATGCGAGAACTAGGTAGATTTCCGCTGAAGATAAAGCTTTTAGCAAGAGTTGTCAAAATTTTGTTTTAAATATGATGATCATTGGGTGATAAATACACCAACATTGTAAATAAAATGATGCTGATTGTCTTTGAAAATGTTTTGGAAAGAAATCTTTGAAAACTCCCTAAAAATAATGAGGGACTTTTATTCTATATAGGTCGTCATATATAGAGACGTAACGTCAAATACTGGTGATAAACGCCGTTACACGTTATACGACGTCGAATAAACGGACTCGACGTTGAATAATCTCTCAACCTTCGTTTGGAACCATCATTACGTGTTAAATGCAAAGTAAACTCTACAATAGTAAATTACTGCAAAATTCTTTTCTAGAAGACAACTGAAGCACTTTGCGTTATAGAAACGAAATCGAGTGGGATTTTAGAGGTTTTACATAGATTATAATCAATTATTTGCCAAACGGTTTTAAAACATAATAAATATAAAATATATATATATCTGATATTTTGATCAAATTAAAACTTTCGAAAGGCTCAACTAATATGTGTATATGTTTGATCCTATTTCTGTGTATTAGGCCTACTTCCCGAGATGTCAAAAAGAACAAGGTTGCAAAATGTCAAAAGATACACTGCTGCATGCCCAAGTATGAAAAACAACAAACAACAAAGGGAAATAACTAAACAATTAAGCTAGGTAGAGTAACGGTTCTCGTTTATTGCAATCTATATTCATGAGAAGAACATTTCTGCCAAATTTTAAATCGGATATTAGATGGCAAAGTTATGTTTCAGACATGGACGTTGACGCCGAATACCCGCTCGCTGGTCACCACGGATGATCCCATATTGTTGTGACTTTGGACGATAACAAAATACACAAAGCGTTTTTCCATAATGAAATCTATTCCAAAAGTGAGTGGGTGAGGGACGCTGATCAATTACATTTTAGGCATGCGCATTTACATACATACATGTACGTTACAATATACTACATTTCCCTTCTTTTAAGAAAATTGGTGTTAAACAATTTTAAAACCATGTTAATGTTGAAATCAAGTTAAAGTCTCTAATCTCTGAAATAAAACATGAAAATAATTCATTCATGAATTCTGTCAACTCTATTTGATTTGTTTACTCTATTTTGTCCACTCTGCACTGTTGTAGCGCTGATTATTTTTCATTACTCTACCAGACCGTGTGATATATGGGTTTTGTGGCAATGGGTGTGGGGCTTTTTGATTACTCTCAACAATTTGGAGCTCATTTGGGAAACTATTTGATGGGTGTGCCAAAATGTTAAAATCAGCCGGTTTAATGTCAAAGGTGTTTTCATTTGATTTGATAATGTCGCGACGGTTCCGGCGAAACATAGCACCATCCCTAATCTGTATAGTATATGACCTATTTGGGTGAATTTGCATAACTTTTCCAGGTCTCCAAATTTTTCCAAATTGAACTCTAACTGAGTCATTTAAGTTTAAAGGCTTCAATGGTTTTGATGTTTTGTCATATCCCCGTTTTTGAGTATTTTTCAAATGAATCATTGACTCGCGGTGCTTATTGTTATTTACGAGTTGCGGTTTTAAAGCCTTGTTCGTAATTGGAAGAACGGACTTAGTTCTTCTGTTAAAAAGAAGTTGTGCCGGCGAGTACCTACAGTCGAGGGGTGTATTTCTGTATTCGAGAAAGCTTATGTAAGGATTTTGACCAGTATCTTTTGCTTTTCTCATGAGTTTTTTCGCAATCCCGACACCCTCTTCCGCCATAGAATTTCCTTGAGGATAGAATGGCGATGACGTTGTGTGATTAAAATTCCATTCTTTCGCGAATTCCGCGAATTCTGAACACGAAAATTGAGGTCCGTTATCGCTAACAAGAATATCGCATATTCCGTTGCGTGATAAATGTACATTCAATTTATGTATAATTGTAGAGGCACATGTGTCGGGTAAATAATCGACCTCAAAAAATCGACTGTAGTAATCTCAAAAAATCGACTGTAGTAATCAATCGTAAGCAGATAATCTTTTCCATCCAAATGGAATAAGTCAGTACCAATCTTTTGGTACGGTCTATCTGGAAACTCTGTAGAAACCATTGGTTCCCGCGCGTTCGAATCTCTATGTGTAAGGCAAGTTGGGCACTGCAGTACAAAGTCTGTTATTTGCTTTTGCATGCCAGGCCAAAAAATACTATCTTTTGCGCGTTTGACCGTTTTGGTTACACCGAGGTGACAAGTGTGCACCTTTTTAACCATTTCTTGTCGCAAAGATTTCGGTATGACAATACATTGACCTCTGAAAACCAGGTCATCTCCGACCGCAAGTTCATCACGATGATTCCAGAACTCTATGATCAACGGATCGCATTTTGACCTATCCGACGGCCATCCTTCAAGAATTGTTTGCCTTAATTTGATCATTTGAGATTCTTTTCTTGTTTCAGATTTCGATACGACGATCCGTAACAAAAAGATGTTGTTTGACAGCATGAACGTGTAAATCAAGACCATCAATCAAATTAGGACAAGTATCCTTAACGGTATGTCGCGATAAGCAATCACTGACGGGTATCCTTACCAGGCACGTGCTTCACGATGATGTCATATTTCTGCATCTGAAGCAACATTCGTTGTAACCTTGGTGGAACTGCTGTCAACGGCTTTTTCATGATAGACGAAATCGGCTTATGGTCACAATTGCATATAACCGGTCTACCATATGTAAATTGGTGGAATCTCTTAAGTCCAAAAAGTATTCCTAAAAGCTCCTTTTCTATCTGAGCGTACAAGATTTCGCTTTTTGTCAAGCTTTTCGACGCGAATGCAATCGGCTTTCCGTCCTGCTTAAGACAACAACCTAGCCCGCTTTGGCTCGCGTCAGTCTCGAGGACAAGTTCTTTACTAGGGTCGTGATACCCTTAAACCGGCGAATTAGTAATCACGTTTTTAATTTGTTGGAATGCCCGTGTCTGCGGTTGATCCCAGTGAAATTCCATTTCCTTTTTCAGAAGGCTCCGAAGGGGAGCTGTCAATTCTGACAAGCTTGGAGTAAATTTCTGCATGTAGTTAACCATGCCCAGGAATGTCTCTAATTTGGCACGGCTGTCCGGGATTTCGAGCTGCGTAATAGCCTCGACCTTAGCTGGATCAGGCTTTAGCCCTTTGTCTGTGATCACGTGACCGAAAAATGGAACCTGTGACAGCAATGATACACTTATCTGGATTAAATTTTATACCCTTTTCTCGTGCGCGCCGTAATGCATTCCGCAAATTTTCGTCGTGCTCTGCTCGCGTGCGACCGAAAATGAGAATATCGTCAACTAATGCCTTAATGACTAATGGTAACCATTCAAAAATTTCATTGACCTTGCGAATGAATATGTCACCACTTGATTTTATCCCAAACGGTAGTCTCAAATAACGGTACCTACAGAATGGGGTTGCAAATGTCGTAAGCATCGAGGAGTCTCTATCGAGTTTTATACTCCAGTAAGCATGCGTTATATCTAAAATACTGAAGCATGTTGCACCAGCCAGCTCAACCGTGGCATCATCTAAAGTAGGCATTGGCATGTGCGGTCTGCGAATAGCCTCATTTAACCCTTTAGGGTCTAAACAAATTCTAAGTTTACCGGTTTTCGGCTTTTCTACAACGACCATCGAATTGACCTAGTCTGTGGGTTCATTGACCTTAACTATTATACCGTCTTTTTCCATTTGGTCAAGTTCGGACTTGATTCGCGATTTTAAGGCTTCTGGCACCCAACGTGGAGAACAAATTACTGGAATTGCATCATCCTTCAAATGTAATCGAACGGTGCCTGGGATTGAGCCTATCCCATTGAATAAATCGTTATATTCGCTCATAACAGATTGCTTGCTTAGGTTCGATCCTGACTGTTGCGAAGAATCTGTATGATATGTGAGCTTGATTAGACCTAATTCTATCGATGACTTCATACCTATGATAGCTGGAGCACGGCTATTCACAACATAGAATGAAGTATCGCTTGTTTTTCCTATATAAAAACAAGGCAAATTGACCTTTCGTACCACCTTAACAGCATCTCCTGAGTATGACGTTAATTTACAATCGGGGGCTTCTAGCGGGGTTTGAACCTTCAACTGTTCAAATATCTTGCATGAAATAATATTGACTTTACTACCTGTGTCAATTTTCAATCTTACAGGGGTTTTATTGGGACCAAGGGATAGGGTAACAAATGCACGGTCTGTAGAATGTGAAGAAAACTTGCTTACCCTACCAGTCTCAATTGTATCAATAAATCCCTGTTATGAAAAATATTGATCACAGCCACTGGCACCAAGAGAGTCATCGGCTGTGTCTATTTCATGCACAATTTTCGATCGACACATTGATTGAAAATGGTTCAACTTATGGCATTGATAGCACTCTTTCCCGTACGCTGGGCAGAGTTTTTTGTCTTTATCGTGTGTTTTCCCGCAGTTCCCGCAGTGTTTGGTTGGTGGTTTAGACGGCTGCTTTCTAGATCCCTTCCTCGAAGTAATTTGTTTGCGGCTCCTTACAGCGTCGACGGCGGAACGATCGGCACTTTCGACCAAGTTCATGGAGGCCATCTGTTGTCTGCAGTATTCGAAGTTTTGAGCGATGTGTATGGCCTTGTCAAGAGTGAGCTTTTCTCCCTCATATGTGAGTTTTTCTCTCACGTTTGCACTATTAGTTCCAAAGACAATTCTATCTCGTATTAGTTCGTCTTCTATACCCCCATATCGACAGTCCCTGGCTCGAAGCTGTAGTCTGGTTACAAATTTATCGATTGAGTCCGATCCTTGAACTTCGTTGTTGAAGCGAAATCGTGCGAATACAGGGTTCAGTTTTGGTTGAACGTGAGCCTGGAATTTATCGTAATATGTCTTGAGGAGCTTAGCTTCTTCTGCATCAAGCGACCACGACTGACATACGTCTCTCCCTTTATCGCCAACCCATATTAATAAATATGCGATCTTTTCTTCCTCCTCCTTCGACTTAAGAGGACCCTTGAAGATAAGTTCTACATGACGTAAAAATTTCTCCCAAGTTTCTGGGAGGTTGGAATTGTCCCAATCCATAATCGGTGGTGTAATTCCTGAAAAATCCATGTTTTTCTTTTTTCGCAATGATCGTAAAAGCGGAATGTCAAAGGTGTTTTCATTTGATTTGATAATGTCGCGACGGTTCCGGCGAAACATAGCACCATCCCTAATCTGTATAGTATATGACCTATTTGGGTGAATTTGCATAACTTTTCCAGGTCTCCAAATTTTTCCAAATTGAACTCTAACTGAGTCATTTAAGTTTAAAGGCTTCAATGGTTTTGATGTTTTGTCATATCCCCGTTTTTGAGTATTTTTCAAATGAATCATTGACTCGCGGTGCTTATTGTTATTTACGAGTTGCGGTTTTAAAGCCTTGTTCGTAATTGGAAGAACGGACTTAGTTCTTCTGTTAAAAAGAAGTTGTGCCGGCGAGTACCTACAGTCGAGGGGTGTATTTCTGTATTCGAGAAAGCTTATGTAAGGATTTTGACCAGTATCTTTTGCTTTTCTCATGAGTTTTTTCGCAATCCCGACACCCTCTTCCGCCATAGAATTTCCTTGAGGATAGAATGGCGATGACGTTGTGTGATTAAAATTCCATTCTTTCGCGAATTCCGCGAATTCTGAACACGAAAATTGAGGTCCGTTATCGCTAACAAGAATATCGCATATTCCGTTGCGTGATAAATGTACATTCAATTTATGTATAATTGTAGAGGCACATGTGTCGGGTAAATAATCGACCTCAAAAAATCGACTGTAGTAATCTCAAAAAATCGACTGTAGTAATCAATCGTTAGCAGATAATCTTTTCCATCCAAATGGAATAAGTCAGTACCAATCTTTTGATACGGTCTATCTGGAAACTCTGTAGAAACCATTGGTTCCCGCGCGTTCGAATCTCTATGTGTAAGGCAAGTTGGGCACTGCAGTACAAAGTCTGTTATTTGCTTTTGCATGCCAGGCCAAAAAATACTATCTTTTGCGCGTTTGACCGTTTTGGTTACACCGAGGTGACAAGTGTGCACCTTTTTAACCATTTCTTGTCGCAAAGATTTCGGTATGACAATACATTGACCTCTGAAAACCAGGTCATCTCCGACCGCAAGTTCATCACGGTGATTCCAGAACTCTATGATCAACGGATCGCATTTTGACCTATCCGACGGCCATCCTTCAAGAATTGTTTGCCTTAATTTGATCATTTGAGATTCTTTTCTTGTTTCAGATTTAATGATTTCGATACGACGATCCGTAACAAAAAGATGTTGTTTGACAGCATGAACGTGTAAATCAAGACCATCAATCAAATTAGGACAAGTATCCTTAACGGTATGTCGCGATAAGCAATCACTGACGGGTATCCTTACCAGGCACGTGCTTCACGATGATGTCATATTTCTGCATCTGAAGCAACATTCGTTGTAACCTTGGTGGAACTGCTGTCAACGGCTTTTTCTTGATAGACGAAATCGGCTTATGGTCACAATTGCATATAACCGGTCTACCATATGTAAATTGGTGGAATCTCTTAAGTCCAAAAAGTATTCCTAAAAGCTCCTTTTCTATCTGAGCGTACAAGATTTCGCTTTTTGTCAAGCTTTTCGACGCGAATGCAATCGGCTTTCCGTCCTGCTTAAGACAACAACCTAGCCCGCTTTGGCTCGCGTCAGTCTCGAGGACAAGTTCTTTACTAGGGTCGTGATACCCTTAAACCGGCGAATTAGTAATCACGTTTTTAATTTGTTGGAATGCCCGTGTCTGCGGTTGATCCCAGTGAAATTTCATTTCCTTTTTCAGAAGGCTCCGAAGGGGAGCTGTCAATTCTGACAAGCTTGGAGTGAATTTCTGCATGTAGTTAACCATGCCCAGGAATGTCTCTAATTTGGCACGGCTGTCCGGGATTTCGAGCTGCGTAATAGCCTCGACCTTAGCTGGATCAGGCTTTAGCCCTTTGTCTGTGATCACGTGACCGAACAATGGAACCCAGTCTGTGGGTTCATCGACCTTAACTATTAAACCGTCTTTTTCCATTTGGTCAAGTTCGGACTTGATTCGCGATTTTAAGGCTTCTGGCACCCAACGTGGAGAACAAATTACTGGAATTGCATCATCCTTCAAATGTAATCGAGCGGTGCCTGGGATTGAGCCTATCCCATTGAATAAATCGTTATATTCGCTCATAACAGATTGCTTGCTTAGGTTCGATCCTGACTGTTGCGAAGAATCTGTATGATATGTGAGCTTGATTAGACCTAATTCTATCGATGACTTCATACCTATGATAGCTGGAGCACGGCTATTCACAACATAGAATGAAGTATCGCTTGTTTTTCCTATATAAAAACAAGGCAAATTGACCTTTCGTACCACCTTAACAGCATCTCCTGAGTATGACGTTAATTTACAATCGGGGGCTTCTAGCGAGGTTTGAACCTTCAACTGTTCAAATATCTTGCATGAAATAATATTGACTTTACTACCTGTGTCAATTTTCAATCTTACAGGGGTTTTATTGGGACCAAGGGATAGGGTAACAAATGCACGGTCTGTAGAATGTGAAGAAAACTTGCTTACCCTACCAGTCTCAATTGTATCAATAAATCCCTGTTATGAAAAATATTGATCACAGCCACTGGCACCAAGAGAGTCATCGGCTGTGTCTATTTCATGCACAATTTTCGATCGACACATTGATTGAAAATGGTTCAACTTATGGCATTGATAGCACTCTTTCCCGTACGCTGGGCAGAGTTTTTTGTCTTTATCGTGTGTTTTCCCGCAGTTCCCGCAGTGTTTGGTTGGTGGTTTAGACGGCTGCTTTCTAGATCCCTTCCTCGAAGTAATTTGTTTGCGGCTCCTTACAGCGTCGACGGCGGAACGATCGGCACTTTCGACCAAGTTCATGGAGGCCATCTGTTGTCTGCAGTATTCGAAGTTTTGAGCGATGTGTATGGCCTTGTCAAGAGTGAGATTTTCTCCCTCATTTGTGAGTTTTTCTCTCACGTTTGCACTATTAGTTCCAAAGACAATTCTATCTCGTATTAGTTCGTCTTCTATACCCCCATATCGACAGTCCCTGGCTCGAAGCTGTAGTCTGGTTACAAATTTATCGATTGAGTCCGATCCTTGAAGTTCTACATGACGTAAAAATTTCTCCCAAGTTTCTGGGAGGTTGGAATTGTCCCAATCCATAATCGGTGGTGTAATTCCTGAAAACATGTTTTTCTTTTTTCGCAATGATCGTAAAAGCGGAATGTCCAGAATAATTAATTTTTGGTGAACGAACGTCGTTCACCAGTGTTATATACCATGTCAGGAAAATCATGTTGGATGTTAATACATTTGAAATAAAGTAGCGCCTCTTAAAATTCAATTTAGTATCTTTCAATATTTTTCTCCGCAAAATCACTGTTTTCTTCTTTAATGGCGTGATACTATTATTCTTTATCAAGTGAAAATAATGAAAATTCGCCTTGAAAAACACAAAATGATCTTGCAGTGTTTATCAAAGGAATTTTTGATCGGCGTAAGCTTGTCGAGAGTTTAAAGCAAGAAAAAAGTTTGTGTCTAGACACCGTAGAGACAGATACTATGTTTTTGACCCAAGCCTTCGCTGGTGCAACTTGTAGTAATTAGCCGGAAATACGTGTTTATTTAGGTCATGTCCTCTTGAACTTACATTCGGCAATACTCGGGCGATCTCCGACGGCTCCGATTTAAATGTAGGTTAAAGGAATCGGCCGAGTTGAGACGAATGACACATCAAGACACCTTGTGTCATTAGAAACGGTAACGCGGTTTTACATAACTTTTCAACTAACGACAGTCAGTCTCGAGACGGGTTTTAAGAATGATTCGACATGTGTTTTACATGTACAACCTTTCTTGTACTTTTATTTAAATAGGGATGAACGCCGCTATTAAGATTTTTCTGTAAAATTGCGTTGGCTGAAGTAGGGCTTGTAAGGATACACTCGAATATTCGGTGAACTTATTCCCAGCGAAAACGTTTCGTATTCATCTGTCTCAGAAGCGAATATTGCCGAATACCAAATGCGACAGGCACGGAAGATATTTCATTGGGGCCATTCTACTTTGCATTTTTTCAATCTGTAAAACCATATCAATTCAAAATTCTATTTGAAAATAAAATAGATGATAGCTAAATATTTTACCCTAGATACCACTCCAATTGACGAGTAGATATTGCCGTGGTCAAGGGGGGACCAGATCCGTCATGCACTTGTGTACAATTCGACAGGCGGGTTTAGTGCTTAAATTATTCTGGAAAAGTCACTGCGTTTTTTTACAGAAATCATAAAAATCTTAATCGATGAATAAAAAATGGCTCCATCCTTCCCAAAATACGTTTAGAATTTGTTAACTACAGTTTAAGAAAAAAATAGCTCCGAGCAGAAGTCTAATATCAGCCGCAATACTGTAAAAGATATCGATAGTGAGTGATTTTACAAGCATCCAAACTCTTGAAGGTAAACAATAGGTTCTCGTGCAAAAAATAAACCGACAATTGTAAGGATTCTCAATTCTTTTTGGAAAGAAAGACGGAAGGAAAAAACATTGTATTATACTTAAACATAGTCATAGACATAGTCATGCAATTATTACCGCCCTTTAAAAAATAAACTTCTTAAATAAGATTCTAATTCGCTTTTGATGTAGAAATTACGTTACAAAAATAATATTTTTAAAGACGTTTAGTATGCAATTTACTATGGAGCAATTGTTTAATATAAAAAGTTATACTTTAATTTCTAAACCTTTAACAGAAATTATCCATGAATTATACTAATAGGGCACTAGACCTCCTTTAATATATACCTAATTATTTCTCATTCTGCAGTGTTATAAAATTGAATAACGACATAAGTGTCAACCACGGAAGTGGTTATGGCTTCAAATATGATAAAAACTAATCACTCAGGTTATGGTTCAAAATACTATTAATAAGTTAACAAATCATAACTTTAAATAATGAGTACAGTTCGGGACTGACTGATATTCATAGGTGTTTCTTTGGTTGGTACTCAAAGACCTTTTCATCCTCTGAGAAGAAACAAAGATAGTTAAAAAGTTAAAACAAATACAACAAATTTACTTGAAATAAGCTTAAACATGATAACAACTACTTTTGTAAAAACAAACACCATTTGATATAGGTTAAAGACAGTTTTAGATAGGATTAAATCGATTTCTCCATTTATGTTTAATTAATAAAATAATACCTATTTCAAGTGTGTAAAAGAAATTTTCACAGAGTAACATCTCATATTCTAACAAATATTTTTCTAACAGGATTTTTCCTCTCTTTCCCTTTCTTTGAATTTGCAGTGAAATTTCCGAATAACGGAAATTTTGTCGAGACAATTCTTCCCACCTTTTTTTTACATTCGTAATTTCTCTTTTCTAATTGAATTTAATATATCACTCTAGAATGCCATCAGGTTCGTTCACCATCAGTACTTTCAGTGCTTTGATTAACTTCTGACATCATGTTGTGACTTTGGACGGTAACAAAATACACAAAGCGTGTTTCCATAATGAAATCTATTCCAAAAGTGAGTGCGCGAGGGACGCTGATAATTACATTTTAGGCATGCGCATTTACATACATACATGTACATTACAATATACTACACATATTACACCCCGTCTTTCGACGAATAAAAACAGATTTTTACCCCGGCTGTTTTCGGAGAAAACCCGAGGTATTACTAAAGCCTCGTTGTTGTCGTCGTTGTCGTCGTCGTAGTCGTTGTTGTTGTCGTCGTCGTCGAGCAAAAACTTTGACAATTTTTGATAACTTTTGAATGGTAAATGATAGGGCCTTCATATCTCACATGATTATTACCTGAGACAAGGCCTTTCTATTGGTACAAAGTTCAAGGTCATCAGTTAAGGTCAAGGTCATTTTTCAAGGTCAAATTTAAAAAAAAAAACAAATTTAAACATTGGCCATAACTTTTGAATGGTTAGTGAAAGGGCCATCATATTTCACATTATAATTGCCTTGGACATGCCATTTCGTTTGTACCAAGTTCGAGATCATCAGTCAAGGTCATTTTTCAAGGCCAAAGTTTGGAAAAAAAATAACACCTAAATAACTATTAGCACTAGCCATAACTTTTGAAATGTTCTTGGCAGGGCCTTCATATTTCACATGATGATTGCCTTTGACAATGCCTATCTGTTTATTCCAAACTCATGATCATCAGTCAAGGTCAAGGTCATATTTCAAGGTCAAATTCTTTATTTAAAAATCCCAAATTCAAACATTTGCCAAAACCTTTGAATGGTAAGTGATAGGGTCTTCATATTTGACATGATGATTGCCTGGGACAATCAAAAATCAAAATTAGATGTTTTTTAGCTAATTATAAATGTTTGTTTTATTTTAAATATGATTGTCTTGTTTCAAATCGCGACCCATTCTCCTGTTCTAAGGACCATTTTAAAGACATTCTAATTTTTTCATGGAAGAAAATTTCACGGACTTATAATTTCCTCAACAAAATTTGATTTAATTTGATGTAGGTAATTCTTCTCCTTTATTTTTTATATTTTCAATAAACCCTTTGGTTTAAAGGATCGAAGTTTTTGTCACATGACATTATGATATATCCGTCTATATGTCTATGTTTTCGAACAAAAGGAGGTTTTCCACAACTCAAGAAAAATCAGACGTCATAAAATATGCGCTTTGGGACAATTTTAAGATTCAACTAAAATGTTTTTGTTTTATTTGATGGGTCGATTTAAATGAAATTTTGACACACCATTCTATATAAAAAGATATTTCTGTAATATTGTTTCATTGAAAAGGTAGAAAAATGATCTATAAATTGAGTTTTCATTTAGCTACAAATATTTACGCACATATTTGTTGTTTATGGGACATTTCCAGTGGCTAAGATTTTCATCATAAATTTCAAATAATAGAAATATAAATTTTGTTTGTATGAATCTATTCTTAGGAAGAAACGAAATGTGCGATTTTATTTTATATAAAATACTCCTTGAATTATTCAAACCAAAAAAATGAAAGTAATCCTGTTTTAAAAATGCTAATCTCTACAAACTTTATCCGGAAGTTTTTGGGGTTTTGGTTTTCCTTTTTACCGACGGAAACGAAAATTATGCCATTAAAATGTTTACGGCTTTTGAATATTATGGTTTAGTTTGACGACAATTCGTTCAATCCGTAATATCAATATTTATTTCACACCTAAACAATTTAGACCAATGACATCGCTTATTTTGCACCACGTGAGAGTGAAATATCTAGATCCATATTGTACAACCAGAACGAGGCTACTGTGCAATACGGATTTTATTCCAAAACGAGGCAACCTATAGTGTACGATGAAAGCGAGGCTGCAGTCCCGAATATAGAAAACACCACTTTTCGCAGCCTTTTCAATGTATCAAACCCTCTGCTCGGAGGTATTGAAATAAGTTTGATCTTGAGAAGATTCTTGATTTCTTCATTTGTTACATTGTTAAGCAAGTAAAAAGAGAATGCAAGTGACATATAGGGACACAAAATTGTTGCTGTTTCTAGATTTTAGAAAATCACTTGTTTACAATTGTTGAAAATATACATTTCAAGCGACGACGGGTAGTAGTCAACCTGTTTTATGTTCATTACATTTTATAATCAGTAGGCACATATCGACTTGACACATTAAATAAACATTTCACGTGGAATTCTATTTTTAGAACAAATGTTTCTTTCAATTTCACCATGTTCATAATGACTTGCATTTGACGCCCTTATCCGGATCATTTTGAATCTATTCCATTTGTCTCTCTCAAATAACGCAAATCGTTAATTGTGGAACTTTCAATGTATGATGTGAAATAAAGATGTCATTTAACATGATCTAGTACAATACTGAATTCATTGAATTCGTACCCTGCATAACCAGTCTATATTTTGACTCGGCTATCGCCTCGTCAAATATAGACTGGTTCTGCAGGGTACTCATCCAAAATAATTCAGTATTGTACACGATCATGTTAAATAACCTCTCAATATTTTACGAGGCATCAAGTAAATCTGTAACATCTCTACATCTTTTGCCAATGCTTGTATCTTTCAATATATGTGACCCGTCACGCGAAAAGGGACCACCTGGGTAGTCCGCAAAGTGTCGAACATTGTCAGACTGCGCGGTTTGCGCAGACTGACTAGGGTCAAATTTTTTTTACTTTGTGCTTATTTTCTGAATCTAGAATGTTCAATCTACCTTCCAGTGAAAGAATTTTTGAAATGCGACCTTTGGTTGTTCTGTACTAGAATTAATCTCTTTATCCATTTTTTTACGGAGTTTCCAGATGGTCCCTATTCGCGGGACGGATCACATACATTAAAAAAGTCTCACTTGTACTCGTATTCTGCTTATTTTTGTATTCATGAATAGCTTATGTCTTACAATTCGAACAGTGTAAGATTTATTTCGTAATGACGAAAATTATGATAACCAGAAAAAACTTAAACATAATGCATTTTCCAATACGTCGGACCATTTGCTGTTACTTCGGAGCATTTGATAAGGATGAAATGTTTCGAAAATTTGAAATAAGTGGTCAATTGAATTGAATTTTACATGTAAATGTACGATAAAAAGAAAATGACTTTACCCAAGTTTACATCTTGCTTCAGATATACATTTCTCAACATATATCGTCGTTCGTCAACCAAAGTCCCGTAATTGCAAGGTTTCGATAACTTTCGGCATTATGCCGGGTGCATTAAAAAGAGTGATTGTCTGATCCATTGGGTATAAAAGGAAAGAAATGACAATTAGATTAATTAGGTATCATTATTTTTTGCAACACTAATCTATTCTCCGTGGTCACAATCAAAATTCTGTTGTTATCAGCTTGAAAAATTCAATAAATGGATAATCAGTTAATGTTCCGCGAATTTCATTTACAAATGGAAAAAAATAAAGGTTAAGCACATAAAATAATTGCAGACACTCTCGAGATTGAATGTCGTGTGTTGAAAAGTAGTGTAAAACCCCATTGCATGAACCTTTATCGCACGACCTAACTGCTTTACACTACCTGCTCGCGTTGTATCCGTAATCATATGTGTGATCTAGGTTATTATTCTTTTATTATCAGTAGTGTCAGGGGAGGTTACCATTCCAGTAATTCAATTTACCAAGTTTTCATGAGGTACCTCCCATAGACCATCGTGAAACAAGGGGCAAATTACTCACTCTGCCTGAAAAGTAGTTCTACGCAAGTAAAACATTCACCCGATCTCAGAATTGCATATGATTTCACAAAAAAAAAATGTCTTTGAGGTTTCAACAAAATATGTAGAATGCTTGTTTCACTCCATTTTCAAAATGCATAGTTGTCAGACGGACACAATTCTTGAAAAAGAGTAAATTGAATCTAAGTGAGCACTACTGTTTTGAAAACCTATTAACATCTGACAGGATTGTTCTAACGCGGTATTAACACTGGTGAACGTAAATGTCCTCAAAAAAATATGGAAAATTTATGATTCTAACGAGGGCATAATGGACAGGGAGTACCACACCAAATATTCATCCATTTCATTGTTCGTGTTTTCTTTATACTGATACTGAAGGTAGGAGATTTGGCTCCATGGTACTAATCACAAAAAGGACACAACTGTTTGCAAGGCTCTAGCCCTGAATAAGATGTTCAGAATTTGGTGCTCAAACATGCGAGGAAACCCAGAAAATTGTTTTTCTTTTTGACCAAAGTTTAATATGATTGTGAGAGTTCGGCCCTAACATGTTCATTACAGAGAACCCTGGTCGGAATTTATTCATGCTCCGTAAGGTTTGGTACATTCACTTGTGAGGTCACATATTCAATCAGATTCCTTTATGGCAACCTCCATTGGGGTCAGCGACAAAATAGCCTATGAGAATAAAACACGGATAAAGTAATGACTATGGAGTGTATTCGGTATGTAATTAAATGAGTGATTTAAAAGGAAGGTATGTGATATCGTCAATTTTGAAGCGGTTTTTAAATCGGACTGCAAAGCAGTCGATTTATAATTACCGTTTTCCAGAAATCCAGTCTGTTTGACCCACTACATTTTTACCATTATCTTCTGAGCAATGTGTTCAAACCAAATTATGTGTTTTCAAACACCGAAGAAGCGGCCTTTTCAGTCACAATCTACAAACTTTATTTTTATCTTATTTACTTTTCGACAAATAGAGAAGAGGCTAATACAAAATTTGATGTAATTTTTGCTTTTAGTAATTACCAGTTAGTATTTTCAGTGTTTATAACAAGATTTTCGGTTGAGTAAAGGAGTTGAAACGTACAATAGGTTAAATGTATAATAAATTTGTAGCACATACAATATTACTGCTCTGATGTTTTTCTCGAACGGTCATTTACCAGTTGTAGGGCTGACAACCAATCAAATTCTGTTATGATTATCACGCGTTCAAACCCACGCGTAAATTCAGACCACGTGGTAGATGCAAATGGACATCGTCTGCTCGAAATGTGTCATTTAGTTGTTTGTCATTGGTCAATAGTCGTCTGCACTCAAACAGGGAGCGTGGGAAGTTTACTTTTTTTTCGCATGATGGAATGAGTACTGTTGACTATGTGTTAACAAATAGAAATAATTTTGTAATTTTGAAATATTTGATTTCAATGAGCACTCTGATCACGCTCCAATCCTATTTTCAATAAATTCAAATTTGAGTATGAAGAAAAATTATTCAACAACAAATAAACCGACAAAAACATACGATAAACTGATATAGGATATTATTTATCTACAATGACCTGGCACTCATTAAATATTCCTTTTGACCCCTATTGATAGTCGGTGAATTGTTTCTTAATATAGACTTATACTCGCGAAGTTAAGATGGAAAAATATGTATCACAATTCAAAGTACACACGGAAATTCAGCGGTGGTGGTTAGGCTGCGTTCCCATAATCGGGAGGCCACGAGTTAAAGCCGGTCATGACCATAAATATATCTATTTCTTTTTTGGGGAACACTTAATTGAGTAGCGATTTTGATACTTTTGATATTTTGAACAGTGTTACATTTGTACCTAAGACTATTTGTATTCGGCACAGCCTTTCCGTCAGCCTCAATTTGACTACTAAGTATTGTAAAGTCAAGTCGTTTAATCATTGGAAATTACTGAAAAAAATATAAATTTTGAAAAGTATCTAGATCTTTCTTTAAGAGATGAAGAGGCACTTTTTTAAAAAAAAAAAGGATTGTATGAAATTAAAAACACATAGAGGGTTTGAACACGTTAATCGAATTCCTGTTTAACTCTTATCTCTATCTTTTAATTCAATATCATGGAGCAAATGAGATCTTAATCGTGACTACTTTTTAGTACAAGCTTACTAACAACTTATTATTTTTTTCATTGAGGTATGAAAAAAATCTTACTCTCGATCAGAATACAATAATCTTGGTTGGTGCAAACACACAAAATTGAATGATGTCAGAATAAAATATATTGATCGTAACTGACAAAAATAACAAACAAGATACAAAATAATAATAAGAAATGTAATTAAAAAAAAGAAACCGAAAAAAATCAATATGTTAACGATAATCACAATGATTATAACATGTGTCTCTGTCAGGAATTGAACTCGACCCAACAACTTATCGGTGTACGGGAAGGCGTCTGTAACCACTGTGCTACCGCGACTTTTTGAAGAGGATGTGAAAAAATAACTAAAACGGTGAATGAAATTGGGTAACGATGCGGGAATACTCGAGCGTTAACGGAAGTTAATGAGTGCCAGGTCATTTTAGATAAACAATACAAACATGTTGGTAATCAAAATTGTAAATAGTTTAATGAAAAATGTTTGTTGCTAAACAGGCTTTTAAACTCTATAGAGAGAGAGGAATAATATTAACAGACAAGCTTTTAGCTTGGCGCGTGCTCATTATAACAACGTAAAAAATCTGCTAAGAAATAATTTAGACTAGCAGAGGGCTATCGAATCAGCAACCTTTCAAAATCGGACCCACGAGGTTGGATGAGCTAGCGATGTCCTCGAAAAGATGGAGTGTTAAGACAAAAAACTCACAAATTGGGCAAAGATTTTACCAACTTTTTTGTCATTGTCCAAATTTGAGCCCTTTTGATTGGCGAACTATTGCACTATCCCAGCCTCTCAATGATGTCCGATTTACAGTGCTGACAGCACTTTGATTAGTGTTTGTTTTGCATGTATTGAATGGATTGCTGGACTAATGGTTAAGACTGGTTTTGAACGAGGTAATTGTCGATTTTAAAATGTTAAATAACTATCTTCCGCCACCCAGAGCTCAGCGCAAAATCGTTGGTACTGTTGGAGTCAAATCATGAACATTTTCTGGAAGAGAAAGACCAAGAACAACCTTTCTTGACTCACAGCAAAAGGACGCGCTTTCATGGCTACGGCCCTTATTATTCTTATGTTTGTAGAGAAATCCTGATTGACCTCCCTGCTGTCCGATAAGAATGGCAGGTGTTCCCATGTTGTTTGTCGTCTGGGGATGACTAATTGAGTGAGTGCTTGTGATCTTATGATACCTAGCTTTTGCCGCAAAGCCCGTTCGCCGTCATCTCGCCCACCCATCACTTTTTTTTTATTTTCTGAATCAAAAATGATCAATCTACCTTTCTGTGAAAGATTTTTTGAAATACAACCTCTGATTGGCCAGTATTAGAACCTATCTCTTTTTCAAATATTTGATATACAGAATTTCCAGATGGTTCTTTTCGCGTGACGGGTCTTATATATCTACGCCTTGTCCGATAAACCTAACCATCTCAAGTCATCAGTAACTTATTCATATAAAATTCACAACTACCGTTTGTGCAGAGGGCACAACGAATTCCGTTCTGCTAGATGCACCTTCAATACTCCTGATGATTATACAATAAAGATATATATCAAATACAGTTAGTAACATCGTGAAAGTGACAACTACCTGGATCAAAACCATTCAAAATCACTAACTAAGAGCTCCGTACATTTATTCCAAACACTCAAATCACTCAAAAAGGCTCAGAAATCGTTAAAAAAATCTTGCAAAACTATCAATATTTTTGTTGTAATTAATTGAGTTATTCAATGATTTTTTACTGGTGTGAATTTTAGAAATTTAAAGGAAATTAGCGATATTGAATCATCAGGCGTAGAATCCATTCAAAATTCGCCCAACACAATCATTCAATATCACTTCGAAAGCATTCAAAATAACTTGGCAATTTCACGATGTTCTAAACAGTTTGATCTTTTTAGGCTAAAGAAGTCAAGCAGATATTTGTAAAAGAATAAAATCGTACAGAGGACAACAACAAATACCATTTGAAAATAAGACTGATTCAAGAAAACATGCTAGGATTTTTTTACCGAGGTTAACCTGTGTAGCCTCACAAAAAGAAATGATCGTTGCTGTTAAAGTTTTCCAGTAAGTACCCTTGCGTACAGTTAAGGGATCAAGGGAGATTCCAATATCGCTTATTTTGTTCAGGATGAACAAAATGAGCAATATTAATTACCCCCCCCCCCTTTAATAAAATATTCGTTCAGGTTCTTTAAATGGTTTTCCATCAATTCAAAGACCAATCAGACGCTTAAAATTTCAATTATGTCGGTGAAATCGTGATTTTTTCTAGCTATTTTTTAATGGTGTTGATCTTAATTTATAAGTGATTGTGGAGCGTTTTTGAGTGAGTGGTTTGAATGAATAAATAGAGCTCTGAGTGGGTAATTTAGAATGGTGCTGAATGAGATGCATGCCAATTTTACGATGTAACTAAATGTATGACATAAGTACTCCGTTTCATAAGAAGTACATGTATATCAAATGTTATGTATCACCCATGTCCTGCTGAATTCATTTGTTTCCAACAAATGCTCGTTTATCTATTTTCTTATTATTACATGTATTATTATTAATGTTTGTGTGTCAAAGGGTTTTGTAAAAGTTACTTCTGAAATAAATTACAAGAAAACAGACAGTATCCAGGCTTTAATAAACCTGCACAAACGCGCAGAATGGTCTTAGTCTATATTGTCTGTAAAAGGATTGTGTATTGCAGTAATATGTCGTTAGCAGCACGAGAAATATTGAATATATATCATAATAAAAATGAATATTGAATATATATCATTCATTACTCAAGCGCAGTGAAAACGCACCACCTAAAAATCTAGCACAAACTGTCCTAAATTATAAAATTTTCAACCAACTTCTTTTTGATCGCCTTTCAACCTATAAACGAACGTGTAGACATTGCATGACTTAACATCAACCATACGACGTCGCTGTTTGCTTGGTTGTCATTAAGAGGCCCTTATTGCTTGCTCATTTAGTCGTTGTTTTTTAAACGAGTTTAAAATAGCACGATTAAAATCATTGTTTCTGAAAATTCAGCATGAGATTTCACATCTGTTCTTAACAAAAAGCAATAAAGTGATCTGAACTTACGTAATGTATTGGATTAAGTAAGAACAGTATGTAATTCTTTCATAAGAATCAAAAAATCGTAAATAACCTTTCGGTACTCGTTTTTTCGAGTGATCTGAACTCCAAACGAAAACCTTAGGTCCATCAGGTTCGCCAAAGGTACGGTGTAGCCATAAAAATTAATGAGTATTAGCCCATGCTAAAATCAACTGCAAATGAGCCTGTGCTTGACATTTCCAACAATTTGACATGAGGGTGAGGGGCAAATATTAAGCAATTTAGTCAAAATGGAAGATTGTCTGGCTATCTAAAGATACTTTGAGACCTTATCTATCTACAAAACGAGGAGTAAAGACTCTGGTCAGACTGTGCTGATGCACAGACAGGCCAGAGTCTTTACTCCGCACACATTTAAAATTGTTGGAATTGTCATGCACAGGATCAAATGATAACCACCATTTTGAACTGAGTAAATGGTTATGTTACCCAAAATCGAACGACAGAAGGGGTTTGCAGACGAACTTTGTAGTTATAACATTAACGATTTTTAACATTTTTTCTTAAGTTATAGGTTCAAAAACCTTCGACCGTTTCTAAGCTTACTTTAACATTGTCATTTAGTAAATTGCCCATTACAAATTTATTTAGAATGGTAATATTCATGCCTGACGTTTTGGTACATTAATTACATATATGAGAACAATTCAGGTGGTGCGTTTTCATTGCTCGTTAGTGTCATTATAGAGATACCTCCCAAAACGGCATGTTTGTAGCTTTAATGACCGAAGGCCAGAAGAGCTATTGCGATATCGATTTTTCCGTCCGGCGTCTGTCCGTCCGTCCGTTCAATTTCGCTTGTTAACGCTGTAGAGTCCACAGTTTTTATCCGATATCAGAATGATTGGTGTCATAATACATGACTTTGGCTTACAACCCTTTCTATTTTGACAGGCTTGCACTTGGATAATGTAGGTGTATTACGCTCCGGGCATTCTCTATCTGTCAAGGCTGTCATTGAGAATCACGCAGAATGTTGTGCACTTATATAAAAGGATAAGATTGAATACACAAGAGGGACTTGGATTTTTATAAGAGATGGGTCTTGACTTCTCGCTGTAACTACGTTGTTTTGACTCGAGGGTCCAACCGGACCCTTGACCCTTGATCTGATCCGTTGTACCGTTTGTCATGATGAACTTTGTTGTTTGATAGCTGTATGATTAAAGTAGACTAACTATACGATCACGTGCTTATGCTCTTGTATATTACGACAGAGCGTTTAAATATTTGGTGCTTAGTGACCAGAGATGTTCCACCTGTGCTAGGAAGACGATTTGCAAACAGGTTAGTTAAATTTACTTGAAATCTTTATTCTGTATAGAATGACTAGTACCGATTTTGTGCAACTTTCTCAACAATTGGCAAACAATATTTCACATTTATATCTAGCAAATTCTATAGAAAACTTTTCTGGGGAAACTTCAAAATTTAAGTCTTGGATTAAAAGCATAGAAAAGGCTTCCCTCATTGGCAATCTTTCTGTATACAATCAAAAATTATTAGCCTTCAAATTCAGTACTGGACTTGTTTCGGATTCTATTCACAAATACATTTTAGATTACCCAGAGGCAACTTGGGAACAATTTAGGGATTCACTTGGACAGAAATTTGGCGAGGTAAATGACCAATTTGCCCTTTACTTAAAATTAAGATTACTTAAACAAGGGGATAATGAGAATGTACAAAGTTTCGCGGAACGAATCTTATCCTCTGCTCAAGAAGCATTCGCTGGATTTCATTCAAATTCCGATCTAATTGATTTCCAAATTACGGGAATATTTATTGACGGGCTTTTGAACAATGAAATCAAACAAAAATTACTCTACGAAAATCCCAAAACCTTCAAAAGCGCTGTTGATTTAGCTACCTATGAACAAAACGCGAAAATCAAGTGTCAACTAAGATCAGGCGGCGAGGTTGTATCTTTTCCGAACAATGCCCTCAATCAAGATAGATCGGAACTAAAATTCAAATCTAATATGCATGAAGGCTCTGACACAAATTGCAATACATATGTGTCCGATACCAATCTGTCCGTACAATTGAAGAACAGAATTGATTTTCTAAGCAATCAAAAGAAATATGATTCGGCGCAATCATCTTTATCTTACGTTGACACGGGTCATTTAATGAGGTCAGCCAGGGGCAAAATCAAACCTAGGTATTTACGTCGTAATTATCAAACTGGGTACAAAAAAGGGAAAATACATGTAATTAGAAAATTTAATTGCAATTCAGATCAGGTCACATTTCAAAACAAGAATTTAGGTACTTACAAGAAAAATTCGCTTTGCTATTTCTGCAGGAGATTAGGTCACTTCAAGTCTGAGTGCAAAGAGTATTTAAACTTGAAACAAAATTTCAAGAATGAAAATGATCATTCAAAAAACGTGCTTACTCTGATTGTTACAGGACCGAACAGTCAGAGGGCTTAAAACATGTGTCTTACAATTCTCACATTCATGAACAACAAGTTCCGTGCAGTTGTGTTCTTAAATTAAATTCTGTTTCGGTAAGAGCTTTAGTTGATACCGGGGCATCTTTTAGTTTAATAAATAAACGCATCTATAACTCTTTATGTCCGAGACCCGAATTGCAGCATACAAATATTGCTCTTAGTTCCGCGTCCGGCGATCAAATTAAAGTGTTAGGCTCCGCAAATATTTCAATTAAAGTCAACAAATTAAAGATTAATCATACGTTTATAATAGCAGAAAATCTGAGTAGAAATGTTATTCTGGGAAGAGATTTCTTAGGTAAAAATTCTTGCAGAATTTTCTTTGACCTAAATGCTCTTCGGATTAATGATCATTACATACCTTTAGAGCACGATGTCGAAATCGCTCAAATTATTCGGTTGTCGAAAGATGTTACACTGAAACCGCGCACAACGTACACGCTTCCAGCTAGGGTTAAGAATAATCCGTCTTTAGCATTTAATACAGATTATCAAATATCAGAGGTAGATAAGGGGTTTATTGGTAATGAGCCTAATTTGAGGATCTCTTCTTCTCTTATTCATTTAGATAAAAACAGGCATTTCCCAATACAGATCACAAATGAGTCTTCTAGGATATTTAAGTTGCGTCGTGGATGCATAGTAGGAAAATTGCAAGGATTAGAAGATTATCGCATTGAAAGTCATACAGAGCGAGTAGCGAATTCATGCACAATCAATTCGATAGATTCTTTTTCCTCCGACAATTTAAGGGTTCCTGAAGAACATAAAAGCAAATTACAAAAATTGGTTCATGAGTACCATGGCATATTTAGCAAACATGAATTTGATGTAGGTTGCTATCCGCATTTTAAAGTACCAATAAATTCAGATAATACAAAACCTATAAAAATGACGCCTTTTCGAGTACCATTTTCTGAGCGAGCTCAAATGCGCAAGAAATTGCAAGAACTTTTAGATGCAAACATTATTAGACATAGTCAATCAAGTTATCTGTCTCCTGCTATGTTGGTTTCTAAGAAAAATCCTAATGATAAGAGGCTAGTCCTTGATTTCAGGGAATTAAATAAACACATTAAACCTATTGCCTTCCCTTTGCCAAATATAAATGACATTCTAAGTTCTCTTAATGGTTCAAAGTATTATTCTACCTTAGACCTTTCAAACTCATATTTTCAATTGGAACTTAAAGAGGAAGATAAACATAAAACTGCCTTTGGTGTTCCTGGAAGTTATTTGTTTGAATTTGAGCGTCTTGCTCAGGGATTAAATTTAAGCTCTGGGATATTTCAGTCTGTAATGACAGATGTATTAAAAGACTTGCACTACTGCACATTTGTCTATCTAGATGATATTCTTATATTTAGTAATAGTCCTGAAGAACATTTCAAACACATCGAATTGGTATTAAATAGGCTAAAATCAAATAATCTGAAACTTAAGCTTCGCAAATGTCATTTCTTCCAAGAGAAAATTTCGTATCTTGGACACACTGTTTCTGCACAAGGCATTCAGCCTGATGAGTCGAAAGTGGCAGCGTTAAAGTCGCTTAAAATTCCATCTTGTGTCAAAGAAGTCAGAAAGTTCCTTGGCATGACTGGATATTACAGAAAATTCATTCCTAATTATGCAGAGAAAATTATCCCGTTGACCAGATTGATTTGTAAGGGCGCCAAATTCGAATGGAATGCAGACTGTCAAAATTCTTATGACATACTAATTTCAGAACTCTCAAAATTGCCAATGCTCTCACACCCGTCTTTAGATGACCAATTCGTCCTATATACAGATGCCAGTGACTTCGCGATGGGTTCTGTTTTATGTCAGAATGATAGGCCCATACATTTCTTCAGCCAAGCGCTTTCCAGAACGCAAAGAAAATACAGCACTATTTTGAAAGAGGCCCTATGTATTAGAGAATCAATTAAGAAAATGGAGTACTATCTTCATGGAAATTCCTTTTTGGTCTATAGTGATCATCGTCCCCTTTCTTTTCTTTTGAAGCAGTCGTTTCACAATAAGCTTCTAGATCGTTTTGCCTTGGAAATATCGCAATTTGATTGCGAGATTCGGTATATTGAAGGGAGCAAGAATGTGGTTTCGGATTATTTATCGAGAGCTCATGATAATCCCGCATTAAAAAGTCAAACTAATGAAATAGGCATTATAAATTCGCAATCAAACTCTTTTGACCCACATGATATTCTTCGCTCAGCAAAGCAACCTGAGAAGCTCCCACCTGTTGAGATACCAAGTATAAAGGAATTAAATATGGCCGAAGAACAGCAAAAGGATGCTGATTTACTTAAATTCATTGAAAAAGTCAAATCTAATAATTTGTCTGCTCATGAGACAAGAAGATTTATAATTAAGGACGATATTTTATACTTCATTAGTGAGCCTGAGGGTGACAATCCAAACTTGAGAATTTATGCACCAATGCACCTAAGAGATTTCATTTTAAATGCCTTCCATGAGCTATATCCTTATGGACATAATAGGATGTATTCGTCTATCAAGCAAACATTTTACTGGCCCAATCTTTATAAAGACATTATTGCACACAATTCTCAATGCATTCCGTGCAATGCCGTAAACATGACAAGCAAGCGCAGTCCAATGTTAGAAAAACAACCACCACCGGGGACATTTGTAGAGTTATCTTGCGATATTATTGGTCCTTTGCCTATTACGGAATCACAGAATAGATACATTATTATGTTTCAAGATAGTTTATCTGGATGGCCCGAGGCTGTGGCGACAAAACAAGTTACAACAGATGATGTGATAACCTCTTTTATGGATACAATATTTTTTCGCTATGGTTCCCCTTTAAAATTCCTGACTGATAACGGATCTGTTTTTGTATCTCGCAAAATGAAAGAGTTCTTAAATTCAATGAATATTGTTCATGTTACAACATCAACTCATAGACCACAAAGCAACGGCAAAAATGAGAGATCACACGCAGTGATTTACAAAATCAAATCAAAATTGTCGGCACATGACCCTCTGCAGTGGGATAAGTTATTAGAAAATAGCCTGGGGGGAATTCGTTTTGCAGTGTCTATAGACAATAAGTTAAGTCCTTATAATGTACTATTTGCAAAAGACCCAATTCTCCCTGTTAACAGTCTTATGGGTAAAAGAACGCATTACTATGGAGACGATAATTACAAACATCTCTTTGAACGTGGTCATGAAGTTTTCTGCCAAGCATATCAAAGTATCATCAATGCGACAAGAAAAAGGAACAAACATGCAAACAAAAACACGTCTGAAACAAAATTTGAAGTTGGCGACGCAGTCTTTTACTCAAATTTTAGGCAAAATAAAACTAAATTTTGTCCGAATTGGCTTCCATACTACAGAGTCATTAGGGTTGTAGGACCTAAAAATGTTATCATAAAGAATCAGTTAGATAATTCAATAATCCAGTGCCATATCGATCAGTTAAGAAAATGCAAAATAACTTCTTGGGACCTCCCTGAAGATAATCAAATTCATACTAGGCCGATCAGAAACTGTAGGTACATAAAAAGATTTGACTCTAATCAATCCGGAACAAATTCCGACTCGAGTTCTTCAACAAAATCAAATGCACGTGTCAAAAAGTTGTATACTAAAAGCGAACGCGATGCCCGCTATTCCAGTTCTGTAACTTGTTCCGAAGATAACATAAATCTGAGAGATTTACAGACCCGTCTATGACAGATTAATTACGAAAGAATTCATGGTAGAGATTCAGATCAGACATCGGTGACTGATTAAAGTGATCGACTCCTCGTGTCTGATCGTGATCATCACGAATTAATCTCTTCAGATCCTACGTCTACAGATACGCATTCAAATCAGGGTAATAGTGATTCAAATATGTCTCTTGAAAATTCAACTGTGACAGAGAATAGTTCTAGTCACATGCAGTGTGACAGTGTTGAACAAATTACAAATGTAAATACGCGGTATAATACAAGCTTCAAGTCGCCAGAAATTTCGGAGCCAATTGCTCAAAGCTTGTTTAGAGAATAAGGAATCTTGTGAGAAATGTAGGACATATGATAATTAGTTATGGTCCTTAAAGAATAAATATAATTTCTATTGATAATTTCTATATTGAAATTGTAAATAATTTTGTATAAAGGTTAAAAGGAAAATTACATGTTTTCTCCATTGATTCAATGTGACATGTATGTTTTTGTTATTCATATCAGTTACGGATGTTGTCCTTAAAATCAAACTGACAAGTTGTCAACAAATTCTGTATGTATTTAAGTACAAATAGGGTAACAAATTGGAGCTTCAAGTGTAAAGGTCCTCTAGGGCAATATTAAGTTGTATATTACAGTACAACCTTTTGTTTTGACATGTAAGATTAGTATCTCATGTCGGCCTAATGCGCTCAGTTGTGCATTGGATTAATAAATGACAAGTGAATATGTCTGGGTTTGAGTACACAAATGTGTTTACATGACATTTTGATATACACCCTAATTACATTTACAAGTAACTAACTTCAATATAAATGCATTCGAGGGTAATGGGAGATGTCATTTTTTTTGTAATTTGTCAACCTTTAATTGTATATATTTCTTTATTAAGACAGTTTGATAGAAAATGATACATTTAAGAATTATGTTAATTGTATACCTAACCTGACAATGTGTGAACATTGATACTATTGTGTCAAGTATGACAATTTGTTCAACAATTGATTACCAGTTGTCGAGTCCAGACAAATTTTGACGTCATCATCAAGTTGTTACGGTAGAGCAATTATGTCACTGTTCTACATTTACGATTTAGTCCCAGCTTTTGCTGTCGCGATAGTAACGATGCCATCTGGAACCTGTACGTAAGCTGGGGGAAAGAAGAGATGAAACTTATCGAATACTACTAACATCTACAAACCATGCCTGTAACTACGGACAGACCACTATTGATTATTATGGATATCTTCATTACAACAGAAATTATAAACTACTCCGAGTGTTATTGATACGAAGGACTTTACTTTAAAAATGATAAACTTTTCTTTATATGTTTCTTAAACTGTTATTTGAATGATTCTTGTATGTGTTTTTCGTATATGTTTTTCCATTTGAGGGAAATATAACTTTGATATATTATTTGTTAATGCAAGTTACCTTGAATATTTAAACCTTAATTGTGTCTTTAGTCATAAGCATAAGATTTATAAAAAATATAATAATATTAAAAAGGGGGGGTTAATTTTGGAAAACAGAAAAAAGGGGCGTGTCATAATACATGACTTTGGCTTACAACCCTTTCTATTTTGACAGGCTTGCACTTGGATAATGTAGGTGTATTACGCTCCGGGCATTCTCTGTCTGTCAAGGCTGTCATTGAGAATCACGCAGAATGTTGTGCACTTATATAAAAGGATAAGATTGAATACACAAGAGGGACTTGGATTTTTATAAGAGATGGGTCTTGACTTCTCGCTGTAACTACGTTGTTTTGACTCGAGGGTCCAACCGGACCCTTGACCCTTGATCTGATCCGTTGTACCGTTTGTCATGATGAACTTTGTTGTTTGATAGCTGTATGATTAAAGTAGACTTACTATACGATCACGTGCTTATGCTCTTGTATATTACGACATTGGACCATCACAAAGATGGTTTCTTTCGAAAATTTGCCGGATCCGTAGCCGTCACGGGAAAATTTGCAATTTAGAAATAATTGTAAAATTGAATTAGAAAATCTTCATTAACGCTCTTAAGTCCACAGTTTTTATCGGATTGTCTTCAAACTAGGTCAAAATGATTGGACCATCACAAGGAAAGTTCTTCTTGAAAATGGGTCTGATCCCTCAAGGGTCATGGGAATAGAAGCCTGATTAGAATATAATTATAAACTCCTTGTTAACGCTCTTATATCCACAGTGTTCATCCGATTGATTTCAAACTTGCTGAGAGTGATTGTGCTAACTCAAGGAAATCTCCTTTTGAAAATGAGCCGGAACTGCCAAACGTCGCGGAAAAAAGGGACCAAATGAACCTAATTGAAAATCTTAATAAAAAAAATCCTCGTTAATGCTCTGAGGTCTACAGTTTTTACCCGATTGATTTCAAACTTGCACAGAATGATTGTATTATCACAAGGATTGTTCCAGTTGAAGAGAAAGGTGACCAAATGAAATAATGAGAAAGATTTATTAGAAAATCCTCGTCTACTTCCTTAAGTCCAAAGTTTTCATCTGATCGTCATCAAACTTGCTCAGAATGATTGTATAATCACAAGGATTGTCCTTTTGAAAACGGGCCCGATCCGTCAAGCGTCACGAGAAAAGTGGCCAAATGAAATAATTGAAAGATTTAATTAGAAAATCCTCATTTACTCTCTATAGTCCAAAGTGTTCATCTGATCGTCTTCAAACTTGCTCAGAATGATTGTATTATCACACAGATGGTTCCTTTGCAACATTTGACTGATTCGTCAAGCACCACAGGAAAAGGGACCAAATGAAAATTAAATTAGAAAATCCTCTTTAACATTTTTAAGTCCACAGTTTTCAATGATTGTCTTCAAAATTCCTGAGAATGGCTGTATCATCACAATGATTGCTCTCTTAAAAAATCTGATTGATCGAAAAGGGGACTATATAGACTTCAAACTTTAAGAATTCATTGTTCTTATATGCATTGAAGTTAATAAGAATTTCACTTAGTATTTTACATCATGTGTCCATATGCATATTGATATGGTCCGGTGATTTAAAATCAAGATTCTGATATTGGGGGTAGTGCGTTTCCAACTCGTCAATGCGTATGTCTACGGTGTCATCCCTTTTCTCACAAATCAATAATTGGCTAACCTTTGTTTGAGCATAACCACTCATCCAAACTTAAATCACAAAAAGGTATATCCAAAAATGAAGTGATGTATTAAATTTGTTGTTCAGTATTATATAATTGTCTGATTCTGAAAGGCTGGCGATGACTTTTAAGCATCTGATTTGTCCGCGAAGTCTCAATTTCAGAGAAGTATGTATATTGTATGAAAGGGTGGTAAAAACTTTTGATAATTTCATCGATAATGTTTAACCTCCCTTGAAATCTTTTAAAACTTGCTCGTCACATTTATCATTTTACTCTGAAATCTTTCCAAAATCATTCACGGTTCCTTATTGTCCATGGACTTGCTGCGCAGCAAAGGAAAGATCTTTACAAAATCACAAAATGACATATTTACAAAAAAGCAAAATAAGAAATATGAACTTTTGTGAAAATTTTAACGGGTGTTGTGCAACAAAATAAGAAAACTTGCTTCAAAAGCATTTACAGACTAACATGTGACTTTCAAACGCCATGCCTCAGATAAGATCCTTTTAAAGTTATTCTTGACTGTGAATGATTTAGGGGTTATTTCTGAGCAAATTTGAATGACGGATACAAGCGATTTTTAAAATGAAATCGATGGAAGATATCAAAATCGTATATTTTGTTTACACCATGAACAAAATGAGCAAAATTGCATTACACGACCGCCCCTCCATTTGTCTCATAGGATCGAATGTGCGCTCAGGCCGATCACATGCTTCCGCATCAATATAAATCATGGAATGACTGAGGAATTCGATTTATTTTCCGGTGCACTTTTTCATAGACATAGACATAGACATAGACATTCTTTATTGACATAAGCTTATACAGCTTCTAGTCGTACAATGATACATACATATACATATACATTTAAAGTTATAAAGTGGTGAAGAAGTTTCGTGACAGCAATTATATACATAATAAACTTATCTACTTTTTTGTTTCATGCATGAACAAAGGAAAACATGACATTTGACTAGTATAACGTTGCTAGTAGATGCTTCGGTAAATTCGCTTTTATTTTTTAGCAACGTTATTTGCTACATGAGTGTATAGCAGCATCGTTGAAAAGAGGAATATGCAATGATGCAGTTCCACATTGCAACTATTTTATTTATTATTTGTTTGTTAATAACTTATAAATGCATTTTTATTATAATCGGTAAGTGATAATAAAATCCATCACATAGATTTATGCATCCCGGATTCAAATTGTATCTCAAAAATGTAGTGAAAAAAATTGAAATTAATTGAAATTCTAAAGTATATATTACTGATAATTAATCGTTACTCATGGAATTAATTGTGCAAGTTCTTAATTCGAGCGTACGTTTGATATATTTTGCCAAATTAAATAGATATTTAGTATTTTTTGACTGTATCAGACATACGAAATTCTGCATTCTAGGTTTCAAATAATATTTTTTCTCGATATATTTTGTTCTCAAATCGTTATACTTTTTACACACAAAAATGAAATGGAACTCATCCTCAATATCACCTTCATTACAAAAGTCACAATATCTTTGATTTCTTTGTAATCTGTTTGGCCCATATCTACCAGTTTCAATTTTCAGGGAATGCGAAGATAATCTAATTCCAGAAATATATATTCTTAGTTTACGAGGTAAAGCTCCAAATACTTTTCAAAGACGTGTTCGGTTTTGAACGCACTATATGTTGAGAGGAGGGGTGATTGAGATACATTTTCGAACCAATTCTGCTTGAATATGTCAATTAAACATATTTAGGAGCGCTTCTGAACGGTTTTTGAGCGTTTTGAACGTTTTGAGTGAGTGGAGTGATTGGAATTTTATGAACGGAGCCCTGAGCAAGGGGTTAAGGAAGGTCTTAATAGGAATGGTCGTCAATTTCACGATATCGTTAAGTGTACATTTAGAAATGCCGCTTCGTGATGCACTGTGAACAAATAGAAATTGATTGAATGACAAATTAATGCATGTTGATACACTAGAGATACCTTAACAAAATTACAGTAGATCAACTCCTCAAAAATGAGAATCCTTATAATGTTGATATTTTTAGAACTACCAAATTACGGAACATCATTTCAAAGCAGGATAGCACTTCAAATTGATTTTGTGTATTTCGGAAAGACATTGCGCATGAATACATTTACAACATTAACCGGGATTTCCTTTATCGAGTGTAAAGAACAGTGTAGAGGGAGGTTAAGGTGTTTTGGAGTTGACTTCATTCGACGAACTCTACAATGTAAACTTAAGAAATTGACAACGTACAGATTGCTTACAACTCCTGGAGGCGTTCATGTTTTACTCCGGGATGTCGAACATTTCAATACGGTCAGTGCATCAGATTTTTACATTTCAGCCAGCGCGTGACATTTCCAACACAAAACCTATCATCTCTTGTAGGTCGCTCTATAGACAAGAAACACCATTCTTAAATCTTACTTAATTTAGTTTTGTAACCGAAGCATGTCCATCAAATTATTTCAAAATAATATTTTCTTTTCTATCAACTTAATGTAAGAGTGCCTTTGACTTCGAAAAACTCCCTCTAAAACCTATTTCTTATTTTCATATGTTTTTCCTAACAGTTAACAACAACGTGAAATTGACGAGGTGAATGACTTTGGAATGATTAAGGTATGAAATTGAATGATTAAGGAATGAAATTGAATGAGTGTGTGGGGCGAGTTTTGAGTGAAATAAAAGGGAGGTAATCCAATATCGCAAATTTTGATGAGGATGAACAAAATTAGCGATATGCATTACCTCCCTTTAATAAAATATGAATGAAAATTCTTAAGATAGCTTCCTATTTCTTCAAGAACCAATCAGACGCTTAAGATTTTAATTATCGTAATTTGGTTCTTGTTTTATTAATTTTAAAGGTAGTCGTTGTTCTTATATTTTTAAGTCATTTGGAGCTTTTTTGAGCGGTTTGAGTGAGTGTTTGAAATGAATGAATGGACCGCTAAGCGAGTGATTTGGAATGGTTTTGATCGAGATTGTCAATTTCACGATGTAATTAGCTGTATCCTATACCACGAAAAATTTCATTTTTCAGACTGTAAAAGGTTTTCATGCTTTTTGAACATATTTTTCATTTAACAAAAAAGAGCAAATGTTTTTTATGGTATTTCGGCTATGATGTGATACTATCCCGAAACAACTTAAGAATCGATCCTCTTTTTTTTTCATAACTTTAAATGTTCTTTATAAATATAATTCTTTTCGGGTTCCAGACTGCTTTACAGTGCGAGTCGAAAACATGTAGATGGAACGAAGTTTGTGATACAACCAGGAAACTTTGCTTTGTAAATGGTAATGTGTTTTTCTTATCTTTAACTCTGTATTGTCACATTAACAGGAAATAAGTCCAGAGCCGTAAGTAAAGGAATTCAATTGAAATTCATCAAATTAACCCATCGATATTGTATTATCTCCCTTTCATGTCATTCAAGAGTGACTCAACACATTCAGTATATTTAATTCCATAATCATTTCAAAATCATTCTAAAATCATTCAACTTCAATTACACATTGTTGTCAACAATTTTACAATTCACATAATATTTTACGCAGACCCCCATTTGAACAACTCGAAACGAGATCTCGCCTTTTAATCAAAATCTAGCAGACTGAGTTAAAAATAACCCCCCCCCCCACACACACACACACACACAGTCAAACACACAGAAAAAACACAAACACAACACAACTTAATCGATATGCTTCCATGTTTTATTATTTTTTTTATTATTATTATTTGAAATTTTCAATCGCGTAGTTTTCAGATTAATGGCTCCATTATTTACAGTAAAACTGATTTCCATGTAAATTGCTATTTACCCCCTCTGAAAGAAGGAATCTCACCTGGAGAAATTTTTTTAGTATAAACCTTTCTGAAGAAGAGTAGTAACACTAAAGAATTATTCTTCAAAACTGTAAGAAAATATGTGGATTTAAACGTATTATGTAGTATTTTTTAACAGTACAGTCGTCATTTTCTAACAAGTGCACTTTATATGACGCTAGGAAATAACTGAAAATGTCACTATGTATGAGGTCTAGAAGATATTTGTGTATTGCACCCACCGGACAAAAAAAGTTTAGTGTGTTATGATGAAGATACTTTGTTACAATGTGTTAATGAGTACCGAATTGATGGAAACGTTCAAGAATTTATTGATATAACCGCGTACTTTTGACTTTACAAAATGCAGTCTCTCGTTATGGATGACGAAACGTTGCAAACAGTTTGCAAATTATACCCTGCTTTGCACACCAGTGCACATGCAAAGCGGGGTATAAATTGCAAACAATTTGCATCGTTTTGTCATCCTGCACGAAGGGCAGATTCTAAGATTAATGTTTGTTTTTTGTATGTCTTCGCCAAACAGAATGTAACCGCCTTGATATTCCTGCCAACGGAGTGCGGTATGGCAATATGTTTACGGTTGGTTCAAAGGGAATGCTGGACTGTGATGAAGGCACGTTGATAGAGGTCGGCCTACAGCTACCCGAGTTCACGACGTGTCAAGAGAACGGAAAGTGGACAGCACGAAAGATTATGTGTTATGTCATATAAAAAAATTGTTTTTCTGATAAAAGCGTTTAAACTAGCCATGTGTTCAGAATGACAAAATGGAACCAACCTTTTGAATATTATATCTGCTTTTCACGTGCACTTGCGTGAAAACTGGGGAATAATTTGCTTACCGTTTCAACGTTTTGACATCCTGAATGCTAGTCATAGTAGTTAGTCGAAGAACTGTAAACTGACTTACCATGGTTTCGTTCAGTGAGCTTACATGTTTTTGCCAAAGTCTTAGGTTTAGATTTAGAAATGTATTCAAAACCAAGCATGTGATGGAATGTTCTATAACTCAAACAATAGTGGATATATGTGTATAACGACGACTCTGATGAAATTAGATCGATGTCGTCATTTGGTATATTCATGAAATTGTCGTAAATGCATAATCTAGGGTGAAAAAAGTGAAAATAAGATTTTTTACGAAAGTGATCGGACTATCACGGTTTTAAGTCGCTCATAGTGCTCATAGTTTTTTCATCAAAATTACGTACGAACAGTTCCCGTTACATTGTTCGCAAGAAATTACTATTAAGGTCCATTTCTAGTGTTTTAATAAATCTTATCTATGCCAATATTATTCCTTGCAACCTTATCATTATGAAAACATAAATTTCCGTTAAAATTCAAACATTTGATCAAAATTATTGTGACACAAGGATTTTGATCTTCCATACATGCATACACGATACCTACAGATAACAAAATAATGAAATTGACTTTCATCTAAATCAAAACCATTCTATATCACTCAATCAGCGCTCCATTCATTCGTTCCAAATATTCACTCAAACCAATCAAAAACGCTCCAAAATTACTAAAAAGATACAATCAATAACTACATTGAAAAAAAATACGAGTAAATATAAAAAAAAGAATAAAAAATCGCGATATCACTGACATGGTTGGAATTACTAACGTCCTATTTGTTCTTGAAAAAATATGCAGCTATTTATAGAACTTGTATGTAAATTTTATTAAATGGAGGAAATAAATATCACTAAATATTCTTCCTGAACAAAATTTGCGAAATTGAATTACCTCCCAATAAATTCACTCATACCTCGTTCCTACCACTCATCCAATTTCATTCCGAAATCATTCAAAATCCTTCAGCTTATCAATTTCGCAATGCTATTATCTGTAGTAAGTCTAAGAAGATTAACAGATCGTGGCTCGGATGAAAGTTTGTGGACGGACAGGTGTGTGAAATTACAATAAACAACGGGTAGATGCACCAGCTACTAAGATATAACTACGGTAATGTTGGAAATGATTTTAGGATATAGAAGAAAAAGAAGAAGAAATTTTAATGGCTTAAACGACCAAACTGAAAAATACAATATATAAAGAGAGGGATTTACAATGTACTGTGATGGAGGTAAGCCGCCGTCATAGCGCAGTTGGGTGAAGCGCGTCCGACTGTCAATCTAGAGGTCCCAGTATCGATCGCCGACGGCGGCACTCATTCTTTCCGACTATTTGTCTCTCACCAATAGGTTGGTAATCGTAGACCTTTGTGAGATAGTAGCTGGAGGCTAGGAAAGGATGCAATGGTCGCACTGGTGTGAGAAATGCTAGGAACCTTTTTTAGGTGCTCCAGCTGCCGACATATAGTTATAAGATTGTTGAAAGGGGGGAAACCCCATTCAAACAAATAAACTGTGACAGGGGTACAGTTGATTACATAGTGAAATTGAACTATTTTGAATTGATTTTTGAATGATCGAGCGAGTTTTGAATGATTTTCAAGGGAAATAAAGAGAATTTGATAATTTCGTCCAATTCCACGAAATTGGCTATATATTTTTACTTCACTTTAATGAGTCTACCTAAGTATCTATTTTTGCGTCTTTAATGACAAGATGCTTTAAAACCCATACAAGCCAATAAAATTATGGCAATATTTTACCAAATGAATAAAATGAAGATCCCTTTGAATGATTTTAATTTTTATTTATTTATTTATTTATTTATTTATTTTAACAATTTCGGAGCGTTTTTGAGAGATTGGAGCGAGTATTAGAAATGAATGATTGGAGCGCTATGTGATTTATTTTGAATAGTTTTGATCGGAATGCTTTTCAAATGCACGATGTTATTAACTGTAAAGGGGTGGGAAATATGATCTGTTAATTGTATCAAAGTCTATGGAATATTCTCCCATAAAGCGTTCACAGGAATTCTGTAATTTTGGGTTCGAGTCCAAGATGGGATTTCATTTGCATAGTATAACATAAAGGCTGTTCAAGACTGATTATGTTTCTGCATAAAAGATGAAATAAATAGGCTACGGAGGGGGGGTTTCTTTGCCCCATTGAAAACCGCATATAAATCCGCCTGCGCTCCCTAGAGGAACCACAGGGTGACTCCTAGACTCTCAAGTCATTCCAATTAATTCGATCATACTGATCGTATTCAAGATTGGAATGAAACTCATTCATTATGTATACGATTTCCAGTTCATACGATGCAACGGTGCATTGTATGAGCAAGGATTATAAACGTTGTGGAAAACAACTTATTTACAGTACAGTAGTAACATCGTGAACCCCCCCCCCCCTTTTTTTGATCAAAACTATTTTAAATCGCTAGCTCAATTGTCCATTTAATGCATTAAAAACACACAAAGCAGCCAAAAACGTTTCTGAATTGTTTTAAAAGATCGAAATAATTCAAAACGAACACATTTAATTCGAATTGATGAAATAATTCTATGATTTTGTTGGTTTCTGTGGGTTTGAAAATGTCTGCTAAGGCCTTCAAAAAACACAAACGAAATTTCATATTATACTTTCATTTGGTGGAATTTCGTAAAGACCTGATTACACATTTACGATATTTGGCTACGGTGCCGCTACGATTCGCCTGGATTTGTAAAATCGTCGTGTACCGTGGTAAAATTCAAACAGTAATTCAATCATTTTCAAGCTAGGGAAAATAACCATCACCGTCTATGGCTTCCTTTAGTTCTCACCAAGCACAATACTCAATTTGAGAGATCATGGGCCCGTTTTATAAAAACAAAATTAATCGTAAGTCAATCAAAAGTCATTTATTGTTTGATTCTGCCTTGCGACATCTCATAGGAAGACGATTCCAATGAGATGATGCATGGCAGAATACCATTTACTAGTGTGGAAGACCAGCCTGGGGCTAGGAACGGAAATAGTGGTACATGTATCATTGGCTCGAGAAGTAGAATGAATCCATATTCAGGTACTCCAGTCATAGTGATATGACTGAAATATTGTTAAATGATTCCAAATCTCATTTCTGGAATACCCCCATCATTCCCTATAATTTCCTTTTTGAACAAATTCCTATACATATTTGTCAGAGAAATCATTGCCTACAATAGTTACTAAATTCAAATATTTCATAATATAAAATTTGCAGTCACAAAAACCGCCGCCGAGAGATGTCCTATTCCTCGGCCAGTAGTGATGCAGAAATTGCATGGCTGGTAAAACATAGCGTGCTGCCGATATGCGGGCACAATGCCGTCGACTAAATGGTGATGCGCCGCCGTTACCAAACAGAAGTGAAAGGCCTGAAAAAAAAAGAAAAAAAAAAGACATCACACGAGTGTATACAAAATCGGTCGGAGGCCGGTCGATCATCGGGCGTAGCCCGGTCGATCGCCGGCGATAAGTCGTTAATACAATATGGTCTTACACAAATCCAAAGACGAATGGTCGGAAGGCTTTAACTTGAAGATAAACCTCACCCACCCGCCGCAGATCAAAGAAATTCCACTAATGAATCGGCCGATGCATCGATCAGTCGGCGACTTTTCGGCTACTAATCGCCCATTTCATCGCCGATTCCACAAAAAGACATCGACATCGCTGAAGCGTCGGAGCGTTTATGGGACAGTAGCTTGAATTTCATTCACAGCTCGCTCTTCCCACTCATTTGATTTCGTTCCGAGATAACATCAAATTATTCAACATTTAATTTCGCCATGTCTCTACAGTTGGTAATACTTTGAAATTGACAAGGTGAATAATTTTGAAATGGTATCGGAATGATATTGAATGAGGTTGTGAAGCAAGTTGTGAAATTCCTGGGAGGTAATCCAATATCGCTAATTTTGTTCAGCATTAACAATGTTAGCGATATTTATTACCTCCCTTTAATAAAAATGCAAACAGGTTCTATGAATATCGTTCTAAGTCTTCACGATGACATCATACGCTTATGAAATTATTTATGTTAGTGAAATCACGAATTTTATCTACCGATTTTTATTTTGAAAGTAGCTGTAAATCTTATCATTTAAGTGATTTTGGAGCGATTTGAATGGTTTGATTGAGTGTTCGGAATGAATGAATGGAGCGCTGAGTGAACGATTAAGAATGGTATTGCTCGTGTTGTCAGTCATTAAGCGGTCCTCTTTTGTGATGGATCAAGTCTGTTATCACCAAGGTGACCTTTTATAATCAGTTGTTTCTTCCCTCCATATCTTGGTCTTTTATTATCTCTGTAAAACTGAAAATAGTGCCAATGGCACAGATATTGGAGGTACAGAACTGGTTTTGATAAAATATACAAATATGACTTGTCAGGCTGAATGGGAGCATTTAGATAGTGTGAAAAATGTCGCAACTCCCATTACGCAATTTACGCAAGTGCGTAAAAGAAATAATCCTCTTTTGAAAAATATCGTTGGTGAATGATCAAAACATTCAAGCTGTAGTAGCGATATTTTGATTGTTCACCAACGCACAAATCATAAAAAGGGAGCGGTCCTAGTCCTAGATACGCCTATGATTTGGACTGTGCATAAATTGTGGACCCTAGTCATTCTGTGCGGACTGCGCTGGATGTCTGGGATCGAAACTTTCGCATGTTACCGATTTCTTCAATGATTTTTTTACCTTCTCGGAAATGAATTTTTAAATGTAATAGCCAGTTTGCACATTCTTAAACCAGTCCACATCGTCCCCCAAAAAATTGTTATGATATGTTGATAATTTTGAACGATTTCGAAGCGATTTGTAACAATTTCGGAGAGTGTTTGATTGATCAAAGTAAGTGTTTGGAATGAATATATGATGATGTGAACGTAGTTTGGACAGCACATATGTGGTGTCCATGGTCTAGAGGTAGAGCATCGGCCTCTTGACCGAGAGGTCCTGATTCCCGGGAGCGGCTATCGATCTTGGTTCTTTCATTTGCCCACACAGTCGGCGCGAGTAACGGTGAATTTTCCGGGAAGCAGAATCAAAAGGGATTAATTCAAGTTGTAAGAACTTGTTTCCCAATCGATGTAAAATAAATGTATCAATATTTAAGTAATCAAGAAACAACATATTGTAAGGTACGCAAAATGAAGACAAATCAATGACTTTTATTCCAACTATCATGAAATTTATCGATTACATGGAGTTTTACGCCGCTTTCAACAATTTTTCAGCCAACTTTCCTGAAAATATTTTTCTTGAAAGATATGGTTAGTATCATCGTGAAATTTGCATTCACTGCGATCAAAACCATTCTAAATGCTCGATTAGAGGTTCATTTAATGTATTCAAGACACTCACTCAAATTACATTAAAACGTTCCGAGATCGCCAAATTGATCACCACATCATTCTGTTCAATCGAATCATTTAACGATTTTAAAGGGTGAAGTATATTCAAAAGCGTCTGATTGGTCCGTAGAAATACAAAAACAGAGAAGTACGTAGAATTTATGAGCTGTGTGTGTGTGTGTGGGGGGGGGGGGGGGGGGGTAATACAGTAGGCCTATCGCTAATTACTTTTATAGACAAACCTTCTCATCAATGACATTGCCTAAGTAAAATGTTTTTGATTTTTTATTTTTATATTGTAAAATTTAATTAGGCTAAATACCATTCAAAACAATAATGATTGCTTGACTATAGTAAGAACATGTAAAAATATAATAAAAATACGTGGTTTTATATTATACTTTTGACAGGAGAAGTGTACCTTTTTCCTTATTTGGACAAGCATTGTTTTAATCATGTAAGTCTCTTATAATTCTATATGTGAATGGTCATGTACTTTTTAATGTTTGTATAGATGTTTGTAAATGATGCACATGAATGAGACTATAATAAAGATATATGTATGCGTAATAGAATATCGACGGTCATGTCCTTTCAAACTTAGATTTCAAGTGATTTGTACCGTTATTACTCGCTGCTTCCTATGTTTTCATCGTGAAAATCCCAATGACTTTCGACATTTTTTTTGTTGTTGTTGTTTTGATTGGTCTGAACTAGGAAATGTAGGGTTCGCCTCAGAATAGATATAAACTGTTACAAAGCTGATCAAAAACTTTTATGTACATAAATGAATTACATTCAGTTTTCATATTGCTTAGAAGCAAATTACTCAAATAAAAATTAATTTTAAAGAATACTTGGTTTTAGATAGAAACGACTCACTTAAGGTTCGTGTAACGAGTTTTTGAACCAAATTTTAATGCTGCTTTTATTTACAAAAAAGGCAATTTGCCCAGCTAAACAATACATCAAATTGAAGCTGTAGATGAGTACAAGCAGTTGCACAGCATTAGAGGCCCCATCTCAAAACAGAATAGCCAAACCATCAAGGAAAAGGGATATTTTTTTCAAAACGAACAACTTCATTAGGATTCGAAAAAAATACCTAAATTTGATAAGTATGTAGACATATGTACCTACAAGGTACTACTACAACCTTAGATATAAATCTCAGTATAAAAAAAAAACACATCAGTTTCCATTCATTTTGTCAACATACATCATCGTAACATGTTAAACGGGTTTAGTCTGTTTTTAAAATAGATGCTAGGTATAGTGCAACATCACACCATAATATTGTGAAATATTTTCTGCGATTATTTTATCAATGATCTATATACTGAGCGACTTTAAAAAGGCAACAAAGTAAATTTGAAATTTGAGTACAGAAAAGTAGATTTGGTTTAATTAAATTTAGCTGAAATCATACAAACAAGATCCTCTGTTGAATCGACTTAATCTTGATTTGATTTTAATCTTTGGTTAGTTTTGGCATAGCAATCTACTGTTCACTCTTTCTTTTCGTTGCACTTTTTGTGGTTGGTGGATTTAACAAATCAGAAGTGTGGAGGGTAATAAACGATAGACATTTCAAAAACCGTTAAAGCGAAATCAACTCACTCGCTTTGCAAAGAATGTACTCTTAATTGAGTAAGTCAAAAGGGAAAGTGTTCCTTAGAATCGGAACGTCGTTAACCTCGATTAGACAAAAAAAATATTGATTAATTCGTTCAAAATTTAAACATCTGCATGGTAGGACCTTGCCAAAAAATAGTTTCAGAAGACTTAACGTGTTGAAATGACGTTAGTGCCATGCCGTAAACACGCTTAAAATGGCTTCTCAATTCTAATCGAGTTGTCTGGTAAGGGGCTAAAAGCATGAACAGGCTATGTTTGCAAAAAACGCATTCACATGAACAACGTTTGTGGTTCTACGAACGGAATGGAAAAGCATGTTAGTGATGTCATTTCTGGTCAAAAAGACGACGTTTAGTGTCGTCTTTACACGTTTGTTAAGCGCAGTATTCATGATTTGCTTGACCTCTTGATTCATTCAACCAAACTCTGAAATTTGTTTGGCTTTTGTTTCATTTGAAAAGAAAATATCGTTCAAGCAGTAGGGCTATGGAGAAATTTCAACTTTCGTGGGTATGCTTAAAAGTGTCCCCGTATTGGGATTACAAGAGAATGTTTCAAAATAACATTAATGTTGGACTAAAGGTAACTTGTTAAAGTAACAAATTAAGTATATTTCACAGTGAGTCTATTCACTAATATTTGCATTTAAGTGGTGTTTTTAAGAATTGCGTTTTTAAAGTCGCTCATTATATTTATCATTTTGCGAAATAGAAATTTATATATTGCTAGACAACCTTACAGGTATATAAACTATTAATGTCCATTTATTTAGTGATAACACACCATACCTTACATAGTTCTACACGTTTACAAAATGTGAATGCCATATATGACATATCCGTTTATTAAATAAGTCAAATTTAACTGCTAGTTTTGAGCCCGAAATTTATACCAACGGTTGTATTAGTACCTGGGTAGTACTTTGGACTTTACTTTGTTAAAATAGGAGCCATTTTTTTCCAACAGTTATGCAGTTGGTTGTTCTGTACAAAATAACCCTTTTCCACAATATTTGGCTATACCACAAAAGCTATGACAGTCTTATGTTGCTTAACTGCCTATGCTCATAAATAGCTTCATTTTGATATATAATCAAACACTTTAAATGAACCTTAACCCTTACACTTTTGATCGATACCTATGCAAATTAGAAATATATTCGGAAGGACAATGCGCTGTTTTAATTCATTACAGAAACAAATAGGTAGGATAAGCTGAGAGTTAACTTGTAGACGGACGGACAAAATCATTTTTATTTTTTGGCAAAAGCTCTATAAATCAGAATTCTTCATGGTACTAAATGGAAAAAATGATATTTCAAGAAAAAAAATAAGTTTTATCTATTCGTTTTAGAGAACTTCAGCAAAATGTTGGTCAATTTGGCAGTCAAACGGACTATAAACCATGTTATTTATCGAATAGTCTTTGAATGTCAAACTACTGGGCCATTTAGCTCTGTTTATGAGCGGCTCCTACACTTTACATGAGTCCTCTATACGCAAGGAAGATATATTTATAAATCATTAGGACTGTACAATTTAAATATGGAGGTCGAGTGGCCCTCTTATCAAAATCGGACCAGATTAACCGTGAGTTGATTAGAAAAACCTGGAGTGAATCAACGTCGTAACATCGTAAGATCTTAACACCTGAACTGACTCAAGCATCGAACGATATCAGAACCTGGAAAAAAACTGATCTTGCGACTTCAAAGTCTGGCGAGGAATCTGCGTTATAGGAGCATACAGCTGTACACTGTGAAATTGTAAATCGGGATATCAAATTGTCGTGAAATCAAATTTTGAAATTGAAAAATGATGAGATTAATTCTGTGTACTGTAATAGCAACATACTGCAGCGCTGTTCCTTTGAAATTCACTGACTGTGGTGAGTATATATATAGTGGTTGTTTATTATTGTGTTTTAATTAACCTTAGAACATGTATTATATAAACCTGTGGTAACAATGCTTTTGGCGACCAAACATGATATACTTTTTTTTACAATTCATTATTTACGACATGGTTGGGTTATTTTTTTTTATTCTTTTTTTTTTTCGATCGAGAAGAAAAAACAACAGCCCTTCATTCAGGATGAAATAACGGTGCAAGCTGCTATTAAATGATACTACACTTACAGTTAGTTACATCGTGAAATTGACATTCACCTTAATCAAAACCATTCTAAATCGCTCACTCAGTGCTCCATTCATTTATTACAAACATTCACTCAAACCATTCAAAAACGCTCAAACCCATTTAAAAAAAATGATTAACCAACGTCATTCAAAGAACATTTGATTGAGAAAAATCGCGATTTCACTAACATAATTCAAATTATTAGCGTCTCATAGGTTCTTGAAGAAATAGGAAGCCATGTATAACACTTAAATGTATTTTTATTAAAGGGAGGTAATCAATATAGCAAATTTTGTTCAAAACAAAACAAAATTTACTATATAGGATTACCTCCTATTAAATTCACTCAAAACTCGCTCTCCACACACTCATTCAATTTCATTCCTAAATCATTCCCAAATCATTCATCTTGTCAATTTCACGATGTTGTTAACTGTAGACACAAGTGCAAAAATGTGGGGTATAATTTAGGGAAATGTCTTGCCTACATTGTCCATAAATGCAGGGCAGGATTATAAGGTCAAGGTTTTATTCAATTTTGGTCGTAACTCATGCCGCGTATTATAATGCTTACAAGAGATAGAGACAATGGGTTGAAAGCACCGCGTCCCGTCTATTCAGAGAAATGACTAGTACTCTAACAACATCGTGACAGATGAATTGACAAGATGAATGATGTTGGAATGATTTTGGAAAAAAATGAATGAGCGTGTGATCCGAGTTTTTAGTGAAATGAAAGGGAGATACTCAAATATCGCTGATTTTGTTCAAGATGAACAAAATAAGCTATATTGGTTACCTCCCTTTGGAACAATATACGTACTATTCTTTTTTGTGAGTCTTCGTGGACCTATGAGACACTTTAAAATACACAGCAGTAAATGGAATCGTTGAATAATTTGATAGATTAAAGAAAACGTAGATCGTCTTGAACGATTTCAGAATGATTTCCAATGATTTTGGAGTGTATCTAATCGATTTGAGTGAGTGTTTGGTATGAATGAATTGAGCGCTGAGTGAGCGATATAGAATGGTTTTGATCGAGATGAGTGTCAATTTTACCATGTAACTAACTGTATCTGCAAAGTGCCCTTTAAAAGTACACTCCTTCAAATAATTGAAATACTCACTCCAATCACTCACAATCGCTCCGAAATTATTTGTGACCCGTCACGCGAAAAATGACCATCTGGGTAGTGCGTAAAGTATCACATTGGTCAGACTGCGCGGTTTATGCAAGCTTACTTTGGTCGAAATTGTTCGCAAAGTGCTTATTTTAGTATCTAGAATGATCAATCTACCTCCCAGTGAAAGACTTTTTGAAATGCTACCTCTGGTTGACCTATGCTGGCCCCAATCTCTTTTTCAATTATTCATTTTACATAGTTCCGCGATGGTTCTTTTTCGCGTGACGGGTCACATTGAAGAAAAACGTTTCGAAATGGCTTGAAACAATTTCAAGCATTTCATTCACAATTTAATTATATGGTGTGGATTTTAAAGCGCATGGTTATGCTATACAGAAACACAAACAGAAAAATACGTATATTTTATTTAAGGGAGGTAAAAATATCGTTGTGTTGCGGCCGAATTTGTCGCTATTGTTATTGTATACCCCAGATCCATCCCCTCCCTTATAAATTTCAGTCGAAACTCACTTATCACACACATTCAATTTCATTCAAAATCATTCTTCTATCATTCACATTGTCACTTTCACGATGTTCTTCGAGGTACGTTTACTGAGGCAAAGATTTGTCAAGAATGACAGTTAAAGATTAAGCTGCTCTTTCACAGTTCTCCATAGAAAAAATCAAAACTGGTTCTTAGATTCGGAAATTTGTGCTAATCCTGATGTTTATGAGCCGCAAATTGATATGGCACTAATAACAACTTATTTAAAAAAAGTTCGTAGCTTGAATGTTCGAAAGGGCAAGTTCAGTGACGAATCCAGTCTATTTTTGTCCAGTCTATAAATTACAAAATTGTTATTTTTTTCATGTATAATGTTTCATTTTTCGCACATATGGATATGCAATTTGATAAGTACTTCGACCTTGACCTTTGATAGAATAGGACAAATAGGCGGAATTGCATTAGTAAATAGTTGGCCCAAAATTAAATAATGCTCTTTTAGGCGTTAGTAGTTGCTTTATTTTTTCAGAATGGAATTCCGCTAAATACAGGAACATCTGTCTTTTTCCCTTGACTTACCAAATCGAATCAAATCGAATCCAAATCGCGATGAAGTCATAATTTCCGATTTATTTTCCGAAAAATCAAAAATCAGATTTTGCTAATCTCTGAAAGAGCAGCTTTAAGCGTTAAGAAAATGGAAACAAATCTATGTTGATGCGTGATAAGAACCGAGAAGTCTTACAATTGATTTTCCACTGCATATAATTTCGTATTTTGTTTTATTACATGTAGATATCTCTCTTTTTGACAGTATGTATATATTTGTATATTATAGGTTCAGTTGGCGCAAAGATCAATCAAGTAAATGTCCCGGAGTGTACGGCAGACCCTTGTGTATTACATCATGGAACAAATTATACAGTAACAGTTGATTTTAACGCATGTAAGTACTTGCAATATTATACAATTAATACAGAGATTTGCACACAGTATACAAAAAAACAAGAGGACCATAATACCCTAAATCGCTCACCTGAGAGTTATTAGTCCAGTGGAACTCATCCAAGTAACTTTCTGGCAAAGTTTCATTCACATTTGCCTAATTGTCTGGTGTAGTTTCATTGAAATCGGCCCTGTGGTTCAGGAGGAGATGATGTTAAAATATTTCGGATTCAAAATAAGCCCCGCCCTACCACGCACATTTTTATGGGCCAATCAAAATTTCGCAAACAATTTTTGAAAAGGGTTATCAAAGACACATCCTGGTAAAGTTTTTTTTTAAAATCGGCTCAGTGGTTGAAGAGAAAATGTCATTCAAAGATTTCGGGCTCAAAATAAGCCCCGCCCTGCCACAAAAGGGAAACCAAAGGAACATTCTGGTAAAGTTTTATTGAAATCGGCCGAGTGATTCAGGAGAAGAAGTCGTTCAAAGGTTTCGGGCTCAAAATAAGCCCCGCCCTGCCACGCCCATATTTAGGGACCAATCAAAATTTCGCGAGTAGTTTTTGAAAAGGGTCGTTCAAAAACCATGCTGGTAAAGTTTCTTTGAAATCGGCCGAGTGGTTCAGGAGGAGATGTCGTTCAAAGATTTCAAAGTGAAAAAATGCCACGCCCTGCCACACCCATATTTTTAAGCAAATCAAAATTTCGCGAACACTTTTTAAAGAGGGACCATTCTGGCAAAGTTTCTTTGAAATCGGCCCAGTGGTTCAGGAGAAGAGGAAGTTTGTCTAAATTGTTGACGACGGACGACGCACGACGGACGACGCAGGATGCACAACGGACTCATGGTGATCCTAATAGCTCCCCTTGAGCATGTTATGCTCAAGTGAACTAAAAAACCGAAGTGAACGACAGACTCTTAGGTATTACATCATGTAACGAACTTAACAGTGGCAGCTGTTTTAAAGGTATGTGAGTGCTAAAAATTGTACATTGGTATAAGACCTATAAAGGGTTGTCCCTCAGTATGCAACAGTTCCTTGAGTATTACACCATGGAACAAACTTTACTAGAACAACGGATGATTTTAACGCACGGAAGTACTGACAATGTTATAAAATTTAAAATGGGATTCGTCCATAGTATGCAACAGTCCCTTGTGTATAACACCATGGAATAAACTTTACTAGCACAACAGCTGATTTTAACGCTAAGAAGTACTGACAATGTTATACAAATTAAAATGGGATTTGTCCATAGTATGCACAGTCCCTTATGTATAACACCATGGAACAAATTTTACTAGCACAACAGTTGATTTTAACGCTAAGAAGTACTGACAATGTTATACAAATTAAAATGGGATTTGTCCATAGTATGCACAGTCCCTTATGTATAACACCATGGAACAAACTTTACTAGATCAACAGCTGAATTTAACGCTAAGAAGTACTGACAATGTTATACAATTTAAAGTGGGATTGGCCTGTAGTTTGCAACAGTCCCTTATATATTAAACCATGGAACAAACTGTACAGTAACATTTGATTTTAATGCACGTAATTTAAGTAAGAGTAATCGTACATGATTTATATTGTGCCTAGTATTATTTATCTAAAATGACCTGGCACTCATTAACTTCCGTCAGTACTCGAGTATTCCCGCACCGTAACTCAGTTTCATTTCACCGTTTTACTTATTTACTTATATTACTTCACATCTTCTGTAAAAAGTCGCGGTAGTATAGTGGTTACAGATGCCTTCCCGTACACCTATAAGTTGTTGGGTTGAGTTCAATTCCCGACAGAGACACATGTTTAATTATTGTGATTATCATTAATATATTGATTTTTTTCATTTTTCTTTTTCTTTTTTTTTTTTAATCACATTTCTTATTATTATTTTGTAATTAGTCTTTTTGGTCAGGTACGATTCATATTTTTTATTCTTCATCAAACTTTTGTTGTTTTCACCAACCAAGATTATTGTATTCTGATCGAGAGCAAGATTTGTTTCATACCTCAATGAAAATAAGCATTATTAGTTGTTAGTAAGCTTGAACCAAATAGTAGTCCTAATAAAGATCTCATTTGTTTCAAGGTATTGATTTATAAGATATGAATAGAATAAAGTTTTTGGCGTTAATAACCTAATCACACTTAAACAGGAATTCGATTAACGTGTTCAAACCCTGTATATGTTTTAATTTCATACCGTCATAAATTTAAAAAAGTGACTCTCCATCACTTAGATAAAGATCTAGATATATTTCAAAATTTATAATTATTTTCAGTGATTTACAATGATTTATAGACATGACTTTTCAATGGTCAAATTGAGTATGGCGGAAATACTGTGCCGCATATCAATAGTCTTGTGCAACACTATTCAAAATGTCAAAAGTATCAAAATAGGTACTTAAATAAGTGTTACCCTAAGAAGAAAGAAGAAATATTTCTGGTCATTGTCCGGCTTGAACTCGTGACCTCCCGAATAAGGGAAAGCATCTTTACCACCACCGCTAAATTTCCGTATGCACTCTGAGTTGTGATACATGTTTTTCATCATAACTTCGCGAGTGTAAGTCTATATTTAGAAACATATTTACCGACTATCAATAGGGGGTCAAAAGGAATATTTAATGAGTGCCAGGTCATTGTAGATAAATAATACGCAATATTAACAGACCATTGAGTAAACAGTCATAAATTCCTTGTGATTACATCCGACAAGCAATAGTTTAGACACATAAACGAACAATACTAACTCGTTCTTTGATGATTTCTGATGCATAATCTAGGTTTCTAATAATTGTCATAAAATTTACAGTAAGTAAATCCGTGGGTAACGTATTTCTATTACGATGATAACAATGACTGTCAACAATATTTTACACTCGAAAATGTTGGTGGCTTCATTGTCTCAAACTATTTGTGTAACAACTAAAAACATAACATTTCCGATTGTGTAAATAAGCTTTCAGGCTCGAAAAAATATTTATACCCTATGTTTTCTTATTATTTCAGTGGAGAATTCTGCTACCGCGAAGACAGTTGTACATGGTCTGATAGGCGGCGTCCCTGTCCCATTTCCTGTTCCGTCCGATTGCTGTAACAACCACAATCTAAAATGTCCAATAGTTAGTGGTCAAACGGGGACATACCAAAACGCTATCTTCTGCAGTCCGGCATATCCAAAGGTAAATGATAAGTGACGCGTCAAAAGAACTGAATTCTTTCAAGCGTTCAAGAGAGAAACATTCGCGAAAGTTTACTAAATTTTATCCTACTTTGCATATGCACTCACGTGCAAAGCGGGATGCAATCTTTTAAAAGTTCACTTTTGTTTCTAATTATTTATGCAGACTGTCCACTCTGAAATATGAATTGTCATTTGAATAACAAGATTTTATCCGTCAGTTGCATTTGGAAAATGATGATAATGCAGATAGAGTGATCACAAGACATCCAGAAAGTTAGCGAAAACCTGCTCAGTTTGTGCATCCTTGCATTCGTACAAGGGTCAATACTTTCCGAGCTTCATCGAGACGTTCGATGGTCTGGGTGTCAAAGACAGGGGTGTAAAAATAAGAATTTTCTCCACTTTTCCATGGACAAGTAAAAGTTGAATTATTTCTTGTACATAATCAATATAAACCTGTTCGCAAAAATAGGTAAATATTGAGAAAACATTGTTTTAGCGAAGAAAATGCTGTCACCCTGCATTTTCTTCATTAAAGGTAATGGTTTCCTCCTTTTGATAAGAATTATAAGGGCTGCTTTTCTTGTAGATAATTTCAGTACTGTTCCAAGGTCTGATCTGGTTTTTACTTGTCCACGGACAAGTAGACTAGATAAATGTATATGTCCACAAGTGGAAAAGATCGTGTCGGACAAGTCAGGCTTGGGAATTCCACATCCTTGGTCAAAGATATATCAAGTCAAGTGCAGGTACTCGGCCATTGATGATTTATTCACAGAAAAAAAAGTTATGCGACCTTGTGTCAGGAAAAAAGATTCTTCAGTGCCGTTTATTGAACGGTCGACATTTTTAATTCCAATGGTGAATTAGGTTTAAGACTCTATTGGCCAAATTTTAGAAACATTGCAAGCGTCAGTAAATTTAAATGGTCAGCTAGATTTTATCTCAAATCGTTACTCTAAATGAGCCAACGCAGTAACACAATAAAGAACGCACATGCCAGTGTAGCTGAATGGTTGTGAAATAGGATAATTTTATAAAATCTAACATCATAATGGATGCGTATTCGATTAGATACAGACTAGATTAATTATCATGCACACTTAACATTAACCTTAAAAATAAACTTCATGTTAAACAAGTTGGTGAGATGGCCCGATCGGGAAATGGTTGCCCGATCGGACAATGTAAAATTAAAGGAAATATAAGAATTTTTCGACAACAGCAGAACGTGTCAAAGTCGCATAGCCAAAGTTTTTTTGGACATCTTCTAAAGAGCATCAACCATGGATCAAAGTAAAAAATTGAACATAGTTTTGTCTATCTTCATGCGCACAGAGGTTAGAGTTTGCATTGGAGTGGACGGAAGGAGTTTTTAATGATGAAATATACAATTTCTTCTAAAAAATTAAAGCTGTCTTTATTTTCTGTAATAATGAATATCCAAGCCCAGTCTAAATCAAGCGAACTGTTTAAATTTGTCTAGGGTCGTTTTACATAAATATTAACACAATTTAAACAGTTCGTTTGAGTTGGTCTGCATCTGGATATTCATTGTCACAAAATGAGACTGCCAAATTAATGCTTATTCAATTTTTTTTTGAAGTTAAATTTTCGTCATTTATAACCAAATCCGTCTATTTCGATGCAAACGTTCAATGTCTGGGCGTATGAAGATAGACCAGACAATGTTCAATTTTCTACATGGAACCGTAATTGAGGCCCTATAGAAGATGTACAAAAACTTTGTAAATGCGACGTTGAATCTCACCAACCTGTTAAATTTTTTCGACACATAATTACGCCCATGGTGCTTTTTCGTTGCACTACAAGTGCAGAAATGTTCTAATGTAGAACTGAAGAAGTTATTTTAATATCCATCCCGAGTGAAAAGGTGGACCCCTTCATAACGCCATTGAAAATTGTCACGATGTATTAAAGAGAGCGTCAATGTCATCCAGCATTTTTTCAAACATTATCTTCTACAAGTTAAGGCTTATTCTAGAAAACGAAACCGGTCGAAATAGTACTCTTAAATCTGTTTTAATGTGTACCATAAATGCAGGACCAAACTTTCGAATGACCTCATTAATTTTCTTGCAACACTTACTTGCGAAAATCGCATTTCATGGTACAGGTAAGTTTCACTATACAAGGACTATCTTTTTATCATTCTTGATAGGGTTTATTCTCATTGCTACCCAGATAATGTAAGGATATATAAGACCAACTGGTGTGGTATATAAGCAAAGACACTAAACTCGAAACAATTTGCTGTACGTCTAAACACGTATTAAATGTTATATTAAAACGATTCCAAAACAATTATTTACCCGACTGCCTTTAAACTTTCTAGCATATAACTTTCCTTATTATCCTTTAATTTTGCTATAAATGTCTGACATTCTACGAGGTGAATTTTTCATTTTGATCATCACCGATATGGAAAAGAAACTCTAAGAAAAAAACAACGCCTCTTTTCCATCAAAAACTTCTTCGATATCAATCCGAGCGTTTGGCAAGGTAAGAGGGCGGAGATGAATAAAATTTGAATACAGTTTATGAAAGTGTAAAAGGAATTGAGTTTGTAAACAGAAAAGCAACTGGTTAATTTTCATTTGAAAAAAATCTTACTCGAGTTCGCTATTGGCCTATAAGATACAACACATTCTCGAGAGATAGCTTTTTCTTAATTTTGATTTACCAGTTATTCAACATGTATTGATTTCACTTGTCGTTGCTCCAAAAAATAGTTTTTGTTGTCCGTTTAATGAAAGTCAAGTTTATCATACGTACGAATGATTTCATATAATAATAATACCATTATAATAATATAATACCATAAACCTCAGGGTTTCTTTTCTAGATTCAATTTTAGTACACCACAGAAAAAAATTTTCTCTTTCATATAATCAGTAGTGGACTGGGATCGTAATGAAAACTTTCCCCAAGTAAATACATTCACTGTGTTTCGATTGTGCATGCTAGAATCTGATCCGTGCCTGAACTTATTTTATAAGTTCAAAATAATTAATTAGGAGATAGCTGAAAGCCATTTCAAGCCAAAACTTGCAAATTTATTTATCTCCCTTTAAACACAAATTAAAGAGCGCGTAGTGTAGTTGCAATAGATTTTAATTCATATTTATCCAGTAGAATTGAGTTATGAAAGAAAGAGATCAAGTTACGGCCCTTTACACGTAAAGAAGTGGTCAGAACAAGATAACAAGATTAATATGGGTTGTAATATTTCGTTTCAGATCAAACTGGCTGTGAAATGGGAAGTTCTGGACGAAAACCAAAAGGAATTCTTCTGTTTTGTTTTACCTTTAGAAATACAGGACTAATAAAACTATTTTAGTTTACTTAACCGAATTGTTCGGATAACCTTAATTTTTTTTCTTTGAACGTCCAATCGCTCGATATTTGCGCGTTCTATAACTTGTTACAGGGGTGTGCATAATGTATATCTAGCTTTTGAAAAACGCGCGGGAATCTTGGACCAGCCCTGCGTTCAGGATGTTTAAACAGTACTTACTGTTTGCCAATACAATTCCGCTTTGCACGTGCAGCGCAGCGCAGCTTCCAATCTAGATACCTGAATTGTTAAACGTCTGCACACGTTTCAATATCGCGTGAGTAATGGTTTATCAGGGTTTTCTAGCGATTCCAACGAACACCAACGTTAAGTATCGTGTTCATTCCGCGAATAGGCTTTTCATTGATACACAAGAAGGCGAGTGATGTTTTTAATACAGCCAAACTTGTCTTAGCGGCCACCTGTATTCAGCAAGCAAGCGGCCACCAGGTTCCCAAATGTACCAAATGCACTGAAAATGACCTGAATATATCCCAATGCAGCAAGTGTCCAGTCTGTTTAATTTTATGCGTTTCAAGATCGTGTTAAAATGTTGAACATATCCAAAACAGTCCAAATTTTTGTTTTGGATCTTTAAACGTTACGTTAGATTCTGTTAAAAAAAAACGTTCTTCACTGATGTTTATATTCTAAAATATAACAGGGATTATCAACACGTTTTTGTTTAGTCAGTAAAATGAATACAAACATATTCATGTATAATACTATATTTCAATAGGAGTCAGTCCAAGGAAATGTGCATTTCAGATAACAAGTAGAAAATATTTATTAGAATTGGGTTAAACACCGTTTTAAAAGCTTTTCAGTCATATTCGAGTGTCTTAAGCACCTATAAATAGACTTCTTGTATTCCTCGCCAAACCATTACATAATTTCCTTGCCTTCAGCTGGTGGCCACTTTTGATTATAAAGTATCCTCCTTTGGTGGGAGACGAAAAGAGGAAAGGATATTTAAAGCCTGGGATAGAGCTTGAATACATCATTTTCAGGACGTTATTTTGCCAACTGGCATTGGTGACACGATCTGCGAATGTGAAAAGGTAAACAGAGTCTGTCGATCCAGTTGTCAGCTTAACAACTTTTCTACGATGAATGATCTAAGGCTTGATGAACACGTTCCAAAATTAATGGGCGATATAAGGCGAGATGAATTACCTAAGACTTGATGAACTCGTTCCAAAATTAATCGGCGATAAAGTGCGCGATGAATGATCTAAGTGTTAATGAAACTGTTCCAAATTAATGGGCGATATAATGCGGGGGCATTATCTAAGACTTAATGAACCCGTCAAAAATTAATGGGCAAATATAATACGAGATGAATGATCTAGGGCTTGATGAACCCGTTCTAAAAATTTTATCGGCGATATAAAACGAGATGAAAGATATCAGACTTGATGAACCCGTTCCAAAATTAAACGGCAATAAAATGCGAGATGAATGGTCTAATGCTTGATGAACCCGTTCCAAAATGAATGGCGATTTAATGCGCGATGAATGAATAAAGACTTGATGAATTCGTTCCCAAAATAATCGGCGATAAAATGCGCGATGAATGATCTAAGACCTAATGTACCCGTTCCAAAATTAATGGGCAATATAATGCGAATGATCTAAGACTTTGTGTACCCGTTCCAAAATAAATCGGCGACAAATGCGAGATGAATGATAAAAGTCTTGAAGAACCCGTTCCAAAATTAATGGGCAATATAATGCGAAGGGAATGATCAAAGGCTTGATGAACCATGTCCATAATTAACGGCCAATATAATGCGAGAGGAATGATCTAAGGCTGTATGAACCCGTTCCAAAATTGATCGGCGATATAATGCGAGATTGCGAGATGAAAGAACAAAGATGTGATTAATTTGTCCCAAAATTTATCAACGATATAACGGAGATGAATGATCTTAGACCTGATGAATTCGTTCCAAAATTAATCCGCGATATAATACGAAATGAATTATCTAAGATTAGATGAATTTGTACCAAAATTAATCAGCGATATGATGCCAGATGACTTGATGAACCAGTTCCTTAATCGGCGATGTAATACGAGATTAAAGATCTAATACTTGTTGAACCTGTCGGCGATATAATGCGAATGGAGAGATTTGAACACCCATTAATGATCAGTTTTGGCATACTTACAGTCGCCTACAACTCGATGGAAAATTATTAGAGGCTCTGAATACGTTTGTCGGAGTATAGTCTTTCTATCTATCGTCTATGTATGTAAAATCGACCGGATGCCGACAGACCATCGGTCGTAGCTTTGCCGAACAACGGCTATTTGTCGTTGACACATCTAAAACATAAATAAAATAAAATGAAAACAAAGAGAAGAGTCACAGATCAGTCGGCTGTTCACTTAGAGGAAAAGTAAGTCGACTCTCCGCAGAATCAAACCTCTCTCTCCTGTCTACATGGATTATGATTTCGTTACGATCACAAATTTGCCGAAAGCGTGTCCGATCACAGGGAAAATGTAGATTATACGTACAGGTTTGTAGGGAGCGGGTACTTTGAGCAGCACAAAACAATCATGACGAGATCGTGGTCAAGACGAACCAGGGGTAGGTAGAAAGGACGTATCAGAATCAGCAAAAGAAAGAGAAAAGAAAACACACACAAAAAAAAAAACACCCAAGCATCTTGGAAACATCGTTGCGACAACTTAGCGAGTGTAATCACACCGTACTTGAAACGTTGTGCGATCCTCCAGTTGGCAGTTCAACTTTGGTTCAATTTTCTTTTCTTCAAGACTTGTTTCCACCAGAAAACTGTGCATTTTGAAAATTATATATAAGAGTTTTTTACAATTTGTAGATTATTCAAAGAATCCTTTAAAATGCGAAATCAGCCGCAATTCCTAAATCAAGCCTTTAAAACTTTCGCACAAGAAGGTTATCAAACGGCAAGGCGGTGATTGGTAGGCCGCAGAAGCGGCCTACCAGTATGAATGCGTTTTGAATATGACCATGGGGGATTAGGGATACATTTTTATAAAACCTGTCCAATGTTTTTTTTTTCAAAACATAGAAAACCGTATAATGCAACCTGGATCAAACAACAGTTTTTCAAAAAACTGTTTTGTAATGAAAATTATTGAGCAATAAAATCAGAGTTTTGGGTAATGAACTTGATTTTATAAATATTGCACATTTCATTAAAATGACAGATCACTCAGACATGTTTGACCTAGTTTTTACTCTCTTTCCCCCTGTTTTCTGTATTTTTTTTACATAAAAGTGATTCTCACAGGAGATACATCTATGGTTACACTCCTGTCTGTTTTGGTATTGTTAAAAATATAGTAAAAATGGCATTTTTGCGGTTTAAAAAAAAACAACAATACTTCATTGTGCACAATTACACTCGAAATCCTTTTGGTAAAAAAGAGTGTGATGACTTATATAAAAGCTCTGGTCTAGAGAATAAATGTTTCTACCTTAATTAATCAATCCTGTATGTGATATGTAGCAGTTGTCTGGCACTTAGCATAACATATTTTCAAGCCAGTTACTGTTATTCAAGCATTTAAACAATGCGACAAAAGGAGCATATCTCTTTTTCTAACCAAACTATTTAGGAACAACCGAAGTAGTTCCTTTTACTTCAAATAGGTACAGTCTTAGTACTAGTTTGAATGACAGCTATTGAATGATAACTTGAATCTCTTGCCTCGTGTTCTGATTTCAGAATTGTTTGTGCTATTATTTTGAGTCTGTATTTTCTTTCTTTATGCTCATTTCTTCGGATAACTCCGCATACATCAGCATGAAGGTTTAGTGAATATATTATTCTAACAAGAGCACCGCCTATGGATGCAACCCTTGGCTGTGCTTGGCTGCAGGTGCTGGAAAATACAAAAAGCTGAGTGGAAAAAGGGACTCTTGTAAAAACCCTTTTTCAGAGTTGTCCCCCTTGATTGTCTGGATAGCTCTTGAGATAGTGAACATACATGTTAAATTTTATGACGATATCTTCAATAACAACAGGTCAACAACAACAATGCCAACGCCGCAAAAATGATCTCCATACCTCAAGTTTTCTTAGAAAACAGACAAGCTAAAAAAGGCAATCACTTTACAATCATGTGTAATTCATTGTGCCTATGTTGAAATAAAGTACTCTTCAGTGTATTTAAGCCGGGTGTGAATGCTAAAGTAGGGCCATTATTGTTGTTAAAATCTTTAAAATCTAGATAGGTATTGTTTGCAAAAAAACATTTTTATAAAAAAATTTATTATTTATTGATGATAACCAAATAATTTGCGGCCTACTTTGATGCATTGCATCAAAATTTTGTCTTGTTCGCCTATTGAATTGTTTCCGTGGTGTAAGGAGGACAAAAACCAAGTGGCTGAACTTGTATCCCGGAGTTTGAGAGACAACGGGAAGTGTAAATCAAAGTGCTGTCAGCACTGTAAATCGGACATCATTGAGAGGCTGGGATAGTGCAATAGTTCGCCAATCAAAAGGACTCAAATTTGGACAATAAAAGTTGGTAAGATATTTGCCCAATTTGTGATTTTTTGTCTTAACACTCCATCTTTTCGAGGACATCGCCAGCTCATCCAACTGGAGTTTGCAGAATTGTATCAACCCAACTTGAGAGATATGTCACAAAACATTTTCCATTCAACCTGGGACTGAACCCAGTTCATCTAAGATTAATTATCCAACATGCTACCAACTGCGCTCTACGGTCAAACGTCAAGGAGGTAGAACCGGCATCAATTTGATGCCTGAGGGAAGCATTTATATAGAGGTAGATAATGGCAGATTTGGTAGAGATGCCAAAATTGCACATGAAATTTCGATAAAGTTATTTAGCCTTGGTCCAGTGGACTAGAAAATGCCTTTTTCGCGCAGAGAGCTAAAAGTTTGAACACAATGTGGAACGATTTTATCCAGTTAACAATGACGCAATATCGGACAAACAATATTTCGTGGGTGTTGTTATAAATCTCGTAACCACGGCTTCATTAAAGCCGTAGTTACGACATTTTATATCAGCACCGACGGTTTATTAAAACGTAACGGCAGTCCTAGACCTTAGCGCAGTTTTTAACGCACCTGCCTCTCGTTCGAGAGGTCCCGGGTTCGATACTCGGCCGCGGCAAATACCCTTTCAGGCAAAAATGTCGTCCATCAATGGTTTGATATCGCGAACCTATGTGATTGAGCAGCATGAGGCTGGGTAAGGGTGTTGTTGTAATACTGGTATATGAAACAATAGGAATCCATGGTTAGGTGCTCCAGCCGCTCAATATGACCACATCAGTCGAAAACGGTGTAAACCGTAATAAACCGATCAAAATCAACGCAATGGCAAAGAAATCTGTGCTAAAAATAGACTAGGATTAAACCATGTCAACTATAGAAGCAGACGATTCCAACAGACGACAAAATGAAGAAAGAACTCGAGACGAAGGAAAACGGAGAGGAAGGAGGAGTAAGGAATTGTTGTTGTTGTTGTTCTTTTATGAAATATAAGAAGTTGTTTCCCCTTTTTCACAATGTATCCCCTCCGCAGGGATAGACATTGGTCACATTAAACAGGTTTTAGAACAATAAATTAGAACAGCACGAAGATAATTTCAATTCCTTTACTTAACCGAAAAGCTGGTAAAAAAATCGCTGAAAATACCTATTGGTAATTATTAAAAACGAAAATTACATCAAACTATGTATAAGCCTCTTTCTTTTTTGTCGCAAAAGTAAAAGAGATAAGAAAATGTAGATTGTTTACTAAAAAGGCCGTTTCTGCGCTGTTTGTCTTGAACAAATAGCTCAGTGGATAACACGCAAAATGTAAGTGTCCAGCCTCGGTAAGCCATTACCATTACCATTTAATTCCCAAAAAGCTTTAAATACTTACCGTTTTTCTAGCTACATAGTACAAAACACACATAGGTTAGATCGATACATATGTAAAACAATAGTCACAGGATACGGTGGCTTCAATATTAGGATTAAATAAAGTTTTGTTTGTTTCTTTTTGTTTTTTATAATAGTTTCTCATTTTGTTTGCGAAATAAATATATTTAGATGTGTGAATAATTTCCTTTTTAGAGCTTGATGTTAAAAGTGTTTTAAATTTGTATAAATATGGCCAAGCGTAAAAATATTACTTCATGTGCCTTTTCCTTAATTCTGAGAATTTTGGGCAAACCAATCGAAAGTGATATTCGTTTTCAATACAACTCATATTGCAGTTTAAGCATTATCTATTTTCACGAGGGATGTTTGTATATCTACCTTTTTCGATGTTAAGATCATGTGATGTGGTTCTAAATTTTGTTAATGCTGTCTTAATATTTACGTCATATTCAATATCTAGATACTTTTCAGGTACAAGGGATTCCTTAAATAGATTGTAGCAGGCCAATTTAGATGTATTATTAATTTCTGAGGACCATAACTTAACATAATTATTAAATAGTCGTTGTTAGATATATGCGAGATTTATGTGGGGCATTCTTTGATTAATTCATAAGAAAGATAACCCATTATCCTGCAGTATACTTTTATTTTGGAAAGCCCAGTTATTTCCCCTGTATGTATTTCCATTTTCACAGTCCGATTTTAACTTATTGTAGGTTGATTTGAGAATGCTGTTTTCAATTTGGGTGATTATGTGCGTCCAATATTTAATCAAATTGAATTGATTTGAAAAACTTTGTGGTGTCCTACCTCTTTCTACATATAGTGTGGCTAACGGGGTCGATTTTTTGACGCGAAGCGCGAGACGTAAAAACTTAGTATGAATGTTTTCGATATCTTTTGAAGTGTGATAACCCCACAAAGGTGAACCAAATTGAAGGATGGAACCAACCAGACTATCAAATAGCTTACATTGTTGCGACATGGGTAATTCTAAATTAACTGATATTCTGCTGATGTTATGAGGAGAAAATAATGCTTGTATGGCAATATCTTTTTGTGTACGAGACCATAATCCGTTAAAGATTAATCCCTAAATATTTAAAATATTTGACAGTTTTAATGGCGACATTATTAATGTGGAATGTATAACTAGTATGTCTTCCCTTCCCTAAAATCATTGCTTTAGTCTTAGTTGTGTTATTTTTTTTGCCAGATAAAGTACAATAATTATGCTTGTAAATCATTCAATATGGATTGTGAAGAAGTTGGTGATTTCGCGAATAACACTTGGTCATCTGCATAAAATATCAAGAATAAATTTCACATGGTCCAAAAGTAAAAAATTCATCAAGATCGGAATTTATATTGTCGATGACGTCATTGACGAACATCATGAGAACTCATGTTCGTAACGAACGCAAGCTTTTACTGACGTGTAAATAGATTTGAAAAGTTTTACAAAATGAGTGCTTATGTTTTCCTCATTAATACTATCGAAACACTTTTCGTAGTCAATGAACACGCAATAAAGTTTATCACCAGACGATAACATTTTTGATATAACCGAGTTCATAATGAAGATGCAGTCTAAAATGGATTTTCCTTTCTGAAATCCAAATTGGTTATCATTAAGTTTTTATTCTTTTCTGTCCACCTTGTGAGTCTATTTAGCAGAATTTGAGAATAAACTTTTGAAAATATGTTTATTAAGGTAATACCTCTATGATTTTCCGAAATATTAGGATCACCCTTTTTAAAATACGAGTGATTATTTCCCTTCCCCATTGCTCCGGGTAGTCGCCCGTTTGAAACATGCGATTATACAAAGTAAAGAGGAAAGGTGCAATAATTTCGTAAGACACTTTAATAATTTCACAAGGAATTTCATCGACACCGGGGCTTCTACCGTTATTTTGCAAAAATACAGCTTTCTTAATTTCTTCTTCTGAGAAGATCATGTCCTATTCGGGATTAATTTCACTATTTTGCATATCAATGTTGCTTTGTGCATATTGTTCGTTTTGGGTGTTTTCGTCTGGTGTATCAATTATATTTTTAAAATGATCAAACAATTGTTCTGTGGAGAGAGAATCTGGTGGATTTTTTGGTTTTGTATATGTACCTTTTATCTTACACCAAAAACCTCGTGGGTCCGATTTTGAAAGTTTGCTGATTCGATAGCCCTCTGCTAGTCTAAATTATTTCTTAGCAGATATTTTTACGTTGTTATAATGAGCACGCGCCCGGCCAAAAGCTTGTCTGTTAATATCATTCCTCTCTCTATAGAGTTTAAAAGCCTGTTAAGCAACAAAACATTTTTCATTAAACCATTTACAATTTTGATTACCAACATGTTTGTGTTTCAAACATTGGGTTTTCCCAAATACTATAAATGCAGTATCCCTCGAGAAACACGTGAAATCGCCAACTATGCTATTTATATATTTGGTTTCTGACCAATCGATTAAATCTAGCAGCACTCTATGATTATTCATGAGTTGTTCTAAAAATAGATCGCTCTTACTGCTATCCAATATCAGTTTATCGTATTTTTTGTCGGTTTATTTGTTGTTTAATAATTTTTCTTCATACTCAAATTTGAATTTATTGAAAATAGGATTGGAGCGTGATCAGAGTGCTCATTAAAATCAAATATTTCAAAATTACAAAATCATTTCCATTTGTTAACACATGGTCAACAGTACTCATTCCACCATGCGACAAAAAGTAAACTTCCCACGCTCCCTGTCCGATTGCAGACGACCATTGATCAATGACAAACAACTTTATTGACACATTTCGAGCAGACGATGTCCATTTGCATCTACCACGTGGTCTGAATTTACGCGTGGGTTTTGACCGAGTGATAATCATAACAGAATTTGATTGGTTGTCAGCCCTACAACTGGTAAATGGCCGTTCGAGAAAAAATCAGAGCAGTAATATTGTAAGTGCTACAAATTTATTATACAGTTAAACTATTGTACGTTTCAACTCCTTTACTCTACATAAAATCTTGTTATAAACACTGAAAGTACTAACTGGTAATTACTAAAAGCGAAAATTACATCAAATTTTGTATTAGCCTCTTCTCTATTTGTCGAAAAGTAAATAAGATAAAAAAGTTTGTAGATTGTGACTGAAAAGGCCGTTTCTTCGGTGTTTGAAAACACATAATTTGGTTTGAACATAATGCTCAGAAGATAAAGGTAAAAATGTACTGGGTCAAACAGACTGGATTTCTGAAAAACGGTATTAATAAATGCGGACTGCTTCGCAGCCCGATTTAAAAACATTCCTGCAATCTAATTTGAAAATGGAATCTACGAGTAGAGTGAGAAGTAGACGACGAATTTTCGTTATGCTATTTACCCTTAGTTCTTTCACCGTCTATACATTTACAACCAGAGGTGTGTTCGTTAGAGAAGATGAAAAATCTCGCTAAATATTTTAACACAATAAGGAAAGATGGGACTGTGTCCGTCGTGCTTTCTTCCGTCCATTCATCCGGTCTTACACTTTTTATTAAAAAAAACATTTGTGGATGAAACTCAACCAAACCTCACGGGAATGATCCTTAGATTGCCCTTTTCCGAAGCTATTCAAATATTTTTTTATCCAATGCAAAACAAGGCGACCTCTGATTGACCTGTCCTGGGACCTTTCGATTTTTCAAATTCTTTTTTCGGTGGTCCCTCTTTGCGTGACGTATCACTCATATTTCTTTAAAAATAATGTGTTAATACTATGGTCCATTCGACTTATGAACCGTAAACATAGGCTTAATGAAAAAGAGAGTGTGATTACTCGAAAGTTTGAATAAACAATCAAACTTGCCGAACATTGGGTCGAAACACAATACAAGTATTCTATGTGACCATGGATAGTTTCCCTTGTCGTCTCCTTATTTTTACCACAATGTCACCAGGAACGTTTATTTTCAGAATTTTAAGTGCTTTGATTCCTTTGTCGTTTTTGTTATCAGTCGAATCACAAAATCCATACCTGAGAATAGCCTGAGGTGCGTTTTTTTTTTACATTAAGATGAAAATTTCCGCTAAATGAGATTATTAAGACGTCATAAGAAACGATTTTCAATATTTTGAGTGAAAACATTCGACATCGTCAAGGTTACTCAGTTTACGCCAATGCAAAACCATCTTCGTTTCCTCAGTAAGATATCTTAAGATTCTTATTGAGCCGCTTAAAAATCTTAATCTAAAAAACGCTACATCTTAAAAATCTTAATGAGATCAGATAACAAAGTCAACATTTACTGTTTTATCCGTCGCTACAAACTTGATGAAATGTATAAAATTAAGGATATACGATGTACGTACATATACCTTTTTGTGAAAATCGTACTAGAAGCGCACTTCACGCGTGATTCAATCGGCTGAAACGTGAGTATATTGTAGTGCAATCTTCAAGGTCTTCTTAGCATCGAAGCGCGATAATTGATATCGCGTTGGTGTCATATATGAACCTGTGCGCGACATTTCCAACGATTTGAAACGTTCGTTAGGTGCAACAATGTGTACCGTAGACAGCCACAAACTCTTAATATAAAGTTACCTGATGGTCTATAGACACTTTGAGACCTTATCTATTGACTAAACACATTTTCAATACTCTGGTCAGACTGTGCGGATGCACAGGATCGTCAGAGTATTTACTTTAGGCATATTTGAAATTGACGGAAATCTCACGCACAGGCTCAATTATAGTACGGACGTTGTAGACTCGTGGTACGTTCGGGTTCAGTTGTATGAAATCGCCGTAAAACGTACTAGAAGCGTCTTTGTGGTTGAGGCTGTCGACATTGTGTGAAAATTTTACCTATTTACTAAACCTTGACGACGATCCGGTTACGATCTCCTACAATCTAATAAATTTTTAAATCGTTGACCATCCGACATAATCGTGGTAGGGTCGATACGCCGGCGAGGGGCTTCGAATTTATCAACGATTTTAAGAATCGTCACCGGCTATGCATCTCCGAATCGTCAGAGCACTTTTTGATGGTGATTGATCTGAGCATTGTGAACTTCTGCTCATAAACAACAATTAATTACTGTGTACGATATTTGACCTTTTACAATCAAATATCGTATTCTTGTCGAAGATACTCACTCTTAAACCTACCGAGATTGTGTGAAGAACCGGTTAATAAAAACTGATTCATTTAAGTCAGGAGCTTGTGTTGTTGAGCTAAAATATCTCTTGGCCAGACAAAGAAATGACGAAATAAATCATTTTTGAGAATTCGCACATTTCGAAGAAACGTCGGCCTACTTTTCATAAACCAGTTAATGTACCTTTTGTGTAAATTAAAGTAAATTGCTGTATAGCCTAAAAAGGCATAAAACCCATATGATCCTATGCGTTTAAAACTTTTAGCTTATACAATGTAGTCTCAAAATAATGCCATCTGTGGCAGAGAAGTGAAAAAATATCTGTTTAAAAATTATTCAAAACATATGAAATGCAAAACTTGCTTCTCTGAACAAAACGTTCAAGATCAGTTTGTTTCAAACAAAATATCATGACAAATCCTCCATGTAATTAACCGTGTATGGTCGAATTTTTAAAAGAAAAGTAGAATAGTTGTATTTAATTTATTGCCAAATGTATTTGTGTTTTTTCCCTATATGTTATCATATTAATACTGTATGGACCGATTTATTGCACCATAATTCCACAAATCTGTTACCCATTGTAGGAACAAAGCAGAGACTTTGTGAACCAATGATGTGTAGAAATATAGTAGATAATAGTTGATTTCAGTGTAAGATTCATAAACTTTCTCGGAGTGAAAAACAAAAGCTATATTTTCACGAAAAAAAGCTTTTAGTCAGGGTTTACAAAATAAAAGATATAGAGGATATTGAATGAGTGGTCATGGAATACCTAATTGAACGAGTCATCTATAAACGGATAAAAACGAGGATGTGCCGAGTTTTTATCTGTTTATAGATGACGAGTTTAATAAATTCTGTATTTTATGAGCACAAATTTTATAATATAGAATTTATAATATGACCCGGGTTTTTTTGTTGTTTTTTTTTCTGTGGAAAATCGTCAAAATTCTTGAATTTCAAAATTTCAATTTTCCGCGAAACTTATAACGCTTCTTAAAACTGACGTCACAATATACACATCAAGACGTCATTTCCGCGGTAACAAATAGCGTTGCCATTGGTTTTTATCTCATTTGCATAGTTATTCCACTAGTTTAATAACACCTGTGTAATATCAAAAATATTCAATGGGGTAAATTCACTTTCGCGACGTCGGTCATATTATAATTATCTTTCTTACATGAATGATAAACTACCATTATGTCTTTTAAACAAAAGAAAGGTGACGAAAGGTGAAGGTTTTTGGGGGAAAAATCTTTAAGCGCGTCATTTTACATGTTGATTGTTACTATGGGCTTCGCTTCGATAAAGTCAAAAAGGGCACAATGAACGAAAGCAGGGTGTTTATATTATGTGTTAATTTCACTGGTTTGGCGAGACTTATCTACCGATATTTCTTGTGAATTAACAGAAAAACATAATAGAAATGGATCTTGATTTTCGATCTAACGACTCACTAATCTGTCAGATGACCAAAACAACATGGGTAAGTGAGTCAGTAAGGTATATTCATCTTCAATCACCTGATTAAACAAAAGATGTCAATTTCTAATAGTACACGTGACCAGTCAAATCATCAATATATAGATTTGAACTTATTGATAAGAACCATTGAACGGCAGCATCTTGGGTAAGGTTATTCTTACAGTATCTTACAGCTAAATATTTACGATGCAGCTCCTACATGTTTTCGGCCTCTGCCTGGCTATGGCGACAATTGTCTTTGGCGTGGAATTGAGGTTCAGGGATTGTGGTAAGTGAAACTTTCTTTATAGTCAATGGTGATTCATTTTGTTCCATTGAATTGACGTTTACCTCGATCATGACGCTCATTGATCGCTCGCTCAGTGGCCGATTCAAAGTGTTCGAAAGTTCACTCTAATTGTTCAAAACTCTCGAAGTTTAAACGCTCCGAAAAAGTAACGAAACGTTCCAAACATTTACTCAAGTCTATCAAATAATTTGATGAATGAATGTACTAGCTTGCCTGGATTTCGAAGCAAATGATTGGTTCGCGAAATCATAAATTTATTGAAAATATATTTATTGAATTATCCTTTGGGGTTTTATTAAAGTAGATATCGGTTATTTCTTTTATTTGAATCAAATTGGCGATGTTTGTTTCTTCTCCTTTCATACCATTTAAACTCTCTCAGCAAACATATTTAACTTCATCTAAAAATCACTCCAAAATCACTCACCTTGTCAATTTTTACGACTTAACTACATGTAAACAACATCTTGAAATTGACATGATGAATGATAATAGAATGATTTTGAAATGAAATTGAATGAGCGTGTTGAGCAAATTTTGAGAGTAATTCAAGGGAGATAAAACATCATTAATTTTATTTAGAATTTATCAACTCTATTTAAAAAGTCTCCGCCCCAATTCTTTTGTCTTCACCTCACAATCAAACGCTCTGAAACATACACCAGTCAATAGAATCGTGGAATAATATGATCGATTTGAATGAAATGATGAAAGTTACAACAGTTAGACTTAATTACTCTTTAAAGCCATTTATTTTTTTTTTCGTAGGAACTTGTCTTAAGACAAGACGATCCTGAATCAAAAAGAAAATCACAATTCTTCTTTGAATATACTTTTTTTTTTGTTTTTTGACATTTGATAATCAGATAATACAGTTTGTTACATCGTGAAACTGAGACTCATCTCAATTAAAAAATCTGAAACGCTCATTCAGCGCTCCATTCATTCATTACAAACACTTACTCAAACCATTCAAAACCACCTCGAATCAGCAAAAAAGAAAAAGTCAACAACTGTGTAAAAATTAATACAGCTAAAAAACGCGATTTAACTGACATAATTGATGAAATTCGCGTCTGATTGCTTCAGGAAAAATTTATAGAGTTTGTATGCATATTTTATAAAAGGAAGGTAATAATTATCGCTAATTTTTTTTATTCTGAACAACATTAGCTATATCGGATTATCTCAAAAATGAATGGCTTATCCCACTTTTTTGATTTCATTACAAATTATTTCCTCTATTGTTCACCTTCTCAATTTCACGATGTTCTTAACTGTAACACAGAATTGAAGGACTGAATCTTCAAGTTGGGCGAAAATAAGCCATTTTTTTAAGTTTAAATGGTCTCTTTCTAACAAAACGTCTCTCTATTTTTGAATAATGATGCTTAAATCTTACTGTTACTTACATAATTTTATTACGCGATCGTTTCAACTTGGCGTCACTGGTTCGCGTCAAGGTCAGAAACTAAGAAATTTTCCAGCACTTGAATCGTTTTCAAAGTTAAACGTCTACGAAAACCCGTTTTAGACTTATGACTCAAAAGTTTCTCTATAAATTAACATCATTTTCTTTTGAAAGTCTATGTAAGTTCTAATATAAATCCTCTTTTAAACGTGATTATCATCAGTACTCTCAATAATTCCTTCCTTCATTCATTCCTTCCTTTATTCATTCATTCCTGCCTTCCTTCCTTCATTCATTCATTCCTTCATTCATTCATTCCTTCATTCATTCATTCATTCATTCGTTCATTCATACATGCCTTCCTTCCTTCCTTCCTTCCTTCCTTCCTTCATTCATTCATTCATTCATTCATTCATTCATTCATTCATTCATTCATTTAAAACACTTACTCAAACCAACTCAAAACGTTCCAAAATGGATAAAAAGTAGAATCAACAGCTGTATTCAAAATGAATATACATGTAACTAGAAAAATCGCTATTCAACTGACATAATTGAAATTGTAAGCGTCTGATTGGTTCTTGAAGAAATAGGAAGCTATTAATAGAACTTGTTTGCATATTAATAGTAAAGGGGGATGATGAATATCCCTATTTTTTTTATCCTTTAATTTGGTCCAAAACCAACATCACGCTCATTCAATTTCATTTCACAATCAATCCAAAATCATTCAACTTGTCAATTTCACGTTGCTGTTATCTGTACGTTAACATTTTATTCTAGTGTCCCCAAAAAGTTTTGAGAGTTACTGAGTGCCTTCGTGTCCTATTTTCGATAGAAAGTTCATAATTCGAGGATTCAGTGTAACAGAGTTGTAAATGCCTATATGAAAATAAGCACTTACAACTGTGTTGCGTTGAGTACTCGAACTTAAGTTATCGAAGGAACTTGCCATACCAATGACCACTTACTTATCTTCGAGAAGTCATTATCGATAGTTCTTCACTTTTAAAGATGTGATTAAAAAAGGATACTCTACATTACAAAATTACAATTACAAAATCCATCTACTCTTGGCAGAGTTATCTGACTCAAAACCTCCCCTCTTGGCATACTTTTGTATGTGAAACTATACGCCGCATAAGTATACTACCATTTTGAAGACAATTGGTCCAAGGTGGCCAGGCATAACTCATCTCAGCTTATATTTGAGCCGAGAACTTGAAATCATACTTTAAAAACGATATAACTTTTGTACACTAGATCTTTTTAAATGCATTTTTTTAAATTCAGATAAAAAAAAAGAAACCTGGCACAAACTATAAACGAGGCTCTAAAAATTTTATAAAAAAATACGTAGGTATTGAGTATTATATTGAAAAAAGTAGATCTAATTAGATGCAAAACTAAAATATATATCTTTTTTGAAAAAAAAAAAGAAACAGCACATGGTACGAACTATAGAAGAAGTTCTAAAAAACTTATCAAAACGATACGTAAGCATTGAGTATTCATAGTTGAAAAAAAGTAGGTAAGGTATATTGGTAGATCTCAATGATAAGTATCAGCAGATAACAAGTTCGAAGTCATGCCAAGAAAATTAAATCTGTTAAAAACCTAACCAAAACACTTTACATTTTCACTTCCTTTAAGCTTTTTTGAAGATGCAATGCTCAATTTCAACAAGAAATTGTTCATAAATGGCATTCTTGCACGATTGCAGACACTGATGTCTATGTCATGTACAGTTATCAACATCATGAATAATGACGGGTGAATGATTTTGGAAAGATTACGAAATGAAAAGGAATGAGTAGAGTGGATGGAGTGTTTTTGAATTGAAATTAAGGAGGGGCTAACAATATCGCTAATTTTATATAAGAAAAACAAAATTAGCGATACTAATTACCTCCCTTGAATAAAATTTACATACAAGTTCTTAGTTCAATAAATAGCTTCCTTTGTCTTTACGAACCTATCAGACGCTTTCAAATTCAATAAAATGATTGAAATCGTGGAATTTTATTTTGAATGGTACTTTTGATTCTGTCTTTTAGTGATTTTGGAGCTTTTGTGAACGGTTTGAATGAGAATTTGGTATGAATGTATGGAGCGTTGATTGAGCGATTTGAGTTTCAATTTCACAATGTTCCTTACTGTAACAAAGGTCAATACAATGCACTATCCATCAAGGTCAATTTCTGAAAAGATCGCTTATCCTGGGAAATTCTGTGTTTCACAAAAATCTTGTTTGTTTTCAATAGTGTTTTACAGTGCGAAGAAACTAAAAAGCTTCATCAAACTGGTGTATGAATTCATATTTAAGTTTCATACCTTTGTGAAAACATGTATTACCTTTATTTCTTATGATTTAAATGCATTTGAGCGAAAAATGTAAAAATGGGCATGTTTAGAAAAAGACAAATTATTTTTGGGTGGTTTTGAAATGATTTTTTAGTCGATGTATACTTTTGATAGATGGAAATAAAGCTTACCCGTTTAATTATTGCAGGATCTAGAGGAGCAAAAGTCGAGTCATTGAGCGTGAGCCAGTGTTTTAACGAACCTTGTGTTGTGTATCGGGGAAGAAATTACACAAGCAAGGTGGTCTTTACACCTCGTAAGTATCAAAGGATTTAATTTTGTAATTTACAAGGACATCATCACAAGCCGAGATTACGAAATATAAAGATCAAAGATTATAAAGATTATATAACTTTTCTCAGGCTCAATTCAAAATTTTCTCAAATTTCATTTTGAGATTAAAGCCGTAATTCTGTTTTATTATTTATTTTAATGTATTAAAATAAAAGATGATATTAATAAGTTGTTATAAATAACAACTTATTAATATTATCTTTTATTTTCATACATTTATTTTAATTCAAAATTTGAGAAAATTGAGCCTGAGCCTGAGAAAGGTTTTATAACCTCGGGCCCTGATCAGAGTTGTGACCTTTGGCTTACGAATATTTAAAATTCAAGATTCAAAGTTAAAGTTAGGTCAATAGCCCTGTCTTTATGCCAGGCATATTCAATGTACTGTGCACTTCAACGACCGATCACTGAATTGAGAGCCGGCTGTTTAAATACTACACACTTTGGCAGTCACGACTAACATGCTGACAGGTAATCATTTATACACCTGGGCGGAGAGGAGCAATATGGAGTTTTCTGCTCTGAAAAAATGTCCCGGGTCGGTCTGGATTCTAATCCGAGATCTTCGGCCCAAAATATACCATCCTAACAACCAACAACTCGGACTCCACTATGGGATATCGACTGGAAAAATATTTCTACTTTTAAGAAACGCCTCTTTTCTTTGTAAATGATGAGTTTACTTTTCTCATCATTATCAAAACACGGTTTTTATGTACATGTACTCAAAAAATTGGCTGACTGTATCGGCTGAAATCAACCTGCTCGGACGTGCAGTCAGTTCTTAGCGTACGCTTTCTACAGTGTTCTTATCTATTGTGACAAACAATTAAGACAAACTAGTTTAAAAGTTTCAAAAATTGTTAATTTGCTTGAATATGAATTAAAATTCAGCAGGATGATGGTTTAACTAAGTAAATCTATTAGCAGGGACTGTTTTTTTTCTAAATCTGCACGTAAATGATTGATTTTATTAGCTGGTTTGGACTTTGAGGTACATGATTGGTCTTTAAAGACACACAAAAAAAGAAAGGAACGCAGAGTTTATGATAGTTGGTAATGATAAATCGCTAATTTCTCCCCGAAATAATAATACATCCTTTTCAATTCATTAGAAACCCGCACATCGTAGCATTTAATTTAATTGGGGATTTATTCGAAAATCATACATGTTGTCAATTTGACGCTGTTCTTAAGAGTAATGTATTTTATCAATTAATTAATTGTTTAACCCCTTCAATATTTATTCTAGTCATGAACTCGACAACTGCCACCAGCGAAATGGTTGCCAGTGTATTTGGGAGGAGATTTCCGCTTCCCATGCCTAAAGATGCGTGTAAATTCTTAAAATGTCCACTGATTGCGGGTCAGCAACAAACGGGAGAAGTGGTAGTCCCGATCGGACATAGAATGCCAAGAGTAAGTACCACATCTTCTTTGCGATTTGATAAACTTGGCTTGCAAAGATATACAGGGTACAGTTAAAACACCATGAATTTGATAATTCTCCCACTCAGGATCATGTTATTTCACTCACTCTTCGCTTCATTCGTGGCATTCCAAACACTCTCATAATGCTCCATATCATTTAATCAACCCGAAACCGACCAATATAGCTCAAACCATTCAAAACTTTGATTGGCTTGCGTAAATGTGGAAGTCTCATTAAAGTCACAGAGGTAATACTATATAGAACATTATGTAATAAAATTATATAACGGTGGTAAATTTCTATCTTGATCGTTCGTATCATCCAAATGTCGCCGTCAAGTCATTAATACCTGCTTTTTTCGGGCGATAATTATGAATTAGGGATTCCAGATTAAATATTCTTTAATGCTTTTCGTTGGTTTATCGAGAAATAACGGTAGATTATCACTTAATAATCTCATCGTAAAAGCAGTGAATTTATCAAAATTTTATACCCTGCTTTTGTGCATTTCACCCTATCTGACGTCATCAATGCGGGGCGAAATAAGTGACGTCACAATGAACGTTGCATAGCAATCACGTGCAAAATGACGCGCTTTACAAACATATGTCATAGAAACATCACATTTTGTCTCATTTTTGCATTAAAGGTATAGAATAATCGTTTGTTTTTCGAGTAAGATCGAATAATATTTCATTTCGCGAACAACAAAAACTATATGTTCACTCGTGGCTCTGCCACTCGTGAAAATATAGCTTTTGTTGTTCACTCAATGAAATATAAATCGATCTTACACTGAAACAAACGATTATCCTCTATATATTGCAGTCACATCAGAATTGCCGCCAGGACCTTTTACTAATTATATCATTCTCTCTACCTGTAGTTGAGTTTGCCCGATCGAAAATATTTCCCGATTGGGTAAACACAGTCACTTTGTCAAAGTGCCATTAAAAAGTCCACGATTTCAGAAAGAAATGACTTCGAGCAACCATCGGAATTTCTTCTTCTTCTTCTTCTTCTCCTCTCTTCTGTTCTTCTTCTTTTTATAATTCTTCTTTCTCTTTTTGTTTCGTCCATCTCATTTTCTCTTCATTTTCCACATCTTTCTTCATACTTTATATGATTTACTCCTTTCCTTACCAAATTTCCTCCTCCTCTTTTGATCCAACCTCTATCTTGTTTTTAATTCATAACCTTTTTTCTACTACTTCTAATCATAATTTCTATTATCATTGTTACCTTTTCAGATCGGGGTTGCCCTACAGTGGTCTTTATATGGAGATAATAGAAAGAAGCTATTTTGTATTTCTCAAAATTATCGAATTCGATAGAATATGTATAATAAAAAGAAAATTCATATGACAGGGTGTTTTAGTTAGTAAAGTATATTAACTACTCTTCGATAAACCATATGCGACCCGTCACGCGAAAAGGGACCATCTGGGAAGTGCGTAAAGTGTCGACCCTAGTCAGACTGCGCAGATTGCGCAGACTGACTAGTGTGGAAACATTTCGCACGTTGCTAATTTTCTTAATCTAGAATGGTCAATCTACCTTCCTGTGAAAGAATTTTTGAAATGCGACATCTAGTTTATTCATGCTAGACCAAATCTCTTTTCCAAATATCCATTTTACAAAGTTCCCAGATGGTCCTTTTTTGCGTGACGGGTCACATATATTACACGGAAAGCGGTCACGTGATTTGTGAATATATTCCCAAAGTATAATATAAAACTTTGCCATAATCATTGTCAAAGATTAAAAAGATATTCAAATTCGAACACCTGATTTTTTTTCTTTTCTTTTTTTGATTTTTTATTATTTTTTTGTTTTGTCCTACTTGAAAGCGAAATAGGTGCATAGATTTTAAGGCAGTGGACCCGTAATAGTTCCGGAACGTTTTGGAAGTATTGAACTTTGACAATGTAAAACGAGGTTTCCGAATGATTTTCAGAAACCCCGGTCAACATTGTGAAATTACATGGGCTCCGAAATGTTTCGGAACTATTACGGATCCACTACCTTAAGGTTTAAGTGAGTGAACAAAGGTAAAAAGAAATCTATACACGTTAACGAAAAATGATATTTGGTAATGCAGTTAAACTTGCACATCTATACTATGACATGGGCGTAAAAAGTGATGGCTAATGGGAAAATGGGAATGGCAATATTTCATTATCATAAGATAAGTCATTTTGTAGCATATATAGACTGTCGCATAAGTCTAAATGAATCCTAGGTAGTCTAACTCTTAAGAACCGATGCATGGAGACGAGATTCTAATGGTTCTAAAACAATAGTCTCGATAATAACAATGATGATAATAATAAAAATAATAATAATGATAATAATAATAATAGTCAAGTTTAATAATGTTCTCTTTTTCAAAGATTTTTAATACCTACGATAAATGGGCTTTTATAATGCCCGCTTTTTAACACCGGCATCTTCACGAGTCTAGGAGTATCGAGTCGATAGCTTCTTCTCGATCATTAAGTAAAACGTTCGTTACCGTTGCTTCGACAAGATGTAACATTGAACGCTTAAAAGAAATGTTCGATGGAAGAATATCGCATGTACATGTAGGCCAAAAAACAAAACAAAAGATTATAGCATATGCCATCTGAGTAACCATAATATTAACTATTGGATTATAAGAACGTTTATTACTCGAAGTAAGCTTGCGCCGCCGTCATAGCGCAGTGGTAGCGCGTCGGACAATCAATCAAAAGGTCCAGGGTTCGATTCTTGACGGCGGCACTATTTGTCTTCCACCAATTGGTTGAATATCGTAGACCTGTGTGGGATAGCAGCTGGAGGCTAGGAAAGGATGTAATAGTAGTACTGGTGCGAGAAGTACCACGAATCAATTGATAGGTGCTCCAGCCGCCGCGATATAGCTGGAAGATTGTTTAAAGCGGCGTAAACCCCATTCAAACAAATTCAAACTTACATAGAGATCAGTGGATACTTGTACTCGAACTAACCAGGCAGCAGGATGACTGCCGTTTTGCCATGTGTGATATTGTCAGAAAAAATCCATCACACGAGTTTACACACGTATTTTCGTCGAGGGACGGCCAAACCTCGTAACTCCAACTTATTCAAGCTGAAGTTACGAGGTTTGATTCTCACTCACCTTTTGTACTTATTATGCACATTTATGGTTTTTGATATCAAATCGTTCTCAATATACTTTTTAGACTGAATTTGTATATCTTATTAAAAAGTAAAACAAATGATGTTAGTTTGTTTGTTTCTTTGTTTGTTTTAAAAATATAAAATAAACTTTGTCGCCAGATTTAAAATCATTTTTTCAATTTTAGATTCAAAATGACCTAGCATGCTGATGATATTTCAATGCGCGAATGATTCCGAAATCAATGTTATAATGATAATTTACTCTTTTTGTTCGTTTGTTTTCTTGCTATAGACCATGATTTCTTATTCTCGCTTGGATAGAAATGTCATTCTGGGATAAAGTAGGAATAAATTGCAAAATTTCCTGAAAAAAAGCTTTCTTCTTTGGCTGATTCTAACAAAATTAATTAGTCAAGTTTGGCGTGTCGATTTACTAAGCCTACCACCGAACTGAATCACTGAGGTATAACCAAATAGTTTATCTGACCAGTTGATTTACTTACTCTAGCCTGCAAGCTTCTTTAAGGCACAAGTAGGCCCCACGTTCACGAACCTAAGACCCTTTGTTTTGTTGTGGGTGATCCCACTTCTTACTATATTGTGAAAGGAAAACAGAAAAAGGCCCATTAAATCATTCCAGTGAAATTTATTGATGAAAAAAGTATGTCCTTTAAGGCAGAAAACTGGCAAACCAGCAAACATGGAGGCTGAAATTAGCAGAATGACTGAATATAAACGTACAAGTAGTAACATCGTGAAGTTCATTCCGATCAACAGCATTTTCATTCATTCATTCATTCATTCATTCATTCATTCCAAACACTCACTCAAACCATTCCAAAACGTTTCAAAATCATAAAAAAATACTATTATCAACAACCAAATTGAATAAAATTAAATTGTTAGAAAAAATCGATGATTTCATTGACAATATGTCGGTTCGGAAAGACATCAAAGGCTATTTTTTTGTGTGTGTGTGTTTTTTTTCATATATTATTCAGGGATGTTTTAAATATCGCTAATTTTGTTCAAGATGAACAGAAATAGAGATACCGGATAACCTTCCTATAATTTCATTCAAAACTCATTCCTCTCACCAAATCAATTTCATTCTAAACCCATTCCAATATCATTCACCTTTTCAACTTCACAATTTTGTTAGCTGTAGCCGTCTTGCTGACTGCCGCTCGCAGACTCGCACACTGTGATAGCGGAAGACTTAGGTTACTTTTTACTACATCGTGAAACAAACAATTAATCCGCCCAATCCATTATACAGCATTCACTAAACACCCATTCATTCGTTCCAAACACTCATTGAATCCATTCAAAACGCTTCCAAATCTATCAAAAATAGCGCCGAAATTGTTTAAAACAAAGTACTGAAAGTAAGTACTGAAAGCTAGCAAAGCATTGATATTTTAGTAATCTTCCTTTTAAAAATTATTATGATACAAAATCAGTGTTGAAATAAAGCGAGGAGTTAAAAAGCATACTCTCGAATGAGTTCTTATTTGAATATAGTTTATCCAAGTGATTGTACAATGTTACTAAGCATAGTGAAATTTCTGGTAAAGCTAAGTCGTTACTTTGCACACATGTGACATTCTTGGAAATCCATTACGCTGTACAACCATGAGTGTAGATATTCCTCATAAAACCCGATCGTTCTTTCATTTTTTCTGTACAAATGTTCTCATTTTTTAATTGAGTCCCTTTCTGACATAATAAGTATTTTGGTCATTGTTCATCACGGGTGAGCCAAATTTTCATGTCCCTACATTTGTATTTTCAGATGAAGTTTTATTAGAAATAGGTTTAAAATTTGCGCCCAAAGTCAATCATTCTGGGTAGTTCTTTAAGAATAAACGACGTTCAAGCGTTAAAACTTCTAGCTTTAACTTTAAGCTGTAGGTACGAGCTTTGGTTTGAAAATCACATTTTATTGCTTTCATTAAATAAATGATGGAAACTGAGGAGTTTCGTTTGGAATCGGTCCTTAGATGCATCCTGCCCATCGGGCCTAGGAAATGTGGCTTTCTCAAATTTTAGTTACGCTGTTTTGTCATCCGGCGATAATCGGTTTAACATACGGTTGACTATCGATACAGTATCGGAGGGCAGCGTAGATAGGGACAGGTTAACCAGTCCAACATTACGGGAGAACTACTTTTTAAGGCGAAAGCATTCATGAATATAGCGGTTTAGCCGCCAAGGGTAGTTTGCACTCGTTGAACTTTGATGCTTCCTCAAAATTGTATGTTAACTTAAGCCAGCAAAGCTGAGGCTTTGCTAGCTGAAAAGGATCCACATTTCTTTCAAATCAATCAAATTATTGAACGATTGCATTTGTTGATTTTTAAAGCGTCTTATTTATCCACGAAGGTGAACAGAAAAGTAAATTGATTTATTTAGGGGGGCTTTCAATATTGCAATTGAACGAAATTATCGATAAAATATTACATTCCTTTGATTTCATGCAAGATCCACTCATTCAATATCATTCCAAATTAAATCTAACTGCCCCACCCTGGCAGTTACACGCTGCTTTTAAGTATGTTTCCTAATGTTAGGGTCATTGTGTATTGTTAGGGCTATGGTTTAAGGTTAGGGCAAAGTTAGCGTTAGACTAAGGGCAATGGCTTAAGGGGTTCATGATTAGATTATGATAACGGTTATGTCTATAGTTAGGATTTAGGGTAAGGATAAGTTTAAGGGTGTATGTTGATTTAAGGGTTAATGATATTGTTAAGGATCATGGGTTGGGCTTTCGGGTCAGGGTGAGGATTGTGGTTAGCTTTTAGGGATAGAGTTGAGGGTCAAAATTTGGGTAAGAGTTCGGATTTAGGATTAGGGATAGTGTTAAGAGGTGTAAGCGGAGGGTGAAAATTAAGGTATTTGATTCGGGTTAGGGTTACGGGTTATGGATAGGTTAATGTTTAAGTTTGAAGGATTCTGCGTGTTAATGTCACGGTAAGGGTGTAGGGTTTAGGGACATCATAATACTTGGGCTTAGGGTTTAGACTTAAGGGTAAAAAATTTTGGTTACTGGTAAGATTTAATTACAGTCTACTCTCGCTTTAACGACATTCAATACATAGACGTTTATAATGACCGACACACACTTGTTGGGAACAGATTTGCACAGTGCACATTTCATTCGTTATAACTGAATTTTCGTTTTCCGACACCGACACTGTTTTTCAGGGAACGAAAGTGCAGATTCTCTTTATTAGCTTGTTAATTACAATGACACAATGATTATGATCGAGATGGTTGATTACATAGATCCATAGACATCATAGATAACCACCTAAAATTTGTTGATAATTGACAAGTCTTTTACTTTGAAATATGTGAAAATGTTTGAAATGCAAACAGTTGCAGTGTTTAATAAGCACCTTTAATACATATTATATATAACATATAACATTTCTATATATTTTATTTTAATTAGGTATGCATTTATAAGCGTTTCTCTATTTGTCTATACAGAAAATGCAAGTTTTAAGATCACCGTAGTTAATTTTTCGACAATCCTGCGTTGATTGACTTCAGTGTTCATTCAATACACTGACATTTTCGTTTCAACGACATATTTTCTGGGAAAAAATGTGGTCGTTGTAACGAGAGTTGACTGTTTATTATTACTTTTAGGTCTAAATATTAAAATTAGGATAAGGGTGTAAGGGAAATATTTTAGGTTATTGACAATGGTTCGGGTTTATGGTTAAAGTGTGGGTAAGGATTAGATTCAAGTGTTAGTGTTAGGACTAAGGGTAAGAATTTGGGTTTACACCCCCTCCCCCCATACAGCTTACATTCGATGGTCTTCAATTTGGTCAGAATTGTTGTACCTATACAACTCAAAGTTGCCGAGCACCAGATTTTGTTACTTGATGATTCTTAGCTTATCAGCAAGTTGTAAGCGAAAAAACTCTTTTTAAATGAGTACAAGATTTGAAATGTGGACCAACGAACAGAACGAACCTGAAAATTGGACTGTTCTTTGGAAAAGTAAAAACATTATATCTGCCAAAAAAATCCCAATATTGGGAACTGATTAAATACCAATTATGAGAACAATGACTGCCAATAAACAGCTCGAAAACGTCTCTGCATACTCATGATTAATTTCTGGAGAACCAGTTTAGGAATTACGGTCAATTTGTCCAAAAGGGTTCTTTCCAAAGTCCTGGAGTGTCCTTGGTTGGACCTCGAAAGTCAAATCGGACCTTTAGCTCGTTCCAAATTTAATGTTTTAGATTCATGAATGTCCAGAGAGCTGGCCGGCAAGTCCAAACATGCAAGACCCTCCCCATGAAGGTAAACTAGACGATACGGGCATTGTGTGGACGAGTATAGTCGGGCTTAACGACGACAATGTATCCGGAAAACCAGGATACGAATGCATGGTCTTCTTAACCGGAGACAATTCTCTTGCATCCGAGTATTAAAAGTTTGTCAAAACTCAAGAAGTATTCTGAAGCTCAGAAAGTGGCTGCATTGCCATAGCAAACCTGTTCTTCCGGACTTTAATGACCAGAAATCAGTCATCTGTGATATGGGTAACTCATGTCGCCTGATAGTTGTCCCGTATAGTCCGGAAGAAAAAAAAGGCTTTTTGATCGAAGCAGGATTTTGAAAATGATTTTATATAATTCTGAAAGCTTAGATCTTCATCTTTAAGAATCATTCGGTTAACACATTGTTATTCTTGAGCGTTTCGAAAAATTCCAGATGTCGTCTTAGATAGCCGCCAATAGCTTTAAAATGCCAAATTCACTCTATCAAGTATTTCTTTCGACAGACTTTTGCCAAAACCTCTTCTTTGGCCTCGTTAGAATGCAATTGGAAATTAACTAAAATGGTTTAAGATGTCGGCTAAATTTCAATCAAAGTACTAAAAGTTCAAAAGGACCGGCAGCCATAAAGCTCTGAAAAGGGTCAGTTAAACCTAAATATGCATTTCTAATTGGGCTTATGGTCTCTATCAACAATATCAAAAATCTCTTTTTTTCAAATGTTCACATATAGTTCCGAGATGGTTCCGAGAATGATCTTTTAGGCGTTAGTAGAAGCTTTATTTTTTCAGAATGGAATTCCGCTAAATACAGGGACATCTGTCTTTTTCCCTTTACTTACCAAATCGAATCTTATTATTTAAGAGTTTTCTACACGATGAAGTCATAATTTCCGATTTATTATCCGAAAAATCAAAAGTCAAATTTTGCTAATCCCTGAAAGTACAGCTTTAAGCGTTAAGAAAATGGAAACAAATCTGTGTTGATGCGTGATAAGAAACGAGAAGTCTTATAATTGATTTTCCACTGCATAGACTTTCGTATTTTGTTTTATTACATGTAGATATCTCTCTTTTTGACAATATGTATATATTTGTATATTAAAGGTTCAGTTGGCGCAAAGATCAATCAAGTTAATGTCCCGGAGTGTACGGCAGACCCTTGTGTATTGCATCATGGAACAAATTATACAGTGACAGTTGATTTTAACGCATGTAAGTACTTGCAATATTATACAATTAATACAGAGATTACAGGATACAACAAACAAGAGGGCCATAACACCCTAAATCGCTCACCTGAAAGTAATTACTCCAGTGGAACTCATCCAAGTAACTTTCTGGCAAAGTTTCTTCACAATTGCCTAATTGTTGAATAGGAGATTTTAAAGTGAGAATAGATGCTGCCTACCCATTCATTATTGAGGAGGCTCAAAATAAACCCCTCCCTGCCACGCCAATAATATCTAATATATTATTATGGGGGGATCGAAATTTCGCGAACAATTTTATTTTTTAAAAGGGTTACCAAAGAAACATTCTGGTGTAGTTTCATTGAAATCGGCCCTGTGGTTTAGGAGGAGATTATGTTAAAATATTTCGGGCTCAAAATAAGCCCCGCCCTGCAACGCACATTTTTATGGGCCAATCAAAATTTCGCGAACAATTTTTGAAAAGGGTTATCAAAGAAACATTCTGGTAAAGTTTCATTGAAATCGGCCGAGTGGTTCAGGAGAAGATGTCGTTCAAAGGTTTCGGGCTCAAAATAAGCCCCGCCCTGCCACGCCCATATTTAGGGGCCAATCAAAATTTCGCGAACAGTTTTTGAAAAGGGTCGTCCAAAAACCATGCTGGTAAAGTTTCATTGAAATCGGCCAAGTGGTTCAGGAGGAGATGTCGTTCAAAGATTTCAAAGTGAAAGAATGCCACGCCCTGCCACACCCATGTTTTTAAGCAAATCAAAATTTCGCGAAAACTTTTTAAAGAGGGACCATTCTGGCAAATTTTCATTGAAATCGGCCCAGTGGTTCAGGAGAAGAGGAAGTTTGTCTAAATTGTTGACGACGGACGACGCACGACGGACGACGTACGATGCACAACGGACTCAGGGTGATCCTAATAACTCCCCTTGAGTACGTTGTGCTCAGATGAACTAAAAACCGAAGTGAACGACAGACACTTTTGTATTTCATCATGTAACGAACTTAACAGTTACAGCTGTTTTTAAGGTATGTGAGTGCTTTAAATAATACATTGGTATAAGACCTATAACGGGATTGTCCCTCAGTATGCAACAGTCCCTTGAGTATAATTACACCATGGAACAAACTTTACTAGAACAACGAATGATTTTAACGCACGGAAGTACTGACAATGTTATAGAATTTAAAATGGGATTCGTCAAAAGTATGCAACAGTCCCTTTTGTATAACACCATGGAACAAACTTTACTAGAACAACAGATGATTTTAACCCTAAGAAGTACTGACAATTTTATACAATTTAAAATGGGATTTGTCCATAGTATGCAACAGTCCCTTATGTATTACACCATGGAACAAACTTTACTAGAATAACAGCTGATTTTAACGCTAAGAAGTACTGACAATGTTATACAATTTAAAGTGGGATTGGACTGTAGTTTGCAACAGTCCCTTATATATTACACTATGGAACAAACTGTACAGTAACATTTGATTTTAACGCACGTAATGTAAGTAAGAGTAATCGTACATGATTTATACTGTGCCAAGTACGTAATATTAACAGACCATTGAGTAAACAGTCATAAATTCCTTGTGATTGCAAAACGTTTAAATTTTGGTCATATAGCTAGGTTGATTATAAACTTTTCAGAAAGGAAGCTGCCCTTACATCCGACAAGCAATAGTTTAGAAACTGTTCCATCCCTGGTCAACCCCAAAAGTTATACTAACACTTCTTTTCTATCATCGAATTGAAAACCCTGAATCATAAACATAATCGAACAATACTAACTCGTTCTTTGATGGTTTCTGATGCATAATCTAGGTTTCTAAAAATTGTCATAAAATTTACAGTAAGTAAATCCGTGGGTAACGTATTTCTATTACGATGATAACAATGACTGTCAACAATATTGTACACTCGAAAATGTTGGTGGCTTCATTGTCTCAACCTATTTGTGTAACAACTAAAAACATAACATTTCCGATTGTGTAAATAAGCTTTCAGGCTCGTAAAAAATATTTATACCCTATGTTTTCTTATTATTTCAGTGGAGAACTCAGCTACCGCGAAGACAGTTGTACATGGTCTGATAGGCGGCGTCCCAGTCCCATTTCCTGTTCCGTCCGATTGTTGTAACAACCACAATCTTAAATGTCCAATAGTTAGTGGTCAAACGGGGACATACCAAAACGCTATCTTCTGCAGTCCGGCATATCCAAAGGGAATTCTTTCAGGCGTTCAGGAGAGAAACGTTCGCGAAAGTTTACCAAATTGTATCCTACTTTTCATATGCACTCACGTGCAAAGCGGGATGTCGTGTCGGATAAGTCAGGCTTGGGAATTCCACATCCTTGGTCAAAGATATATCAAGTCAAGTGCTGGTACTCGACCATTGTTGATTTATTCACAGAAAAAAAGGTTATGCGACCTTGTGTCAAGAAAAAAAATTCTTCAGTGCCGTTTATTGAATGGTCGATATTTTTAATTCCAATGGTGAATTAGATTAAAGACTCTTTTGGCCAAATTTTAGAAACATTGCAAGCGTCAGTAAATTTAAATATAGTCAGCTAGATTTTATCTAAAATCGTTACTCTAGATGAGCCAACGCAGTAACACAATGAAGAACGCACATGCCAGTGTAGCTGAATGGTTGTGAAATAGGATAATTTATATAAAATCTAACATCATAATGGATTGGTAAAACTGATCCGTATTTGATTAGATACAGATTAGATTTATTACCATGCACACTTAACATTAACCTTAAAAATAAACTTCATGTTAAACAAGTTGGTGAGATTGCCCGATCGGGAAATGGTTGCCCGATCGGATAATGTAAAATTAAAAGAAATATAAGAAATTTTCGACAACAGCAGAACGTGTCGAAGTCGCATAGCCAAAGTTTTTTGGCATCTTCTAAAAAGCATCAACCATGGATCAAAGTAGAAAATTGAACATAGTTTTGACTATCTTCATGCGCACAGAGGTTAGAGTTGCATTGGCGAGGACGGAAGGCGTTTTTAATGGCGAAATATACAATTTCTTCTTAAAAATTAAAGCTGTCTGTATTTTCTGTAATAATGAATACCCAAGCCCAGTCTAAATCAAGCGAACTGTTTAATTTTGTCTAGGTACGTTTTACATAAACATTAACACAGTTTAAACAGTTCGTTTGAGTTGGTCTGCATCTGGATATTCATTATCACAAAATGAAAATGTCAAATTAATGCTTATTCATTTTTTATTTTTTTTTAAGAAAGTTAAATTTTCGTCATTTATAACCAAATTCGTCTATTTCGATGCAAACATTCAATGTCTGGGCGTATGAAGATAGACCAGACAATGTTCAATTTTCTACGTGGAACCGTAATTGGGGTCCTATAGAAGATGTACAAAAACTTTGTAAATGCGACTTTGAATCTCACCAACCTGTTAAATTATTTCTAAACATAATGACGCCCGTGGTGCTTTTTTGTTGCACAAATGCAGAAATGGTCTAATGTAGAACAGAAGAAGTTATTTTAATATCTTTCCCGCGTGAAAAGGTGGAAAACTTCATAACTTTATTGAAAATTGTCACAATGTATTAAAGAGAGCGTCAATATCATCCAGCATTTTTTCAAACATTATCTTCTACAATTTAAGGCTTATTCAAGAAAACTAAACCGGTTCGAAATAGTGCTCTTACATTTGTTTTAACGTGTACTATAAACAAAGGACCAAACTTTCGAATGATCTCATTAATTTCTTGAGACACTTAACGTGCGAAAACGCGTATTCATGGTGCAGGTAAGTTTCTACGGGGACTATCTTTTTTTCAACATTGATAGGGTTATTCTCATTGCTACACAGAAAAAGTAAGGATAAATGAGTATAACTGATGTGGTAAATAATCAAAGACACTAAACACGAAAAAAGTTGCTGAACGTCTTAACATGGATTTATGTCTGAATTAAAACGATTCAAAACAATTATTTACCCGACTCCCTTTAACTTTTCTCGCATATAACTTTCCTTATTATCCGTTTTTTGCTATAAATGTCTGACATTCTACGAAGTGAATTTTCATTTTGATCATCACCGATATGGAAAAGAAACTCTAAGAAAAAAGCAAAGCCTCTTTTCAAACAAAAATTGCTTCGATATCAATCCGAGCGTTTGGCAAGGTAAGAGGGCGGAGAAGAATAAAATTTGAATACAGTTTATGAAAGTGTAAAAGGAATTGAGTTTGTAAACAGAAAAGCAATTGGTTAATTTTCATTTGAAAAAAATCTTACTCGAGTTCGCTATTGGCCTATAAGATACAACACATTCTCGAGAGATAGCTTTCTCTTAATTTTGATTTACCCGTTATTCAACATGTATTGATTTCACTTGTCGTTGCAACCAAAAAATTTTAGTACACCACAGAAAATAAATGTTCTCTTTCATACAAACAGTAGTGGGCTGGGATCGTAATGCAAACTTTCCTCAAGTAAATACATTCACTGTGTTTCGATTGTGCATGCTAGAATCTGATCCGTGAACTTATTTCATAAGTTGCCCTACAAGTTCAAAATAATTAATGAGGAGATAGCTGAAAGACATTTCGAGCCAAAACTTGCAAATTTAGCTACCTCCCTTTAAAGACCCAAATTAAAAAAGCACGTAGTATAGTTGCAATAGATTTCAATCCATGTTTATTCAGTAGATTTGAGTAATGAAAGAAAGAGATCAAGTTACGTCCCTTTACACGTAAAGAAGTGGTTCAAACAAGATTAATATGGGTTCACAAATATTTCGTTTCAGATCAAACTGGCTGTTAAATGGGAAGTTCTGGACGAAAACCAAAAGGAATTCTTCTGTTTTGTTTTACCTTTAGAAATACAGGACTAATTAAAAGTATTTTAGTTACTTAACCGAATTGTTCGGATAACCTTAAATTTTTTCTTTGAACGTCAAATCGCTCGATATTTGGGCGTTCTATAATTTGTTACAGGCGTGAGCATAATGTATATCTAGCTTTTGAAAAACGCGCGGGAAACTTGGACCAGCCCTGCGTTCAAGATGTTTAAACAGTACTTACTGTTTGCCAATACAATTCCGCTTTGCACGTGCACTTGCGTACAAAGTGGGAATAAAATGGACAAACAGTCTGCATCGTTTTGTCGTCCTGAACACAGCGCAGCTGCCAATTTAGGTACCTGAATTGTTAAACGTCTCCACACGTTTCAATATCGCGTGAGGAATGGTTCATCAGGGTTCTCTGGCGATTCCAACGAACACCAACGTTAAGTATCGTATTCATTCCGTGAATAGGCTTTTCATTGATACACAAGAAGGCACGTGACGTTTTCATTACAGCCAAACCTGTCTTAGCGGCCACCTGTATTCAGCAAGCAACCGACCACCAGGTTCCCAAACGTACCAAGCGCACTGAAAATGACCTGTATTAAGCAAGCAAGCACTTTTTGAATGTCCCTTAGGTGCTTGCTTAATGCAGGTTTGACTGTAATTGCAGATGTTTGCCAAGAAAAGGCTCAGAACAGCCGGTACATGCGGACAGTCTGATCTGTTTCTTCAAAATGCGCTCTGTGTATAGCTGCTAACATGACGTTTCTGTTTATCAACTAAGAATATATCCCAATGAAGCAAGTGACAGTCTGTTCATTTTTATGCGTTTCAAGCTCGTTTTAAAAATTTGAACATGTCACAAACAGGCCATTTTTTGTTTTGGATCTTTAAATGTTACGTTAGATTATGTTAAAAAAACAACACGTTCTATCTTCAGTTATGTTTATATTCTGAAATATTACAGGAATTATCAACAGACTTTTGTTTTGTCAGTAATATGAATACAAACATGTATAACACTATATTTCAATAGCATCAGTCCAAGGAAATGTGCATTTCAGATAACGAGTAGAATGTATTTATTAGAATTGGGTTTAACACCGTTTTAACAGCTTTTCAGTCATATTTGAGTGTCTTAAGCACCTACAGTGGACTTCTTGTATTCCTCGCCCAAGTACAACCATTACATCATTTCCTTGCCTTCAGCCGGTGGCCAATTTTGATTAAAAAGTATCCCCCTCTGGTGGAAGATGAAAAGAGGAAAGGATGTTTAAAGCCTGGGATGGAACTTGAAACCTCATAGTTTGAATATATCCTACTGCACTATGAAGGCGGCCGATGTCGTCTATTTCAAATTGACAAGGTCGTAGCTTCGATATCAAGCAAACAACATTTGAACATCAGTTGACTACGAAAATCGGAACACGCTCACTCACACAAAGAATGCTCTTCGTCAGTGGGCAGCCTGAGGATTGAATACATCATCTTGAGGACGTTATTTTGCCAACTGGCATAAATGACACAATCTGCAAATATGAACAAGGTAAACAGAGCCTATCGATCCAGTTGTCAACTTAACAACTTTTCTACGATGAATGATCTTAGGCTTGATGAACCCGTTCAAAAATTAATGGGCGATATAACGCGCGATGAATGATCTTAGACTTGATGTACGCGTTGCGAAGCTCAACGGTGATATAATGCAAATTGAATGATCTAAAACTTGATTAATCGTCCGTGCGTTCGTTGTGTCCGTGTTCTTGAGGTAGAGCGCCGGCCTCTTGACTCAAAGGTCCTGAGTTCGATTCCCGGGAGCGGCTTTCGATCTTGGTTCTTTCATTGGCCCACACATTCGGCGCGAGTACTGGTGAATTTTCCAGGAAGCAGAATCAAGAGTGATTAATCTAAGTTGCAAGAACTTAATTCCCAATCGATGAAAAATAAATAGGTTTAAACCAAACTTGATTAACCCGTTCCAAAATTAATGGGCAATATAATGCGAGATGGATGATCTAAGGGTTAATGAAACTGTTCCAAAATTAATCGGCAATATAATGCGGGAGCATTATCTAAGACTTGATGAACCCGTCCAAAATTAATGGACAAATATAATGCGAGATGAATGATCTAAGGCTTGTAGATAAACCCGTTCTAAATTTTTTATCGGCGATATAAAGCGAGATGAATGATATAAGACTTGATAAACCCGTTCCAAATTTAATGGGCAATATAATGCGAAATGAATAATCTGATTCTTTATGAACCCGTTCCAAAATAAACGGCGATTTAATGCGCGATGAATGAATTAAGACTTGGTGAATTCGTTCCAAAATTAATCGGCGATATAATGCGCGATGAATGGTCTAAGACTTTATGTACCTGTTCCAAAAATTATCGACAATATAATGAGAAATGAATGATCTATGACTTTATGTACCTGTTCCAAAATTTATCGACAATATAATGAGAAATGAATGATCTATGACTTTATGTACCTGTTCCAAAATTTATCGACAATATAATGAGAAATGAATGATCTATGACTTTATGTACCTGTTCCAAAATTAATCGACGATATAATGCGAGATGAAAGATTAAAGAGTTTATTAATTCGTCCCAAAATTTATCAACGATATTATGTGAGATGAATGATCTTAGACATAATGAATCCGTTCCAAAATTAATCCGCGATAAAACGAGACATGAATGATCTTTGATTTGATGAATTCGATCAAAAAATTTATCGACGATATAATACCAGATGAATGATCTAGGACTGATGAACCCGTTCCTTAATCGGCGATGTAATAGGACATGAAAGATCTTAGACTTGGTGATCCTGTCGGCGATATAATGCGAATGGAGACATTTGAACACCTATTAGAAATCAGTCTTGGCATACTTACAGTCGCCTACAACTCGGTGGAATATTGTAAGAGGTTCTGAGTATGTTTGTCGGAGGACAGGTCATGTACTTCGACAGCAGGTTACCAACTAATGTTCGGTTTTTATTGTCGCCGATCTATAGTAATTCTATCTATCTAAGAATTCGACCATTTGCCGACAGACCATCGGTCGTAGCTTTGCCGAACACCGGCTATTTGTCGTTGACACATCTGAAAAATAAATAAAATGATATGAAAACAAAGTGAAGAGTCACAGACCAGTCGGATGTTCACTTAGAGGAAAAGTAAGTCGACTCTCCTCGGAATCAAACCCCTCTTTCCTGTCTACATGGATTATGATTTCGTTACGATCACAAATTTGCCGAAAGCGTGTCCGATCACAGGGAAAATGTAGATTACACGTAGAGGTTTGTAGGGTGCGGGTACTTTGAGCAGCACAAAAAAATCATGACGAGATCGTGGTCAAGACGAACCAGGAGTAGAAAGGACCTATCAGAGTCAGCAAAAAAAAGAGAGAGAAAAGAAAACACACACACACAAAATAAAAAACACCCAAGCATCTTGGAAACATCGTAGCGACAACTTAAAGCGAGTGTTATCACACCGTAATTGAAATGTTGTGCGATCCTCCTGATGGCAGTTCAACTTTGGTTCAATTTTCTTTTCTGCAAGACTTGTTTCCGCAAGAAAACTGTGCATTTTGAAAATAATATACAAGAGTTCCTTACAATTTGTAGATTATTCAAAGAATCCTTTAAAATGCGAAATCAGCTGCAAATCCTAAATCAAGCCTTTAAAACTTTCGCACAAGAATGTTATTAAACGGCAAGGCGGTGATTCCCCTATTGGATTGTTTTCGTGGTGTGAGGAGGACAAAAACCAAGTGGCTGAACTCGTATCCCGATGTTTGAGAGACAACGGGAAGTATAAAAACATTCTTACAATCTAATTTGACAATGGAATCTGCGAGTAGAGTGAGAAGCAGACGACGAATTTTCGTGATGCTATTTACCCTTAGTTCTTTCACCGTCTATACATTTACAACCAGAGGTGTGTTCGTTAGAGAAGATGAAAAATCTCGCTAAATATTTTAAATACAATAAGGAAAGATGGGGCTGTGTCCGTCGTGCTTCCTTCCGTCCATTCATCCGGTCTTTAACTTTTTATTAAAAAACATTTGTGGATGAAATTCAACCAAACCTCACGGGAATGATCCTTAGATTGCCCTTTTCCAAAGCTATTCAAAGAATTTTTATCCAATGCGAAACAAGGCGACCTCTGATTGACCTGTCCTGGGACCTTTCTATTTTTCAAATTCTTCTTTCGGTGGTCCCTCTTTGCGTGACGGATCACTCATATTTCTTTTTTTTAAAAAATGTGTTAATACCATGTTCCATTCGTCTTATGAACCTTACACATAGGCTTAATAAAAGAGAGAGTGTGATTACTCGAAAGTTTGAATAAACAATCAAACTTGTCGAACATTGGGTCGAAACATAATTCAAGTATTCTATATGACCATGGATAGTTTCCCTTGTCGTCTCCTTATTTTTACCACAATATCACCATGAACGTTTATTTTCAGAATTTTAAGTGCTTTGATTCCTTTGTCGTTTTTGTTATCAGTCAAATCACAAAATCCATGTTACCTGAGAATAGCCTGAGGTGCGTTTTTTGCATTAAGATGAAAATTTCCGCTAAATGAGATAATTAAGACGTCATAAGAAACGATTTTCAATATTGAGAGAAAACATTCGACATCGTCAAGGTTACTCGTTTTAAGCCAATGCAAAACCATCTTCGTTTCCTCAGTAAGATATCTTAAGATTCTTATTGAGCCGCTTAAACATCTTGATCTAAAAAACGCTACATCTTAAAAATCTTAATGAGATTCTTAAGAATCTTAATCTAAGAAACGCACCTCAGATAACAAAGTCAACATTTAATGTTTTATCCGTCGCTACAAACTTGATAGAATGTATAAAATTAAGGATATACGATGTACGTACATATACTTTTTGTGAAAATCGTACTAGAAGCGCACTTTACGCGTGGTTCAATCGGCTGAAACGGGAGTATATTGTAGTGCAATCTTCAAGGTCTTCTTAGCATCGTAGAGCGATAATTGATATCGCGGTGGTATCATATATGAACCTGTGCGCGACATTTCCAACGATTTGAAACGTGCGTTAGGTGCAACAATGTGTACCGTAGACAGCCACAAACTCTTAATATAAAGTTACCTGATGGTCTACAGACACTTTGAGACCTTATCTATTGACTAAACACATATTCAATACTCTGGTCAGACTGTGCGGATGCACAGGATTGTCAGAGTATTTACTTTAGGCATATTTGAAATTGTTGGAAATCTCACGCACAGGCTCAATTATAGTACGGACGTTGTAGACTCGAGGTACGTTCTGGCTCAGTTTTATGAAATCGCCATAAAACGTAATAGAAGCGTGTTTATGGTTGAGGCTGTCGACATTGTGTGAAAAATTTACCTATTTACTAAACCTTGACGACGATCCGGTTACGATCTCCTATAATCTAATAAACTTTTAAATCGATGCGCATCCGACATAATCGTAGTAGGGTCGATACGCCGGCGAGGGGCTTCGAATTTATGAACGATTTTACGAAACGTCACCGGCTATGCATCTCCGAATCGTCAGAGCACTTTTTTGACAAAAGCTTAATTACCGACACGTAGGTGATTAATCTGAGCATTATGAACTTCTGTTCATAAACAACAATTACTGTGTACGCTATTTGACCTTTTACAATAAAATATCGTAATCTTGTCGAAGATACCCACTCTTAAACATACCGAGATTGAATGAAGAACCGGCTAATAAAAACTGATTCATTTAAGTCAGGAGCTTGTGTTGTTTAGCTAAAATATCTCTTGGTCAGACAAAGAAATGACGAAATAATTCATTTTTGAGAATTTTCACATTTCGAAGAAACGTCGGCCTACTTTTCATAAACCAGTTACTATGTACCTTTTGTGTAAATTAAAGTAAATTGCTGCATAGCCTAAAAAGGCATAAAACCCATATGATCTTATGCGTTTAAAACTTTTAGCTTATACAATGTAGTCTCAAAATAATGCCATCTGTGGCAGAGAAGTGAAAAATATCTGTTTAAAAATTATTCAAAACATATGTAATGCAAAACTTGCTTCTCTGAACAAAACGTTCAAGATCAGTTTGTTTCAAACAAAATATCATGACAGATCCTCCGTGTAATTAATCGTGTATGGTCGAATTTTTCAAAGAAAATGGAATAGTTGAATTAATTTATTGCCAAATGTGTGTGTGGTTTTTTTTTCTATATGTTATCATATTAATAGTGTATGGACCGATTTATTGCACCATGATTCCACAAATCTGTTACCCATTGTAGGAACAAAGCCGAGACTTTGTGAACCAATGATGTGTAGAAATATAGTGGATAATAGTTGATTTCAGTGCAAGATTCATAAACTTTCTCGGAGTGAAAAACAAAAGCTTTATTTTCACGGATAAAAAGCTTTCAGTCAAGGTTTACAAAATGAAAGATTTATCTTTCTTACATGAATGACAAACAACCATAATGTCTTTTAAACATAAGAAAGGTGACGAAAGGTGAAAGTTTTTGGGGAAAATATCTTTAAGCGCGTCATTTTACATGTTGATTGTTACTATGGGCTTCGCTTCGATTAAGTCAAAAAGGGCACAATGAACGAAAGCAGGGTGTTTATATTATGTGTTAATTTCACTGGTTTGGCGAGACTTATCTACCGATATTTCTTGTGAATTAACAGAAAAACAAAAAAGAAATGGATCTTGATTTTCGATCTAACGGCTCACTAATCTGTCAGATGATCAAAACAACATGGGTAAGTGAGTCAGTAAGGTATATTCATCTTCAATCACCTGATTAAACAAAAGATGTCAATTTCTAATAGTACACATGACCAGTCAAATCATCAATATATAGATTTGAACTTATTGATAAGAACCATTGAACGGCAGCATCTTGGGTAAGGTTATTCTTACAGTATCTTACAGCTAAATATTTACGATGCAGCTCCTACATGTTTTCGGCCTCTGCCTGGCTATGGCGACAATTGTCTTTGGCGTGGAATTGAGGTTCAGGGATTGTGGTAAGTGAAACTTTCTTTATAGTCAATGGTGATTCATTTTGTTCCATTGAATTGACGTTTACCTCGATCATGACGCTCATTGATCGCTCGCTCAGTGGCCGATTCAAAGTGTTCGAAAGTTCACTCTAATTGTTCAAAACTCTCGAAGTTTAAACGCTCCGAAAAAGTAACGAAACGTTCCAAACATTTACTCAAGTCTATCAAATAATTTGATGAATGAATGTACTAGCTTGCCTGGATTTCGAAGCAAATGATTGGTTCGCGAAATCATAAATTTATTGAAAATATATTTATTGAATTATCCTTTGGGGTTTTATTAAAGTAGATATCGGTTATTTCTTTTATTTGAATCAAATTGGCGATGTTTGTTTCTTCTCCTTTCATACCATTTAAACTCTCTCAGCAAACATATTTAACTTCATCTAAAAATCACTCCAAAATCACTCACCTTGTCAATTTTTACGACTTAACTACATGTAAACAACATCTTGAAATTGACATGATGAATGATAATAGAATGATTTTGAAATGAAATTGAATGAGCGTGTTGAGCAAATTTTGAGAGTTCAAGGGAGATAAAACATCATTAATTTTATTTAGAATTTATCAACTCTATTTAAAAAGTCTCCGCCCCAATTCTTTTGTCTTCACCTCACAATCAAACGCTCTGAAACATACACCAGTCAATAGAATCGTGGAATAATATGATCGATTTGAATGAAATGATGAAAGTTACAACAGTTAGACTTAATTACTCTTTAAAGCCATTTATTTTTTTTTTTCGTAGGAACTTGTCTTAAGACAAGACGATCCTGAATCAAAAAGAAAATCACAATTCTTCTTTGAATATACTTTTTTTTGTTTTTTGACATTTGATAATCAGATAATACAGTTTGTTACATCGTGAAACTGAGACTCATCTCAATTAAAAAATCTGAAACGCTCATTCAGCGCTCTATTCATTCATTACAAACACTTACTCAAACCATTCAAAACCACCTCGAATCAGCAAAAAAGAAAAAGTCAACAACTGTGTAAAAATTAATATAGCTAAAAAACGCGATTTAACTGACATAATTGATGAAATTCGCGTCTGATTGCTTCAGGAAAAATTTATAGAGTTTGTATGCATATTTTATAAAAGGAAGGTAATAATTATCGCTAATTTTTTTTATTCTGAACAACATTAGCTATATCGGATTATCTCAAAAATGAATGGCTTATCCCACTTTTTTGATTTCATTACAAATTATTTCCTCTATTGTTCACCTTCTCAATTTCACGATGTTCTTAACTGTAACACAGAATTGAAGGACTGAATCTTCAAGTTGGGCGAAAATAAGCCATTTTTTTAAGTTTAAATGGTCTCTTTCTAACAAAACGTCTCTCTATTTTTGAATAATGATGCTTAAATCTTACTGTTACTTACATAATTTTATTACGCGATCGTTTCAACTTGGCGTCACTGGTTCGCGTCAAGGTCAGAAACTAAGAAATTTTCCAGCACTTGAATCGTTTTCAAAGTTAAACGTCTACGAAAACCCGTTTTAGACTTATGACTCAAAAGTTTCTCTATAAATTAACATCATTTTCTTTTGAAAGTCTATGTAAGTTCTAATATAAATCCTCTTTTAAACGTGATTATCATCAGTACTCTCAATAATTCCTTCCTTCATTCATTCCTTCCTTCCTTCATTCATTCCTGCCTTCCTTCCTTCATTCATTCATTCCTTCATTCATTCATTCCTTCATTCATGCATTCATTCATTCATACATGCCTTCCTTCCTTCCTTCCTTCCTTCCTTCCTTCATTCATTCATTCATTCATTCATTCATTCATTCATTCATTCATTTAAAACACTTACTCAAACCAACTCAAAACGTTCCAAAATGGATAAAAAGTAGAATCAACAGCTGTATTCAAAATGAATATACATGTAACTAGAAAAATCGCTATTCAACTGACATAATTGAAATTGTAAGCGTCTGATTGGTTCTTGAAGAAATAGGAAGCTATTAATAGAACTTGTTTGCATATTAATAGTAAAGGGGGATGATGAATATCCCTATTTTTTATCCTTTAATTTGGTCCAAAACCAACATCACGCTCATTCAATTTCATTTCACAATCAATCCAAAATCATTCAACTTGTCAATTTCACGTTGCTGTTATCTGTACGTTAACATTTTATTCTAGTGTCCCCAAAAAGTTTTGAGAGTTACTGAGTGCCTTCGTGTCCTATTTTCGATAGAAAGTTCATAATTCGAGGATTCAGTGTAACAGAGTTGTAAATGCCTATATGAAAATAAGCACTTACAACTGTGTTGCGTTGAGTACTCGAACTTAAGTTATCGAAGGAACTTGCCATACCAATGACCACTTACTTATCTTCGAGAAGTCATTATCGATAGTTCTTCACTTTTAAAGATGTGATTAAAAAAGGATACTCTACATTACAAAATTACAATTACAAAATCCATCTACTCTTGGCAGAGTTATCTGACTCAAAACCTCCCCTCTTGGCATACTTTTGTATGTGAAACTATACGCCGCATAAGTATACTACCATTTTGAAGACAATTGGTCCAAGGTGGCCAGGCATAACTCATCTCAGCTTATATTTGAGCCGAGAACTTGAAATCATACTTTAAAAACGATATAACTTTTGTACACTAGATCTTTTTAAATGCATTTTTTAAATTCAGATAAAAAAAAAAGAAACCTGGCACAAACTATAAACGAGGCTGTAAAAATTTTATAAAAAAATACGTAGGCATTGAGTATTATATTGAAAAAAAGTAGATCTAATTAGATGCAAAACTAAAATATATATCTTTTTTGAAAAAAAAGAAACAGCACATGGTACGAACTATAGAAGAAGTTCTAAAAAACTTATCAAAACGATACGTAAGCATTGAGTATTCATAGTTGAAAAAAAGTAGGTAAGGTATATTGGTAGATCTCAATGATAAGTATCAGCAGATAACAAGTTCGAAGTCATGCCAAGAAAATTAAATCTGTTAAAAACCTAACCAAAACACTTTACATTTTCACTTCCTTTAAGCTTTTTTGAAGATGCAATGCTCAATTTCAACAAGAAATTGTTCATAAATGGCATTCTTGCACGATTGCAGACACTGATGTCTATGTCATGTACAGTTATCAACATCATGAATAATGACGGGTGAATGATTTTGGAAAGATTACGAAATGAAAAGGAATGAGTAGAGTGGATGGAGTGTTTTTGAATTGAAATTAAGGAGGGGCTAACAATATCGCTAATTTTATATAAGAAAAACAAAATTAGCGATACTAATTACCTCCCTTGAATAAAATTTACATACAAGTTCTTAGTTCAATAAATAGCTTCCTTTGTCTTTACGAACCTATCAGACGCTTTCAAATTCAATAAAATGATTGAAATCGTGGAATTTTATTTTGAATGGTACTTTTGATTCTGTCTTTTAGTGATTTTGGAGCTTTTGTGAACGGTTTGAATGAGAATTTGGTATGAATGTATGGAGCGTTGATTGAGCGATTTGAGTTTCAATTTCACAATGTTCCTTACTGTAACAAAGGTCAATACAATGCACTATCCATCAAGGTCAATTTCTGAAAAGATCGCTTATCCTGGGAAATTCTGTGTTTCACAAAAATCTTGTTTGTTTTCAATAGTGTTTTACAGTGCGAAGAAACTAAAAAGCTTCATCAAACTGGTGTATGAATTCATATTTAAGTTTCATACCTTTGTGAAAACATGTATTATCTTCATTTCTTATCATTTAAACGCATTTAAGTGAAAAATGTAAAAATGGGCATGTTTAGAAAAAGACAAATTATTTTTGGATGGTTTTGAAATCTTTTGAAATCATTTTTTAGTCGATGTATACTTTTGATAGATTGAACTAAAGCTTAACCTTTTAATTATTGCAGGATCTAGAGGAGCGAAAGTCGAGTCATTGAGCGTGAGCCAGTGTTTTAACGAACCTTGTGTTGTGTATCGGGGAAAAAATTACACAAGCAAGGTGGTCTTTACACCTCGTAAGTATTAAAAGATTTAAATTTGTAATTTACAAGGACATCATCACAAGCCGTGATTACGAATTATAAAGATCCTGAGATTATAAAACTTTTCTCTGGCTCAATTCAAAACTTTCTCAAATTTCATTTTGAGATTAAAGCCGTAATTCTGTTTTAATATTTATTTTAATGTATTAACATAAAAGATGATATTAATAAGTTGTTATAAATAACAACTTATTAATATTATCTTTTATTTTCATATATTTATTTTAATTTGAGATTTGAGAAAATTGAGCCTGAGTCTGAGAAAAGTTTTATACCATCGGGCCCTTATCAGAGTTTGGACCTTTGGCTTACGAATATTTCAAGATTCAAAGTTAAAGTTAGGTCAATAGTCTCTTCTCTATGCCAGGCTTATTCAACGTAATGTAAACTTCAACGACCGTTCATCGAATTGCAAGTCGGCTGTTAGATACTGCTCACTTTGGCAGCCACAGCAGGTATGACTAACAAGCTGACAGGTACTCATTTATAATACACCTGGGCGAAGAAGAGCAATATGGAGTTTTCTACCCTGAAAATGTCCACGGGTCGGTCTGGATTCTTTTCCGAGATGTTCGATCCAAAATATACCGTCCTTGCCACCTAGAACATGGACTCAACTGTGGGATATCGACTGGAAAAAATATTTCCACGTTTAAGAACCCCCTTTTTTCTTTGTAAATGATGAGTTTACTTTTTTCAACCAAAAACACGGCTTTTATGTACATGTACACAAAAAATTGGCTGACTGTATAGGATGAAATCTATATGTATGGACTTGCAGTCAGTTCCCAGGGTACACTTTCTACAGTCTTCTTATCTATTAACAAACAATTAAAACAAACTAGATTAAAGGTCTCAAATATTGATATTTTTTAAATTAATTAAGATTCAGCAGGATGATGGTTTAACTAAGTAAAACAATTAGCAAGGACTGTTGTTTTTTTTTCCAAAAAAGGGCGTTAATGATTGGTTTTATTAGCCGGTTTGGACTTTGAGGCATATGATTGCCCCAGGAACGCAGAATTTATTAAAGTGTGTAAATGATACATCGCTGATTTCTTCCCGAAATTATGATACATTCTTTTATATTGATTCGAAACCTGCTCATCATAGCATTCAATTTAATTTTGGGATTTTATTCCAAAATCATACATCTTGTCAATTTGACGCTGTTCTTAAGAGTAATGTATTTTATCAATTTATTAATTGTTTAACCCCTTCAATATTTTTTTCCAGTCATGAACTCGACAACTGCCACCAGCGAAATGGTTGCCAGTGTATTTGGGCGAAGATTTCCGCTTCCCATGCCTAAAGATGCGTGTAAATTCTTAAAATGTCCACTAATTGCGGGTCAGCAACAAACGGGAGAAGTGGTAGTACCAATCGGACATAGAATGCCAAGAGTAAGTACCACATCATCTTTGCGAGTTGATAAACGTGGCTTGCAAAGATAAACAAGGTATAGTTAAAACACCATGAATTTGATAATTCTCTCAATTAGGTTCATGTTATTTCACTCACTCTTCGCTTCATTCGTTGCATTCCAAACACTCTTACAACGCTTCATTTCATTCAAAGCAACCCCAAAACCGACCAAAATAGCTTCAATCATTCAAAATTTTGATTGGCTGGCGTAGATTTGAGAGCCTCTTATTGGTCAGTAAAGACACATAGGTAATTTTTCACAGGAGGTTATGTCATAAAATTATATAACCAACGACGACAATTTTTTATCGAGATCATTCATATCACCATACCTTTTTTTGGGGGAGAGGGGGGGGGGCGCGATAATTAAAGCTAGGGGTGAAATCAGGGATTCCAGAGTAAAAAAAAAAATAATGTTGCAGTCACATCAGAATTGCCGCCAGGACCTTTTACTAATTGTATCATTCTCTCTACTGTTGAGTTTGCCCGATCGAAAAATACTGACCTATCGGGTAAACACAGCCACTTGATCAATGTGCAATCAAACAGTCCACGATTTGTCACAATTAAAATTGTCGAAGTGTCGAAAGCTGTTTTTGTTTTATTTTCCAGAAAGAAATGAGTTCGAGCAACAATCTGAATTTCTTCTTCTTCTTCTTCTTCTTCTTCTTCTTCTTCTTCTTCTTCTTCTCTCTTTTTCCACATCTTTCTTCATACCTCATATGATTTACTCCTCTCATTACAAAATGTCCTTCTCCTTCTCCTTCGATCCAACCTCTATCTTGTTTTCATTCTTAACCTATTTCTACTCCTTCTAATCATACTTTCTATTATTATTGTTACCTTTTCAGATTGGTGTTGCCCTACAGTGGTCTTTGTATGGAGATAACAAGAAGAAGCTATTTTGTATTTCTCAAAATTATCGAATCCGATAGAATATGTATACTCAAAAGGAAATTCATAATACCGAGTGTTTTAGTTAGTAAAGCATATTAACAACTCTTCAATAAACAGTATAGATACGGAAAGCGGCCACGTGATTTGTGAATAATTTCCCAAAGTCTTTGATAAAACTTTGCCATAATTATTGTCAAAGATTAAAGAGATATTCAAATTCGAACACCCGATGTTTTATTTATCTTTTTTGTTGTTGTTGTTGTTGTTGTTAGTCCTACTTGAAAGTGAAATGGGTACATAGTTGTTAAGGTAGTGGACCCGTTGTAGTTCCGCAACGTTTTGGAAGTATTGAACTTTGACAATGTTAACAGAGGTTTCCTTATGATTTTCATTAGGAAACCTCGGTCAACAATGTGAAAGTTAATGGGTTCCGAAATGCTGCGGAACTATTACGGGTCCACTACCTTAAGGTTTAAGTGAGTGATCAAAGGTAAAAAAGTCTATACATGTTAAACGAAAAATGACCTTTGGTCCCGCACTAAAACTTGCACATCTTTACTGTGACAAAAAGTGATCATTAATGGGAATGGCAATATTTCAATATCATAAGATGAGTCATTTTGTAGCAAATATAGACTGTCGCCTAAGTTTAAATGAATCCAAGTCTGTTAGTCTTCTTCCAATGGGTTGAATATCGTAGACCTATGTTGGATAGCAACCGGAGGCTATGAAAGGATGTAATGGTAGTACAGGTGCGAGAAGTACTAGGAATCCATTGTTTGATCCCTCAGCCGTCGTGATATGGCTGAAAAATTGTTGAAAGCTGCGTAAGTCTCCATTCATACAAATTCAAATTTTATGTAGAGAGCAGTGGATACATGTAGTCGTACATCATGTTAAACTGACCAGGCAGCATGATGACTATCGTTTTGCCATACGAGATAGTGTTAGAAAAAGCCCTTACACAGGTCTAGATTCACATTTTGTCGAAGGGCGATCATAACCTCGAGTGACTCGAGCTTATTCAAACTGAAGTTACGACGTTTTGATCCCCCGCTAACCTTTTGTCCTTTCTATACACATTTTTTCCCTGTCAAATTGTTCTCAATATACTTTTTGGGATGTATTTGTAAAGCTCTTTAAAAAGTAGAACAAATGTTTTTGGGTTTTTTGTTTGTTTGTTTGTTTGTTTTTATATGTATATATATTAACTTTTTTGCAATAATTTAACTCATAGTTTCAGTTTCAGATTCAAAACGAATGAGCAAGCATATGACATTTCAATGTGCGAATAATTTCAAAATCAATGTCATATTGATATTTAAATCTTTTTGCGTGTTTGTTTTTTTTCTTTCCATACACCATGATATATTATTCTCGCTTGAAAAAAAAACCATCCTGGGATAAAGCAGGAATAAATTGCAATGTTTCCTGGAAAAAGGCTTTCTTCTTGGGATGATTCTCACTAAATGAATTGTTCAAGTTTGACAGGTCGATTAACTTAGTCTTCCACCGAACTGAATCGCTGAGGCATCACCAAATAGTCTATCTGGCCAGTTGATTTACTCTAGCCTGCAAGCTTCTTTAAAGCAAAAGCATGTACCGCGTTTAGGATGAAAATGTTCACAAAACGTCTTAGGAATAATACACCAGTTTTCATGTGCAATGTAGTGTACCACTTATAAAGCTTATTTCTAAGTTTTTTCCCGAACACAAGAATGCCTAACTCATTCTTATGTTATTTAGTTCGATAAATGCAGAAGAAAATTAACAGACATCTTTTCGAACCCTGATAGTACTAAGAGAAGTAGACATGCGTTTTGAAAGTATTTATTGAACCATTCATCCCCAATAACAACCATGAAATCTGGTGATACGGACACATAACACTCGGGCGATAGTTTTTGCAAATCATATGTACGCAGTTGGGCACTGGCTACTTAAGGTGGTGCATTGCAGTTTGGACAGATAACTGTGACTGAAAAATATATAGAGAATGGGGGCTGTATCATGTGTCAGACCCTTTTTTGTTGTTGTTGTTGTGAGTGATCCCACTTCTTACTATTTCCTGAAAGGAAAAAAGAAAAAAGGCCCCTTATATTATTCCAATGAGATTTATCGATACTTGATACAGCCCAGCTTTCAGGATCACAAATCGGCGCGAAAAGTTTTCCAATTTTACCCCTTTTTTGCAGGCATGTGCCCGTGTGAAGCGGGGTATAATTGGAAAACTGTTCGCACCGTTTTGTGATCCTGAACGCAGGGTAGGTATGAAAGTGTGTCTTTGTTCAACAGGAAATGACGTAGTTTCCCACTTTGAATGAATGGAAAACTATTTTATCGGTTTTAGCGCAAAGAACTGGTCCATGAAATTGATGAAAAGAGTGCTTCCAATCTGTATTTTTGACACAGAATTACACAAAAGGGAGAAACATTTTTTTTTTCTTTTTTTAAAAAAAAGATGCTTTGAAAAGAATACAAATTCACTCCGACTACTTCAATCATTGGTGTAAAAGTATGTCCATTAAGACAGAAAACTGGCAAAATAGCAAACATGGAGGCTGATGTTACCAGACTGACTGAATATAAAAGTACAATTAGTAACATCGTGAAATTGACTCTCATTCTGATCAAAAGCATTCTAAGCAACTCACTCCGCGCCCCATTCATTCATTCCAAACACTCACTCTTACCATTCAAAAACGTTCCAAAATCATTGAAAATAATAAATCAACAACTTTAATTAAAAAAATAGATAAAGGATCAATGATTTCGTTGACATTATGTCTGATTGGTTCGGAAAGACAACAAAGACCTTTTTTATTACTTTTATGCATATTTATTAAGGGATAAATATCGCAAATGAGATGAACAGATTTGCCACATCGGATAACATTCATTAAAATCTCATACCTCTCGCCAAATCAGTTTCATTCCAAAACCATTCCAATATCATTCACCTTGTCAACTCCACAATGTTGTTAGCTGTAGCAGTCTGATTGACTGGCGTTCGCAAACTAGCACACTGTCATGGCGGAAGACCTGGATTACTTTTAACTACATCGTGAGAGAAACACTCATTCCAAACCATTCTACATCATTCACTAAGCGCCCATTCATTTATTCCAAACACTCATTAAATCAATTCAAAATGCTTCCAATTCTACCCAAAAGAAACCCCGAAATTGTTAAAAAAAAAAAGGGGGGGCCACATTTCTTTCAAATCAATTAAATTATTGAACGATTGCATATGTTGATTTTAAAGCGTCTTATTTATCCACGAAGGTGAACAGAACAGTAAATTGATTTATTTAGGGAGGTTTTAAATATTGCTTTTGAACGGAATTTTCGATATAATATTACATTCCTTTGATTTCATGCAAAATCCACTCATTCAATATCATTCCAAATTAAATCTAACTGCCCCCACCTTGGCAATTACACGCTGCTTTTGAGTATGTTTCCTACTGTTAGGGTCATTGTTTATTGTTAGGGCTATGGTTTAAGGTAAGGGCAAAGTTAGCGTTAGACTAAGGGCAATGGCTTAAGGGGTTCATGATTAGATTATGATTACGGTTATGGCTATAGTTAGGATTTAGGGTAAGGATAAGTTTAAGGGTGTATGTTGTTTTAAGGGGTAATGTTATTGTTAAGGATCATGGTACAGGGTTGGGCTTTCGGGTCAGGGTGAGGATTGTGGTTAGCTTTTATGGATAGAGTTGAGGGTCTAAATTTGGGTAAGAGTTCGGCTTTAGGATTAGGGATAGTGTAAAGAGGTGTAAGCGGAGGGTGAAAATTAAGGTATGTGATTACGGTTAGGGTTACGGGTTTTGGAAAGGTTAATGTTTAAGTTTGAAGGATTTTGCTTGTTAATGTCACGGTAAGGGTGTAGGGTTTAGGGACATCATAATAGTTGGGCTTAGGGTTTAGACTTAAGGGTAAAAATTTTTGGTTACTGGTAAGATTTAAATACAGTCTACTCTCGCTTTAACGACATTCAATACGACGACGTTTTCAATGACCGACACACACTTGTTGGGAACGGATTTGCACAGTGCATATTTCATTCGTTATAACTGAATTTTCGTTTTCCGACACCGACACTGTTTTTAGAGAACGAAAGTGCAGATTCCCTATATTACCTTGTTAATTACAACGACACAATGATAATGATCGAGATGGTTGATCCATAGACATCATAGATAACCATCTAAAATTTGTTGATAATTGACAAGTCTTTCACTTTGAAATACTAGTATGTGAAAATGTTTGAAATGCAAACAGTTGCAGTGTTTAATAAGCACCTTTAATACATATAATATATAACATATAACATTTCTATACACTTTATTTTAATTAGGTATGCATTTATTTATAAGCGTTTCTTTATTTGTCTATACAGAAAATGCAAGTTTTAAGATCACCGTAGTTAATTTTTTAATTGAAATGCATATATGGCAAATAAAGAGAAAAATACCAGTTCAAATAAAGGAATTCAAAATATAGACAATAAAAACTGAAAGAAAAAATTTCCTTTAGTTTGTAAATGTACAATACATGGAAAATTGAATAAATGAATGCTGCTTTTTTCAACAATCCTGCGTTGATTGACTCTAGTGTTCATTCAATACACTGACATTTTCGTTTCAACGACATATTTTCTGGGGAAAAATGTGGTCGTTGTAACGAGAGTTGACTATTTAATATTACTTTTAGGTCTAAATATTAAAATTAGGATAAGGGTGTAAAGCTTAGGGAAATATTTTAGGTTTTTGACAATGGTTCGGGTTTATGGTTAAAGTGTGGGTAAGGACGGGGATTAGATTTAAGTGTTAGGGTTAGGACTAAGGGTAAGAATTTGGGTTTACACCCCCTCCCCCCATACAGCTTACATTCGATGGCCTTAAATTTGGTCAGAATTGTTGTACCTATACAACTCAAAGTTGCCGAGCACCAGACCTATAATTCCACGTTTTTTCAAGACATAACCACACTGATTTTGTAACTTGATGATTGTTAGCTTATTAACAAGTTGTAAGCGAGTACAAGATGAGTACAAGATTTGAAATGTGGACCAACGAACAGAAGGAGCCTGAAAATTGGACTGTTCTTTGGAAAAGTAAGAAAGTCATATCTGCCAAAAAATGACTATGACTGCCAATAAACAGCTCGAAAACGTCTCTGCATACTCATGATTAATTTCTGGAGAACCAGTTGAGGAATTACGATCAATTTGTCTAGAAGGGTTCTTTCCAAGTCCTGGAGTGTCCTTGGTTGGACCTCAAAGGTCAAATCGGACCTTTAGCTCGTTCCAAATTTAATGTTTTAGATTCATGAATGTCCAGAAAGCTGGCCGGCAAGTCCAAACATGCAAAACCCTCCCCATGAAGGTAAACTAGACGATACGGGCATTATGTCGACGAGTATAGTCGGGCTTAACGACGACAATGTATCCGGGAAACCAGGATACGAATGCATGGCCTTCTTGACCGGAGACAATTCTCTTGCAGTTTGAAAAGTTTTCTGAAGCTCAGAAAGTGGCTGCATTGCCATAGCAAACCTGTTCTTCCGGACTTTAATGACCAGAAATCAGTCATCTGTGACAGGGGTAACTCACGTTCTTACTCCAGCATGTCGCCTGATAGGTGTCCCGTATAGTCCGGAAGAAAAAAAGGCTTTTCGATCGAAGCAGGATTTTGAAAGTGATTTTATATAATTCAGAAAGCTGAGATCTTCATCTTAAAGAATCATTCGGTTAACACATTGTTATTCTTGAGCGTTTCGAACAATTCAAGATGTCGTCTTAGATAGCCGCCAATAGCTTTAAAATGCCAAATTCACTGTATCAAGTATTTCTTTCGACAGACTGTTGCCAAAACCTCTTCTTTGGAGGCCTCGTCTAAACTGCAATTGGAAATTAACTAAAATGGTTTAAGATGTCGGCTAAATGTCGGTTTAATTTCAATCAAAGTACTAAAAGTTCAAAAGGACCTGCAGCCATAAAGCTCTGAAAAGGGTCAGTTAAACCTAAATATGCATTTCTAATTGGGCTTATGGTCTCTATCAACAATACCGAATTTCCGAATCTTCACATAATTATAGTATACTCAGAACATAAAGTTAAGCACCACTAAGTTTTAAGTTAATAACATTTCTATCGAAAACTTTAATAACTTATCTATGTTGTAAAACGGTTAGAACAACCTTGTAGCTATTGATTAAAAACATTTCGGATGCACGTGCATATTCAGCAAGTCTTGTGCAATGACTGTAAAGCCAGGGCTCGTGCAAAGTGGAAAATCAGCTTTTCTGTCAGAGATACTTACGTCGTGTAGCTCGTGCAATTGTTTACATTTCGATTTGAAACTCAGCTATGGCAAGGCGTAGATTGTCTGCAAATGAAAGATGGCGAATAATTGGAATGCGAGATTCTGGAATGTCTTGTAGACCCATTGCCAGACAGCTGGGGTATCACCACAGTGTCATAACACGTTAGGTACAAAAACACGCACAGACAAACGACGTTAAGGACCGTGTCAGATCTGGACGCCCTAGAGTAACGTCTATTCGAGAGGATAGAGCACTTTTGCGTCACGTCAGACGTCTGCCCTTCACCAGTGCGCCTGTACTTAGGGACAACCTGAATACACACAGACGGCACTCTATTTCAACAGTGCGAAATCGACTTCGGATGGCTAGGTATAAGGCACGAAGACCCCTCAAACGTCCAAAGTTACAACATAGACACATCAATGAACGTCTAATATGGTGTAGAGCGAGGGCGCGTTGGAACTTGGCATCATGGCGTCGGATCCATTGGTCAGATGAGTGCAGGATGTTGTTGCATGTCACAGATGGCCGAATTCGTGTTTGGAGACAACCTAACACCCGATTTGCACCAAAGTACGCCCAACCAACCTATCAGGGTGGCGGTGGTGCCGTTTTGATATGGGTTGTGTCTCCTACGGCTGTAAACTGGACCTTGTGACAGTTCCAGGAACATTGACTGGCGATAAATATCGCGATAACATCCTTTTTCCTGTGGTAATTCCACATTTTGACAATCACCCTCTACCAACAAGACCAGTGTACATGGATGATAATGCTAGACCCCACAGAGCAAGAGTCGTGGCGGACGTTATGCAACGTGAAGCCATCACCACCATTCCATGGCCGGCTTGAAGTCCCGATCTTAACCCCATCGAGCACTTGTGGGACATTTTAGGGCGCCGTATACGTCGGAGAGAGCCTCCTGTACACAATGTGGTTGAGTTAGAAGCAGCACTGCACCAGGAGTGGCAGCAAATCCCTCAACAAATCATCCAGAGGCTGATTCGTGGCATGCCGAGGAGGGTGCGCGCAGTGATCAATGCTCACGGATCATACGCACGCTACTGACTAAGATGTGACTGGAATTAATCGCATTTGTGTTATCTGACTTCTAAAACCAAGTTTCGTGTCATAGACGACACCGTAAGTCGGCTTTGACAATAGTTTTTCATGTTTTAAAAAAAAGTTGAAAATACGTCATTTACATTCAAGGTACAAAGTCAATAAAATTTATCACCACCCATGTATTGTTGTGAAATTGTTAAGTCAACATACCATTTTCAACATTGGAACTCAATATTTACATCTCTGTTATTTTGAATTAATGCAGGCTCCCTGCCTTTAAAAATCTTCTGTTTGAAAACTGGTGGCGCTTAACTTCTTGTTCTGAGTATATAAATAGTTAAGCAAGTTGTCTGAAGAATATTGACATAACTGAACCATTGCATATATATTTGGTGATTTTTTGCCGCGTCACTGAATAGGGTACCTTAATTTTTACATGTATAAGCTTGTTTACACAATAATTCTTTTCATTTTTGCACGAAACTTAATGGATTTCTCACAGAATGTTCTTCGTCATGTGACCATGTTTATATTGACGCATTTCTCTTTGTCATAGAAATGGGAAATTGTGTAAACTGCCTTGTTAATTCCACTCAAATTTTCTCTATGGATATATTTACAAAGTATATTAATCTTTCACAGAATGTTCCTTATTAAATGACTATGCGCAATTCGTGATGATTTTTTGATATAACGCCGTGTCATGGGAAAGGGGGCAATGATATTATTCGTCTTGTTTACACGCCTCTGCCTTCATTAATGCACGGAATTTATATGAAACTTTCACAGAATGTTACTCATCGTGCGACCATGAGAAAATTGTCGCAGATGGTTTTATTATGCCGTGTAATAGAAAAACGGTGCTTAATATCAATTAACTTGTTAAAACCGCATCTCCTCCTTAAAAATAGATCCTTACGTTTGCACTTAACTTGCGCACATTACTTCTTATCAAGTTACACTGCACTTTTCATCCGCAGTTTGGTGATAAACCGTGTCATCGAAAAGGGGTCTCGACGCGAAAGTTCTTGCTAACTCAACAACTTCTAGAATCATTGATAATTTTCTATAAAACTATGATAGTTTGTGTCTGAAAGCGTGACCATCATCATGCATATTGTCACTGTTTGGCAATGATTTGCTGCATCAAGGAAAATCCTGTCTTTAAAGAAACCCTAAATATTGTTGTATTTGGACATTCTGGCCGATATCCACCATTATTTGAACATGAACATATTTTTATTATATTTCCAAGAAATGAAATACTTCAGAAAATGGTTCATTAAGTTTATTTGAAACAAACATCTGAATTTACCATGTCCAGAACTAATCGTTTCCAAATCGGTTAATATTCTTCAAAGGTCGAAGAAAAGGGGGCTAATGAATTTTTATTTAAACACTTTTGCGCATTTTTTATATTTTTAATTGATATATTGTTTTGTTGTTGTTGTTTACTTTTTGTTTGTCTTACTTTCTTTGGCATCAAGTTCAATGCGTGTGACCATTTACATACATTTGAAAAACCAAATTTGTTTAAATTTTCCCACTCATATGAAGGATGGTATTTGTCACAATTACAAAGTATGGTTACATTTAAAAAAAATCACTAAGTTTGCAAACTTTGACTCTCATGGCCTCACCCTTGAAGTTTGACCAACTTAAATTGTCGACTTCTTTGATATCTTGTTTCATTATTTTATCTTTCAGGTCAAAGGCTTTTAATAGTGAAATTGATAGTATCAGGCAACCAAGGGCCTCTTGTTACTTACGAGGTGTTTTTAAGGAACGAGACTTGCTCTCAATGTCTCAGTTAGCCGGAATCATAACAATTTTAGCTGATGCTAAATCTATTATACCTTTTGGCAATGTCGTGTTGCAACAATAGGCCCACGATTGATGATAGTCATAACTTTCCTTTTCAACTATTATGGTATGATTGAAAACTGCTTGACCTATTCAGACGTAGTAATACTCAAGCCTTACCAAAGGCTATCACCTGACTCCGCTTCTATTTGGCATGACTGGAATGAGTCAGTGGTATCTCAAGGGTTCCACGTGATCGACTAGGTTATACCATATAGATTATCAAACGATAGAACCTCGGACAAAGAACTTCTAACGAACTTATAACATTTTGACAGCTAAAGACAATGCAGGCGTATCAAGTCTTCGGTTTGTGTTTGTTGATAGCGACAACGGTTGTTGCTTTGGAATTGAAGTTTCAGGACTGTGGTAAGTAAACGACGACACTTCGTTATATCAGTTGGCTTACCCAGGTACTACAAAACGAAATATTTTAGATTAATCAAATTACGAAACGTCGGTGTTATAATAAAATCTCGTAACTACAGCTTGTTTAAAGCTGTAGTTACGAGGTTTTGGTAGAAAATCGACGAAAAGTAAGTATTTGCTTTTAAATTTGAAAGAGATTTATGTATGAGAGTATGAGAGACACAGTGAGACAGGGACAAAAAGGCTTGAAAGAACTGGTCATAGAAAAATACCTTTCGTGCATAAAAATTCTAGTTTGTGGGAAATCTGTTTCACGAAAAGGTACAAAACAAACCAAAACTTCTTCGGAATATAACATACTATTTCATGTTTTGTTTAAAGGAAACTAAATATTTTTTAGAAATTTGAGTTTAAATCTATTGTATTTATTATTGTCTTTTCGGAAGGTTTTCCTTGATAACGGATCAAAGATAAATATATAATACGTACTTAGTGTATTATATGAAAAAAAATATCTAATGAGGTTGGGAGAATTGAAAATTGTTGAGACAATTATCAATTCTCACAACCGAGTTAGATATTTTTTTTATACAATACACTAAGTACGTATTATATTTATCTTATAACCTCTATTATTTGTCTTGTTTTCGACGATGTTTCATACTGAAATGCAAGTTTCTAAAAATAACCGCATTATATCTTTGTTCTAAAAATAACTATGTGATATCATAAAAAATATCATACGGGATGTTATCATACAGCTTTTGGTATAGTTATAAGATAAATTTATATATCAGATACGTCATAGGACTTTGATTGAGATAAAATTATATTTACTTTTTCTAAAAAATTAAAAAGAAATAATTAGTTAGACTTGGCTTTTTTAGTTATTTTCTTTCTTTTTTAGTTAGCGTCTAGTCTAGCTTTGCGTATTCATACAGTGAGATTAGGTTTTTAGTTTTACGCATCCATGAAATCAATAAATACTCTCTTCATCTATTAGACTTTGTGAAAACAGAACAAAGGATTGCAGTTGGGATCGGGTTACCGGGTGTATAGTCCGTTTGACTTCTATATGGACCAACATTTCGCAAAAAATCTCAGAACTGAATTAATAAAACGTATTTTTTTCTTGTCATATCATATTTTCCATCTAATACCATGACGAATCTTGTTTTTCAGAATTTTGGAATGTAAAATAATGATTTTGTCCGTCCGTCTACATGTTAACTTCCAGCCTTTCATACCTCCTCGTGTCTGTAATAAATGGAACAGCGACTTGCCCAACCAAAAATAGTTCTGATTTGCATAGGGGCCGAGTCAAAAGTGTATGATTTCAAATGAGTCGTTATGGTATAAAATCGAGTATTTCTATAAAATTAATTTGGTCGAAGATTTTTAATTCCTTGGGATATCAAATCTGAGTGTATTTTCTCTTTGTTTAAAAACCGTTTGGCCAGATAAATTATAATAGTTGTTATCTATTTTGAGACGAACCCCATATTCACATATTTAGACCAATCAAAAAGCATTATTTATCAAAGTCGATGTGAATTTCACGAGGAAAACTAGATAAGCAGGCGGGTAATAACGGTACAAATCACGAGATATTTAAATTTAAGATGACATGCCCGTCGATATGCTAATTAGCACGTCCAAATAAGGAAGAATGGACATTTCTTCTGTCAAATGTTTAGTACAAAACCACGTGTTTTTATTATTGTTTACATCTTGTTATTGCCCAAACAGCCTTCTTCACCCCTCGTGTTTAAGAGCGTAAAATGTGAAAACATTAACATTAACTAGATAGACAAAATCATTATTTTGAAATCATTTTATTTTCAAAAAATATTTTTTGGAATGGTAATAAGCTGAAATTAAGATTTTACCACATGCAAATTGCTAATTCAAACTCGATTTTATGCAATTGATGAAAAGGTCGGTCCATATAGAAGTCAAACGGACTATAAATGATTATTCAAATAGCAGAAAGGGCAATGTATAGCACATGATACGTATGCACAACGCATCCATTAAGTTAACAAAGTACTGGAAGTACTAAAGATTGACGTTTCTAGTAGCATTGTGGTGAAAAGAACGAGACGAAAAGGGAGACTATTCGAGTAAATAAATGATGAAAGTAAAATGTTGAGACCCGTATTCGACAGGATTTAATGTTAATGCAATTTTAAAAGTAATTGCACAATTTTTTGTTAAGCCTATCTTTACGGTAAAATATACGAATAATACGAGTTCTATGCGCGCGGGCAAATGCTATACAGCGATTACGCCATATTACCTAACATCGTGTAAGACGTCGCTGTGCTTAAATATTGCAGTTTTCATATGATAAGAATTTGAATTTGAATATGGAACTTAATTCCGAATAAACAAACATTGTCGAGCCTTTAAAGGTCTAATATCGGAGTGGGAAATTAAATTTATTGAACAATAAACGCTTGCTTCATTTTATGTAGATGTTATAAGATTTAACATTAAGAACGACATCAAAAATTGGAACAGTTTAACTCGTAATTAAAAGTTGAAGACAATAATTATACAGCTAAGATAAGATCCAATAATTTGTCCTTTCCCAAATGTCTCATCACCGACATTTTTCAAATGAACCTGCTAATGTGTGCTAGCCCTTGTCATGCTGAATAAAAATCTTGGCAAAACTGCATCAAAATAAATGGTAAAAAAAGAAAAAAACTGAATGTCAAAAATTGCCGACTGATTTCGAATTGAAAAGGAGTCCTAGAATACTCAAAATGTATTTAGTTCTTGTATAATGCCATTTTCAAAATGCACAGTTGTCTGACGTAGACAAGTCTTGATAAAAAGAAAAAAAATGAACTCAAGTTGGCACTTCTTATTTTGGAAAGCTATTAACATCTGACTCAAGTGTTCAGGCTCATTATACTTTACGCGATGTATACGATTATAGTTTACATTTCCTTTTTAGCCCCATTACATGCACTTTCCATGTCCTTGATAATTCCGTTCTTTATTACATCCATATCGGATGAGCGTTCCGAGAGTGTCAAATGAATGCAGGGAGGATTAAAATCACTACCAGAGACACACAATAGGGAATATTTTCAGTCTTAAATCGTTACTTCTCATTCAAAACCCTATAAAACCATTTCCCAAATTAAACCCCATCCTTGACCAGACGATTCTAATGAGTATCCACAATATAGCATCTTTGCAAGAATTTTTGAATAATTTAACTCCCTCTGTAAATAATACTCCCTCTGTTTGTAGCTGTGTTACATATTCATTGGTAAGTGCAGCGGTACAGGGCCTAAAATATTCTTCAATGGAAAGTTGTAAATTGTAAATGGACAGGGGATGCTTTGACATTGTACATGATTAAAAAATCCATGTCACGGGACCAAGGTTGGTGGTAAACAAAAAGCAATATTATGGTATTAAAAATTTACTTAAACACCACGTTTACACATAAAGCCCCAATAGCAATAATTCTAAGTCAATTTCCATGTTATTTTAAAAAAAACTACTATCTATAACAATATCTGAACACCCTGAGAAACCTCCTACAAAGACCCCCCCCCCCCCTCCCTCCTTTCCGCCCTGTCTCTCTGTGCGCCACATAGAAAGGCCCTTCTACAGTAGGAGGTTAGCTTTATACCTATTCACAGTATTTGCACACACATGTATGTAAAGGTCCACAGAGACATGAACGCGCATGAGAACCCTTACTATGTACAATAAGTTCTACAATTATCAATTGAGCCTGTGCTTGACATTTCCAACTATTTGAAATGTTCATTAGTTGCATTGTGTAGCGTAGACATTCACAAACTATAAATATAAGTTTACCCGATTGTCCACAGATACTTTGAGACATTATCTAGATCTACTTAACGCATGGTGAAGAATGGTCAGCATGTGCGGAAGCACAGGCTGGTCAGAGTCTTTGCTTGGCGCATATTTGAAATTGTTGGAAATCTTACGCACAGACTCAATTATGTTTTAATTGCACAAAATATTTTTAAATTATGTTCAGGTTCAACAGGAATTAAGATCAAGTCGTTTGATGTGAGTCCGTGCGAGACAGATCCGTGCGTGCTACATCCTGGCAGAAACTACACAACTAAAGTGACATTTACTCCTCGTAAGTATTTCAATGTAGCTTACTTGAGCAAAACGTGCTCAATGGGCCCTTCTGTGAGCATCCCCTGTCCGACAAGTCATCAACAAATATCTAAAAATCTTCTTGGGTATTAATAAGCCAATTCAAACCCAACTTGGCAGACATGTTTCTGGGGTGACCCTCTCAAATCTGCTCGTGACATTTTGATTGGAGCGCAATTATTGGCATGGCAGGGCAAGTCTTATTTTAAATTTGAAATCTTCCAACGTTGTCTCCTGAGTAATCAATAGACTTATAATAACTTAAGACGATAGAAAATATTCATTATGCGATTTTATTAAAATTTATAATGGAATTATCCTTTACTCTCAAATTATTATTGCGGCAAGTTTGGGCTGATTTTGATTGAAATCATAGAGCGTCTTCCTCTTAAAGAATGGCCGAATTAAAAAGCAAATTTAACATGGAAGTTCCTTGAGTGCCCTTCTCAAAACTTGTTGGTAAATATTTTATTGGCCCTCAAATATGGAGTGGGGCTTATTTTGACTCTAAATTTTATAAACGCCTTCTTCTATGTAATCTTTCGGCCAATTCCAACCAATAGGAAAAATGTTCTTCAAAATTGACTTGCCGAATATATTGCCGTGGAAGGACTGGTGTTTTCCCCCTATTTTAATATGAAAACTTGTAATCTTAAAACTCATTCTTCTTCAAACTGGTGTATTAATTTCAACCAAAAAGGGCAGATATATTTCTTTGGTGAACTTCTTCAAACTTTTTAGTAGTTTCACGTTCCTAGCGGGATATCATTTTTTAACGTTTTTGCGAAAGTTTTTATCTAGATCGCAGGACTGGAATCAAGTATAAGATACAGTTAACAACATCGAGAAATTGACATTCAACTCGATCAAAACCATTCCATATCACTCACTCTGCGCTCCATTTATTCATTCCAAACACTCTCTGAAACTATTCAAAAACGCTCCAAACTCACTGAAAAAATAGAATAAACAACGTCATTCAAATTTGATAAAAGTAAAAAGAATCGCGATTTCACTGACATTATTCAAATTATAGACGTCTGATAGGTTCTTGAAGAAACAGGAAGCACTTTATAGAACTTGTATGCATAAATTTAAAAAGGTAGGCAATAAATATCATTAACTTTGTTCATCATGAACAAAATTTGCGATATTGGGTTACCTCCCATTAAATTCACTCAAATTTCGCTCCACAAACTCACTCAATTTCATTCAAAAATCGTTCCAAAAATCATTCACCTTGTCAATTTCACGATGTTGTTAACTGTACTATGAAAAACCTAACTAAGCTGATATTTTGGTTGAAATATTATAACACAATAATAAATTATTTTATTATTATACGCTTTTTTTTCGTTTATCGTTCTTTAATTTCAGTAATAAATTCAACGACTATTACCAACAGGGTGGTTATCCGAGCTTTTGGAAGAAGGTATCGCCTCCCCGTGCCTAGAAATGGCTGTTCATTTATCAAATGTCCATTGGTAGCTGGGCATGAACAAACCGTGGTCACTGCACTCCCCGTAGACCCAAGTTTGCCTAATGTGAGTTCGGCTTTTAGATATGTTTTTCAAACAATTGTCTTCCAAGATCTAGCGTCTTTTACGAGAAAAATTGTCTCATTTGGGTAACGAAATGAAAAAAAATACTCGTGACCAGATTTTGTACTTACATGAGCAATGTATTCTAATCTTTGTACTTATTTCGATAAGAAGTACTTAGATATATCGACAACGCTTCTGGTTCCGAAGTGTGTCAATTTAAAGACCCTGTCATTTAGGTAAGATAATTTCAATCGGATAAGGGGTTGTTTGAGATAAGAATGGAGATAATGTGTGACACGTCAGGCGTAAAAGATCTTCGGAGAATTTCATCAACCAAACTAGTTTCTTGGTTTTAGAATTATATCCGTGTACTTGTCGATATTTCTGTCGTTTTACTCGTCGTACGAAAAATTTGGCATGCACTTGAAATATAGAATATGCGTTCACTTGCCAAAAACAACCTATACTATCAAAGAGAATAACTATAAATACTTTTTTCCACTGAAGCATTAAAGGTGGATTATTTTGAAATTATTTTTAAATGAAACTGAATGAGAGGGAGGTGCGAATTCTTTAGGCAAATTAAGGGGAGGTAATGTAATATCGTTAATTTCTAATAATTGGGTGAAATTATCAATATTCTGTTACGTCACCGTAATATAATAAACATATTGTTTGTTTGTATTCACGATCTAATCAGATATTTAGAAATTTCAAAAAAAAAAATCTGGATTTATATGATCGAATTGAAATAAACAGTTATCGTTTTTAACGATAAGGTATATTGTTTGAAACGATTTCGTATCGTTTTTGACAGCTTGGAAGATGCGTTTTGAATGAATGTAATCGAGCGCTGTACGAGCGATTTAGAATGGTTTTTATCGAGGGGAATGTCACTTTCAGGTTGGCACTAACCTTATTTGTTTTGTTTCAGATGGATATTGTTCTCAAGTGGAAATTGTTTGGCGACGACTGGACGAGGCTCTTTTGTGTTGCCCTTCATTACAAAATTAACTAGAACCAATAAACCAAAAGGAATTCGAATACAGTCTGCTTCACAAAAGAAAATTATCGCAGCAGAATACTTATAAAGACTTTTCCAGATCAAAATATTTTGATATACACATTATTTGTCTGTAAATGTAAACCTACACTCCTTTCTAATTTTTTTCCAATGTTTGGGCTTGAGTAAGTGATCATATGTATCGGTAAACTGTCATGCAAAGAGGTACAGTTAATTACATCGTGAAATTGACAAGGTGAATGATTTTTGAATGATTTTGGAACGAAATTGAATGAGCGAGTACAGCGAGTTTTTATTGGAAGAAAGGGAGGTAACACAAAATCGCTATTTTTGTTCAAGATGAATAAATTTAGCGATATCTATTGCCTCCCTTTAATTATATATACGTACTTTTCTTTTTTGTGTATTCGTTGAACAATCAGACATTTTGAATTCCACACCCGTAGAATAATTTGATCGTTTTAAATGAATGATGATCGTCTTGAACGATTTTGAAATTATTTAAAATGATTTTGGAACGTTTCTGATCTATTTGAGTTAGTGTTTGTAATGAGTGAATGGAGCGATGAATGGGCGATTTAGAATAATTTTGATCGTGATGAATGTCAGTTTCACGATGTACTTAACGTGTTCTATCTGGAATATAAACTCTGATTTACCTCTGCTGAATCTGATCTCCTTTAGAGATATTTTTGACTTGTACAGTTAACAACATCATGAAATTGACATTCATCTCAATCAAAACCATTCTCTATATCACTCACTAAGCGCTCCGTTCATTCATACAAATCACTCACTCAAACCATTCAAAATCGCTCCAAAATCACTTAAAAGAGTAGATTAACAACTACTTCATTAAAAAAAATAAAGCTAGCGTCTGATTGATCCTTGAAGAGATGGAAACTATTGATAGAATGTGTACGAATATTTTGTTAAAGACAGGTAATCAATATCGCTAATTTTGTTGATCTTTAACAAAATAGCGATATAAGATTATCTCCCTTGAATTTCACCCAAAACTCGCTCCACACACACATTCAATTTTGTTCAAAGATCATTCCAAAATCATTCATATTGTCAATTTCGCGATGTTGGTAACTGTAAGGCAAGGAGAAACAGTCTGAGGTGCTTTTTTAGACTTTAAAGATTTCTTAAGATTTTAAAACGGGATATCTTGCGCGATTCAGTTAAAGAGATATCCCGATTAAAAATCTTAAGAAATCTTAAAATTCTTAATCCTAAGAAACGCCCTCCTGGTTTGTGGGTAAAGTATCGCTCCTAACCAGACTGGGCGGATTGCGGAGTCTGACTGGGCGCGAATCTTTACTCGTTCAGCTGACTTGCTTAAGCTAAAATCATCATTTTATTCTTATTTCGTGTGAAAGAAGCAGTATCATATAAAACCCACAGTTTCTTCATGTTCAATATTTTCTGTCGTAATAGTATGACGGTGGCAAATCAGACCAGTTTTTCATGAGCGAATGTTTATCAAATTTTTCAACACTACTATTATCATCGATAAATTCTAAATTGTGAGGGGGGGTGGGGTGGGGGAGGGGTTTAATGATGATAATTTTCTTTGGAGATACATATATTTTAGAAGAAAATAAGGAAGACGATTGCTTAAATAAGGAATTACGACATGCACTTGTATTACTTAAATAAACGAGTACAAAAAAATACGTTTGTGTCTCTCAATTATCTTTGTTATCTTCTTTGTGACGATTCTATTGAGTTTTAATAGCAAATGGATCATTTATAATAATGTTTAGACCATTAATGTCTACTTCCTATTTAAATTTAAAGAAACGGATTTTAAAAATGGTCGCTTTATAGTCGTGGTCGCTTAATAGACGTGGTCGCTCGAGCAAGGTGGACTGTATAAACATTCATTCTGTTGCCGAATTATCCTTTAAAAGCGAGTTTTCCTGCATTAGAAGAAAAAAAAGAATGTCTTATTCTATCTAAAATTTAATGGTTATATATACACATGCCTGTACAGGTTATAAAAGTCCAAAGTAATTCGGGTGATGACGATCCTACTAGCGCTATCGTTTCAGCATGTTTGCTTGTTTATTTGTTTCGTTTGTTCTGTCCGTCCGTATTTCCGTCTGTAAACCATTCTTAAAAATCATTCTCCTCTGAAACTACTGGACAAAATTACATCAAACTTCACAGACATGATCCTTGGGTCGTACTTTTTTTCAAAATACTTCAGACATTTTGAATCGGGGTCAAAATGGGTCAAAAAGGGGCCAAAAAGTCAAATGTTAAATGGGTCTTCTCCTCTGAAACAACTGATCAGAATTTGACTAAATTTCACAAATATGATCATTGAGTCATGCTTCATAAAAAGACTTCAAAGATTTTAATAGGGATCAAAATAGGATCAGAAATAGGATGCGATAAAGGGTTAAAAGTCAAATCTTTTTTTTGTTTTAGAAGTCACAGTTTTGGCTCAATCTTTCTCAACCTTGCTGGGGATGTTTGTCTATACTTAAGGAAGATCCCTGTACATTTCTGTTGCAATCTTCACATATCAATGGAAAATATACCTTATAGGCAAATATCTTTTTACCTCCCTAGATGTCACAATTATGGCTCTATCTTTTTCAAACTTACTCTGAGTGTTTGTCTAGTCCAAAGAAAAATCCCTATTGATTTTGGTGGCACTCCGACTCATGTCATGGGAAAGGAGCCTTATAGATAATTGTCTTGTTACCACTCAAGATATCACAACGTTGGCTCATTTTATTTTCAGACATGCTCAGGATGTTTGTTTGGTCCTAAGAAAGAACCTTATCGATTTTGGATGTATTCCGATGTATGTCTCGGGAAAAGGGCCCATGTTGACAATGTTTTAAAGATGTCACAATTGGGGCAAATTCTCTCGTAAACTTGTTCAAGATGAATTTCTGGTCTTAAGTAAGGGTCTTATTAATTTTGGATGCATTCCAAAGTATGTCAAGGGAAAAGAACCTTAAAGACTATATAGCCACAAGATAATACTTTTATTTGATACGTAGACATAGACTTTGATCTCACTTGACCCATTAGGAATTTTGTACAGGATTCCATCATTGCAATCAATCGGCAAAATTAATTGGAAAAAAGGCAAGGCATCTATGGAAAAGCTGTAATAGCTATTTCCGTGTAATCATTGGACAGGTGTATGTATATATACGATTGCAAAACATTCTAAGCATTTATAAATATGGCTGCACAATATATAAATTGTAATAAGAACATTTCTGTGTAATATTTCTTGAAGAAGGCACTTGCTGATATATTGAAAAAGAGTTTACCAGATTATAGTGTAATACAGTTAGTTACATCGTAAAACTGACATTCATCTCAATCTACCATTTTTAATCACTCACTCAGCGCTCCATTCATTCGTTTGAAAAAAAAATAAATACAAAAAAACGCAAATAAACTTGCATAATTGAAATTGTAAGCGTCTGGTTGGTTGTTCTTGAGGCAAAGAAGGTTATTTATAGAACTTGTAAGCATAATTTATTAAAGAGAGGTAATAAATATCGCTAATTTTGTTCATCCTGAACAAATTTGCGATATTTGATTACCTCCCATTAAATTCACTCAAAACTCGCTCCACACATTCACTCAATTTCATTCCAAAATCATTCCCAAATCAGTCATCTTGTCTATTTCACGATGTTGTTAACTATAGGTTACGAAATGCTTTTGCTGATAAATGGGTCGATGATTGTCATTTTATTATCTCTCAAGGTATTTTGATTTAATAAGGCTGGATTCAAGCACACAAACTTGAGCGATATAAGTCCATTATGGTCCTCTTATCCTTCATTTCACTTAACTCCCCCAGACGATTCTAGTATCTTGTTGAACATAGATATAAAACCTCAAACGGCACTCGAAAAGTCAAGATTTCATTTGACTTATATCAGGAGGACTTGTGTATCAACCTTCTGAAACTGGGTATTTATCAAGTTTGAAGACCATATAACAACGACAGCGAATGCTACTAACTGCTAACTGTAGATTTTTGTTATCATGAACCCAAGGTTGTTCAAATATCACATTAATATTTTTTATCATGAAATGAGGCCTTATTAAGCTGACATGATATCAGGCAGTCTATTTTTAGAAACAAGATGCATACACTTTCACTTGAATTTCTTTGATTTTCAAGGGTTAATCATAATAAAGATCCTTAAAATGATTGCACGATAAATAGAATAACATATAAGTTGTTTTTGTTTTGTTTTGGTTTGTTTTCGTTTTTGTTTTTTAAATATCAATGTTATCGCGTGCCGGCTACGAGAATTAATCATGACTCGACAAGCCTCGTCATCATTAATTATCCAAACCCCGACCAGATAACATTGTTTATCTTACACACCAACGTATTATTCTCTATGTCTTGAAAGGTATAACTAGGCAAAAGAAGGTTCTGTGATTATCGGCCAGGACTTCCCATTTAAAGTCGATCTTCGGCTGTAAAATAAAGAACGCGAACATCCATAAGATATTCAAATGCATGAAGAATTTTAAATCATGCAAAAGTCAAACTTTTATCAAAAATGCATTGTTAAAAAACAAGTCGTTAAATTTTGTATTTCTATTTTCTCTTAAATGCAATCCTTCTATAGACTTATTCTTCACATACATGGAGTTCGGCAGACAGCATAGAATGCTATAAGCTTGCACAGAAAGAAAAGGAAATCATCGAAAAAGTTCAATTTTGCTTCCTGAAATAGTGTCTGTAACTCATGTAGATGTACATTATGTAGATACATGTAGATATATACTGATTAAGGATATCCCAAACAATGAATCAACAAAACAGGATTCATATAATAATAATTGTGACCCGTCAAGCAAGAAGGGACCATATGGGAAGTGCGTAAAGTATCGATCCTTGTCAGACTGCGCGGATTTTGCAGACTGACTAAGGTCTTAATTTTTCGCTATTTACTTATTTTCTAAATCTTGATTAATTAATCTACCTTCCTATGAAAGAATTGTTGAAATACGACCCATAATTAGCCTGTTCTAGAACCGTTCTCTTTTGCAAAAAATATTTTAAGAAGTTTCCAGATGGTCCCTTTTCACGTGACGGGTCACATATTATATGTACGAGGTGTACTTGAATGGAAAAAAGGTGCCCCGTCACGCTATAAATGACCATCTCAGAAATCCGAAAAACATGTATTTGAAAAAGAGATTGGTTCTAGTAGAGGTCATTTGGATGTTTCTTTATTTACGTGAAAATAGAATACTAGTCTTTAGAATCAGAAACTCGGCAAAGTACTTCAACTTTGGACCCTAGTTAACATTCCTAGTCCGCGCAGTATGACTAGGGGTGACACTTTACGCGCAATCCAGATGGTCCCTATTCGCCCGACGGGTCACGAGCTCATTTGGATGCTTTGAAGTATACGTGTATGTGAAGAGAGGGGTAAACCAATAACATTTTTTTTCAAACAATATTTTAAGAAAATTAAATATTTTTGTTTGCTTGTTTGTTTGTCTCCATAGGATTATCAACATTATGCTATGTACAGTCCGACCGACCAACATTGCAAGTGACGTCATGATTTGTTTATCATCTTATTGCTGTGAGAAATATGTAAGGTTTAATGAATAGTAAAAACACCTCAAGTTAACAAGTGGGAAAATAGCTCAGGTAATTAGTGAGTTCTGAAATACGTCTCCGACTCTCGAAGGTAAAGAGGTGTTTAATATCGAGGTTCAAATTTGCAATTTTATTATTTTTTAGGCGTGTGAAGTTGGCAGGACATTAGACATTAGACATTAGACATTCGGCCCAATGTCTAAAAGGGAAATTAGACATTCAAAAATGAATGTCTAAATGCCCAAATTAGACATTAGACATTCGATTAGACATTCGATTAAACCCTCTCTCGAATGTCTAAATGCCTCATTTAGACATTAGACATTCGTTTAGACATTCGACCGAATCCTCGTTTGAATGTCTAAAATTCTCAAATAGACATTAGACATTCGTTTAGACATTCGACCGAATCCTCGTTTGAATGTCTAAATGTCTCAATTAGACATTAGACATTCGTTTAGACATTCGACCGAGCCCCCTTTTGAATGTCTAAATGCCTGATTTAGACATTAGACATTCAATTAGACATTCGATTAAACCCTCTCTCGAATGTCTAAATGCCTCATTTAGACATTAGACATTCGTTTAGACATTCGACCGAATCCTCGTTTGAATGTCTAAATGTCTCAATTAGACATTAGACATTCGTTTAGACATTCGACCGAACCCCCTTTTGAATGTCAAAATGCCTGAATTAGACATTAGACTTTCGATTAGATATTTGATTAAACCCTCACTCGAATGTCTAAATGTCTCAATTAGACATTAGACATTCGTTTAGACATTCGACCGAATCCTCGTTTGAATGTCTAAATGCCTGAATTAGACATTAGACATTCAATTAGACATTCGATTAAACCCTCTCTCGAATGTCTAAATGCCTCATTTAGACATTAGACATTCGTTTAGACATTCGACCGAATCCTCGTTTGAATGTCTAAATGTCTCAATTAGACATTAGACATTCGTTTAGACATTCGACCGAACCCCCTTTTGAATGTCTAAATGCCTGAATTAGACATTAGACATTCAATTAGACATTCGATTAAACCCTCTCTCGAATGTCTAAATGCCTCATTTAGACATTAGACATTCGTTTAGACATTCGACCGAATCCTCGTTTGAATGTCTAAATGTCTCAATTAGACATTAGACATTCGTTTAGACATTCGACCGAACCCCCTTTTGAATGTCTAAATGCCTGAATTAGACATTAGACATTCGTTTAGACATTCGACCGAATCCTCGTTTGAATGTCTAAATGTCTCAATTAGACATTAGACATTCGTTTAGACATTCGACCGAACCCCCTTTTGAATGTCTAAATGCCTGAATTAGACATTAGACATTCGATTAGACATTCGATTAAACCCTCTCTCGAATGTCTAAATGCCTCATTTAGACATTAGACATTCGTTTAGACATTCGACCGAATCCTCGTTTGAATGTCTAAATGTCTCAATTAGACATTAGACATTCGTTTAGACATTCGACCGAACCCCCTTTTGAATGTCTAAATGCCTGAATTAGACATTAGACATTCGATTAGACATTCGATTAAACCCTCTCTCGAATGTCTAAATGCCTCATTTAGACATTAGACATTCGTTTAGACATTCGACCGAATCCTCGTTTGAATGTCTAAATGTCTCAATTAGACATTAGACATTCGTTTAGACATTCGACCGAACCCCCTTTTGAATGTCTAAATGCCTGAATTAGACATTAGACATTCGATTAGACATTCGATTAAACCCTCTCTCGAATGTCTAAATGCCTCATTTAGACATTAGACATTCGTTTAGACATTCGACCGAACCCCCTTTTGCATGTGTAAATGTCTCAATTAGACATTAGACATTCGTTTAGACATTCGACAGAACCCCCTTTTGAATGTCTAAATGCCCAAATTAGACATTAGACATTCGATTAGACATTCGATTAAACCCTTTCTTGAATGTCTAAATGCCTCATTTAGACATTAGACATTCTTTTAGACATTCGACCGAATCCTCGTTTGAATGTCTAAATGTCTGAATTAGACATTAGACATTCAATTAGACATTCGATTAAACCCTCTCTCGAATGTCTAAATGCCTCATTTAGACATTAGACATTCGTTTAGACATTCGACCGAATCCTCGTTTGAATGTCTAAATGTCTCAATTAGACATTAGACATTCGTTTAGACATTCGACAGAACCCCCTTTTGAATGTCTAAATGCCTGAATTAGACATTAGACATTCGATTAGACATTCGATTAAACCCTTTCTTGAATGTCTAAATGCCTCATTTAGACATTAGACATTCGTTTACACATTCGACCGAACCCCCTTTTGAATGTCTAAATGCCTGAATTAGACATTAGACATTCAATTAGACATTCGATTAAACCCTCTCTCGAATGTCTAAATGCCTCATTTAGACATTAGACATTCGTTTAGACATTCGACCGAATCCTCGTTTGAATGTCTAAATGTCTCAATTAGACATTAGACATTCGTTTAGACTTTCGACCGAACCCCCTTTTGAATGTCCTAATGCCTGAATTAGACATTAGACATTCGTTTAGACATTCGAACGATTCCTCGTTTGAATGTCTGAATGTCTCATTTAGACATTAGACATTCGTTTAGACATCCGACCGAATCCTCGTTTGAATGTCTAAATGTCTCAATTAGACATTAGACATTCGTTAAGACATTTGACCGAACCCCCTTTTGAATGTCTAAATGCCTGAATTAGACATTAGACATTCGATTAGACATTCGATTAAACCCTCTCTCGAATGTCTAAATGCCTCATTTAGACAGTAGACATTCGTTTAGACATTCGACCGAATCCTCGTTTGAATGTCTAAATGTCTCATTTAGACATTAGACATTCGTTTAGACATTCGACCGAATCCTCGATTGAATGTCTAAAAGTCTCAATTAGACATTAGACATTCGATTAGACATTCGAACGATCCCTGATTTGAATGTCTAAATGCCTGACTTAGACATTAGACATTCGATTAGACATTCGATCGAACACATGCTTGAATGTCTAATTGACCAAATTAGACATTAGACATTCGTTTAGACATTCGACCGAATCCTCATTTGAATGTCTCAATGTCTCAATTAGACATTAGACATTCGTTTAGACATTCGACCGAATCCTCGTTTGAATGTCTAAATGTCTCAATTAGACATTAGACATTCGTTAAGACATTCGACCAAACCCTCTCTCGAATGTCTAAATGCCTGAATTAGACATTAGACATTCGATTAGACATTCGATCGAACACGTGCTTGAATGTCTTATTTACCAAATTAGACATTAGACATTCGATTAGACATTCGAACGAACCCCCTTTTGAATGTCTAAATGCCCGAATTAGACATTCGATTAGACATTCGATCGAACACGTGCTTGAATGTCTAAATGACCAAATTAGACATTAGACATTCAATTAGACATTCGATCGATCCCTGTTTTGAATGTCTAAATGACTGAATTAGACATTAGACATTCGTTTAGACATTCGACAGAACCCTAGTTTGAATATCTAAATGCGTGAATTAGACATTAGACATTCGTTAAGACATTCGACCGAACCCTCTTTTGAATGTCTAAATGCCTGAATTAGACATTATACATTCGATTAGACATTCGATCGAACACGTGCTTGAATATCTAAATGGCCAAATTAGACATTAGAGATTCAAGTAGACATTTGATTAGACCTTCTCTCGAATGTCTAAATGCCTTAATAAGACATTAGACATTCGTTTAGACATTCGATCGAACACGTGCTTGAATGTATAAATGACCAAATTAGACATTAGACATTCGAAAAGACATTCGAACGATCCCTGTTTTGAATGTCTAAATGCCTTATTTAGACATTAGACATTCGTTTAGACATTCGACCGAACCCTTTTTCGAATGTCTAAATACTTCAATTAGACATTAGACATTCGTTTATGACGTAACCATTTTTAGCACGTTCAAAGACTATTTGAGGGTGCAGTCATAACAAATCAAATAAAATGGGGAAAACTAAATGCATGTTTGTGAAAAAACGAAGAATCGTTTTGACATTTTATTTTCTATATACAGAAATCAATCAAAAACTTTTTGTAGGGTCTGTCAAAAGAATTAAGCGAATTTTTAGTCGTACATTGTTTGTCTTTTATTAAATTTCGAAGTTAGGGTACTTAACTTTGATCCCGATTTGTAGAAATTCAGTACGGTAAAAAAAATCATCGGGACAATTTTTCAAAAAATAAGTTTAAAACTATTTTTCCGGCCGCAAAAAAATGAAAATTTAACTTTAAATCAATTTCGTGTATCTATCTTTAAATATAACAATGTTCTAATTACACGCTAATGTTCACAATTCATTCAACCTCATTTTGGTATATTCCATTGAATTGAATCACATTAATTACGGTCATAGTATGCGATTTAGAACGCGTAAGGTCATGTGTAAAAAAACGCATGAAATCGTCAATTCAACGATGCCATGGTAACGTTAATTCTAAATTGAACGTTAGAAAATATACATCGTTAAGATCGCGCTAACACGACGTTTAAATAGATACCAATATATATGCATTCATGTCTATAAACGCTATTGTCCTCTTCCACCTTAATCAGGAGTGTCAGAGGTTCTGCCAGGCCGTTATTGACAGTGCCGGCTCTCATACTCGTTATTGAGCGAAATCCAATTGAAAGAACACCCTTTTTGGTCAAATTCCATTTTTTGAATTTACAGGAAATCAGACCAATTCTATGGTCTCCCTAATGGGTCTACATTTAAAGTCTTCTTATCATTATAAAGCTTTATTTTTCTTCTTAAAATTAGATAAACTGATAACAATCGACCATTTTTCAACATTCTTATAATCAAATTTCATTTTTTCGTGAAATTATAGTATTAAAAAAAAAGTGTTGTTGCTTAGCAAACTTTGAGAAGTGGGTTTTATTTTAAAATCATTGCTGAGGCCAGAAAACATCATTTTCGGTTTCAAATAATAGTTGCGTTGTTTCTGCGTTGTTTATTAATATCATTAAAACAAAAGCAACAGACTTTGTTTTTATACCCTTACTACGAGGGATGTTCCGAAAGATTAAGCGGAATGCTTGAAATGAAGGTAAACTTAGGTACATTTGTCGAGTTTTAGCAAAGTATTCAAAAAGTAGGCGTAATAAATTACAGTTTAATCAAAGCAATGACGTAATAGGTACAAGCATTCAGACACACAATGATAGGTTAATACCGCCGGAGCAGCGGATGGCCTTTTCCGAAATATTTATCACCAATACTTTTCTCCTTATTTTTGAATGATCTTGTAGATTTTATTTCTCATGGATTTGATGGTCTGTCTGATTTGACAGATGATGTACACTTGCTTTTTGATGATGACGTTGAAAATAATGTTCATGTTAATTAGTTGTCTTTATGATACTAAAAAACATACACTTGTTTATCGCAGTTGCGTAGTCGAGTGGATAAGGACCACAGAATATTGAGCAAGCGGACCAAGTTCGATCCTGCATCGCGACATAAAAGTGATATTTTTTTCCAATTTATAATTAAATATCATTCCTTTGAATTATGTTAAATGTTGTGCCGATTTTGAAAAATGCTTCAATTGTCTGCACTATTTTTGTATTTTTTAGATTGAAAAGATCTATGATATATTAACTTTAACGTGGAGATGAATATAAAGCCGAGCTTACAAATACGCTGAAAGTACGATTTGACAAATGGACGATTCAATATTTTAAAGATCGCACTCTTGTAAATTGAATGCAATTGCCAAAACGATTTCAGACCAACGGCAATTGTTTCATAATTCGATGTTTTATCGCATAGAATTGAAATCGCTTTCTCCGAAATGTAGTATCCCGTATATTTAATCATACATGTATAATACATGTATAGAAATTTATAGGAAATGCATAGAATAGAAATTTATCAGCGTGTATTTGCTGGTCTAAAAAATAATTTTCTTGAAACAACAATAAAAATCATTGCTGGTGCTGACAGGATAGGAACCGGGAGCGTTTAAGTAATAATCAGATAATAGTCTGGCATGCGTATCCACTGAGCCATCGCAGTCATTTACATACGTCACGGATTTTATTTCTATTATATCAGATTATTACAGGTAGTTTACATATTCGATAAGTAACCTGCACTACCTTGAGAATATATCGGTACAAAAATGTCAATGATAGCATTATCCCGCGCAATTTATACTTCGATGTAACTTTCACACACAATACTTTTATTGTTAATCATAAACTCACCTTTTAGAACAAGGTAGAAAAGCTATGTTTAGTGTTCTAAAAAAATTAAAACGCTTACATTCGATATGCAGTTGCAAATGTTTGAAAGTATGGTAGTACCGATTCTGCTATATGGTGCAGAAGTTTATGGTTATGAAAATTCTTAAATTATTGAATCATTATTTTTGACGTTTTACAAAAATGACAATGTGCTTTAAAAAAACGACACCAAGTGCTGTTTTCACAGGGTATAACGTGCCACGCCGACACCAGCAGGTTCGTGGATACCTGATCGATTTTTCCAATTCGGAACTAACGGTGGACAAAGTTTTTGACTTATTTGTAAACAAAAATAATCGTTTTCATTTCAATTTTAGTATCACTGTCGAGATAAATAGTTCTTCTTTTACGAAACAAAAGGATAGGATAACAACTAAGCAAAATGAGCTAGTTCTTGCCCTAGGAGTGATTGACTTTGCTTGTTTTTTAGGTTTGTCATTAATTCTTTGTCAAACAACCTGACTATTCTCTTTGTTTGTAATTGGCTAAGAGCATTTATGTATCCTCTACACGCATACCAAATTTCTCGGCGAAAGATCAACATAAAGCGAAGATATTAGTACTTTTATGGGCCTGGGTAGCGGAAAATATGATAACAAGACACCCCCTGAATTTTTAGCGTTTGGAAATCGACACCAGAGTTAAAAGAATTTCTTATAACTCGACACCTACCTTAAAATCATCTATATTTCTCCCTAAACGATCGTGTACTAACCGTTAACGGAGCATTTTCTGTACATTTCAGCTTGTAAAGGCTCGATGATTAATTTAGATGCATATTCAAACCAATCCCGTAAATTATAGCACTTATTTTTACCGTTATGCCCATAATACATTTGACCAAGTTAGGGCTAAAGCTTTCATAATTGGTATGGATCATTATCCAATGCTAGTCAAGCATGGTTCTTTAAATTATTTCTCTTTCTATATAATTAGCCATTTGTTTTATAAGATTCTGGATTTTACATATAATTTAAGAACAAAAATATTTTAAAAAGAAAAAAGAAATCATAGCAGAAGAGTTAAAACTGGTCTTTTTTGAAAGACTGATTTGCCTAAGACCCTTAAACAAAAAATCCAAATAACTGCACTAGTCTTTTTTTAGCCCTATGTTGTTGAATCTCTAATTTGATAAAGAAGCATAAAACAAAAGCTTCATAAAAGTAATACTTCCAAAACATGCCCTTAAACTCTGATAATTGGCATCACATATAATCCTAGGACTATTTGACAGAAATTTGATAAATAAGGAAATGCTAACATTCCTGTAGTACTAAACATGAAAGCCTACTTCCTTCGAAATTTGCCTGAGAGAATTGCTTCATGGCCAGGATAAAAACACTGCCGCAAAGACAGATGATTATAAATAAGCAAAGAAAATCTTATCAAAGTCGTTCAATTTACTCCACCCACTGATATTCATTTTGAAATATTGGAGGTACCGATGTGCTCGTGAAAGTTATAAGGCTTTCCCTGAAGAATTTGTCAATGAATTTTGGATTCCCTATCCTCCAAGTGGACAGATTATATGGACTCAAGAAATACTTACATTTTTAACACTATAAAGCCAGGGATACTCAGATGAGTGAAAGAGGACCATTGTTGTTGTCTTGATATTCACTTTTCTCAAAGTTTATTAGCTAAAACTATATTACACCCATAATTTGTGGTATATGACTATCATTGATATTTTGTTTTAAAATTCCTCAGTCATTATGCCCCAGTATTGAAAGATCTGGGGCTTATTGTTTTACTGTTGTCCATCTGTCTGTCTGTCTGTCCGCCTGCAAAACTTTACCAAGATATAAGCCCCAGATTTTGCATGGTGAGAGATCTAAATGATATGCATCTGCTGATACCAGAAGTGAAGTGTGGCAAGGTAAAGGTCATCAGTTGAGGTCAAATAATTAAAAAAAATAACCCAAAATTATTATTATTATTATTGCCATTTTCTTCAAGCCTATTCAAGGTACAAACCTGTTATTGGCACGGTATTAGATCTAAATGATACGGTATTAGATCTAAATGATACATATCTGCTTATAACAAATTCAAGGTCATGTATCAAGGTCATTTGTAAATGAAAGGTAACTCAAAAACTTAACAAAAAAAACACTTTATATGCTCAGTTTATTCAAGCTTATTTAAAATACCTTTCTCACAACAAATGATGTGCATGAGGTATTAAGGTCATGTTTCAAGGTCGAGATCATCTGTCAAGGTCAACATTTTTCAAAAAATGCTGTTATGGGGCATTTGTTTTTCACAAAAGCATCAAAAGCATTTATTTATATGTTAAGTTTGATATTTGCCTAGGTAAGGCCATTGTTAAAAATAAACATTTTAAATGACCAATCGTGTACTTATTTTTATTCGATACTCTTGACTTGATAATGTGCTCTATATGTTGCATATATATTTACATAGTAGGCCCTATTGCCTACATTACGTGAGTGATTGGTATGCCTGTCGTATACGGCATTCTGCATAGACAAAGAACAAAACTTCTTATACAAATGAGCTTAATGTGAAATTGACATTTCCCACATTCCCCACATCAAAACTATCCCAAATCACTCATATAGTGCTTAATTCTTTCATTCAAACTCATACTCTCCCTCAAACAATTAAAAACGCTCCAAATTCAATACAAGAATCAACAACATGTATATTCAAATCAAAAATCGGAAAACAAACTTTATTGGCCAGGAAATGAATTTCCTTACCTCTATAGATCACGAGGAAATTTCAAGAACTACTTTCAAAGAAAACTGTTTGGCTAGGTATCCACTTTCATCCGCCAAAGGCAGTATTTCATGAATGAAAACCACACAATTATATTTTTCTACATATTACCGGGATCGATATCAAAAAATGACGCCATCCTATCACAATCGTATGACGTCATCGAGTCAAAGTCAATTATCGAAATAAAGAAGAATATGCAAACTTTATTAGATCGACGGTTATGAAAAAATCAAGTTGGTGATCGATAAACGAAATGTCGTATATGCAGACTTTATTGATTTTCTAGGTACGACATTTAGTTCGAACAACGATGAAGATCTAAAGCTATGGGATCCCAGCGTGCAGGTTCTTTTTTTTTTAAATCGGACTGCGAAGCAGTCGATTTATATCTACCGTTTTCCAGAAATCCAGTCTGTTTGACCCACTACATTTTTACCATTATCTTCTGAGCAATGTGTTCAAACCAAATTATGTGTTTTCAAACACCAAAGAAACGGCCTTTTCAGTCACAATCTACAAACTTTGTTTTTATCTTATTTACTTTTTCGACAAATAGAGAAGAGGCTAATACAAAATTTGATGTAATTTTCGCTTTTAGATATTTTTCTGCGTAATTAATGAACTGGCAGGGCGGGGCTTAACCGTGACGTATTTTGGCGAGTTTACGTTTCAATAGTTTGTGTTCTTTCAAATTTTAGTCGGTAATCATCGTTTACCTTGCAAATGACTATGTTTAACCCTAAAGGATTCACGTGCTTTGAGAGAGTGAACACATTTCTTCGTTTGGTTACCAAGGCCTCGTAACTTCAGCTTGATTAAGCTGAAGTTACGAGGATTTGGTTACCAATCCACGATTTAAGGTCTCAAGTCATTTATGCCGACTTTCTTTAGAAGTAGGTTATTTTAGATAAAAGCTGATTTCCCTTAACCCTAAGTGCAATGACCCGTTACTTATGCTCCGCCCTGCCAGGGAATTAATAATGGCATTAATAATGGATAATACCAGTTAGTATTTTCAGTGTTTATAACAAAATTTTCGGTTTAGGAAAGGAGTTGAAACGTACAATAGGTTAACTGTATAATTAATTTGTAGCACTTACCATATAACTGCTCTGATGTTTTTCTCGAACGGTCATTTACCAGTTGTAGGGCTGACAACCAATCAAATTCTGTTATGATTATACCTCGGTCAAAACCCACGCGTAAATTCAGACCACGTGGTAGATGCAAATGGACATCGTCTGATCGAAATGTGTCAATTAACTTGTTTGTCATTGGTCAATAGTCGTCTGCACTCAAATCGGGAGCGTGGGAAGTTTACTTTTTGTTCGCATGTGTTCACAAATAGAAATAATTTTGTAATTTTGAAATATTTGATTTCAATGAGCAATCTGATCACGCTCCAATCCTATTTTCAATAAATTCAAATTCGAGAATGAAGAAAAATTATTCAACAACAAATAAACCGACAAAAACATACGATAAACTGATATAGGATAGCAGTAAGAGCGATCTATTTTTAGAACAACTCATGAATAATCATAGAGTGCTGCTAGATTTAATCGATTGGTCAGAAACCAAAGATATAAATAGCATAGTTGGCGATTTCACGTGTTTCTTGAGGGAAAATGCATTTACAGTATTTGGGAAAACCCAATGCTTGAAAAACAAACATGTTGGTAATCAAAATTGTGAATAGTTTAATGAAAAATGTTTGTTGCTAAACAGGCTTTTAAACTCTATAGAGAGAGGAATAATATTAACAGACAAGCTTTTAGCTTGGCGCGTGCTCATTATAACAACGTAAAAATCTGCTAAGAAATATTTTACACTAGCCGTGGGCTATCGAATCAGCAAACTTTCAAAATCGGACCACAAGGTTGGATGAGCTGGCGATGTCCTCGAAAAGATGGAGTGTTAAGACCTAAAACTCATAAATTGGGCAAAGATTTTACCAACTTTTATTGTCTAAATTTGAGCCCTTTTGATGGGCGAACTATAGCACTATCCCAGCCTATCAATGATGTCCGATTTACAGTGCTGACAGCACTTTGATTTGATGTAATTAGTGATATCGAAAGAAAATGTGCATAGTTTAAGATTATGTCTGGAAGAGAAAAGCAAGCTTTTGATTAATGTCCAGATTTTCTTATCTACGACTTTACTCAAGCTGTAGGAACGAAATTTAGCGTTACACAGCCATAAAGTTGGTTAATTTGGTTATTTAGACTTTCAAGAACGTGTTCGATCAAATGGTAATCGAATGTCTAATGTCTAATTCAGGCATTTAGACATTTAAAAGGGGGTTCGGTCGAATGTCTAAACGAATGTCTAATTGAGACATTTAGACATTCAAACGAGGATTCGGTCGAATGTCTAAACGAATGTCTAAATGAGACATTTAGACATTTAAACGAGGATTCGGTCGAATGTCTAAACGAATGTCTAATGTCTAAATGAGGCATTTAGACATTCGAGAGAGGGTTTAATCGAATGTCTAATCGAATGTCTAATGTCTAATTCAGGCATTTAGACATTCAAACGAGGATTCGGTCGAATGTCTAAACGAATGTCTAATGTCTAATTTAGGCATTTAGACATTCGAGAGAGGGTTCGGTCGAATGTCTAATCGAATGTCTAATGTCTATTTGAGACTTTTAGACAATCAAAAGGGGGTTCGGTCGAATGTCTAAACGAATGTCTAATGTCTGATTGAGACATTTAGACATTCAAACGAGGATTCGGTCGAATGTCTAAACGAATGTCTAATGTCTAATTGAGACATTTAGACATTCAAACGAGGATTCGGTCGAATGTCTAAACGAATGTCTAATGTCTAAATGAGGCATTTAGACATTCGAGAGAGGGTTTAATCGAATGTCTAATCGAATGTCTAATGTCTAATTCAGGCATTTAGACATTCAAAAGGGGGTTTGGTCGAATGTCTAAACGAATGTCTAATGTCTAATTGAGACATTTAGACATTCAAACGAGGATTCGGTCGAATGTCTAAACGAATGTCTAATGTCAAAATGAGGCATTTAGACATTCGAGAGGGGGTTTAATCGAATGTCTAATGTCTAAATGAGGCATTTAGACATTCGAGTGAGGGTTTAATCAAATGTCTAATCGAATGTCTAATGTCTAATTCAGGCATTTTGACATTCAAAAGGGGGTTCGGTCGAATGTCTAAACGAATGTCTAATTGAGACATTTAGACATTCAAACGAGGATTCGGTCGAATGTCTAAACGAATGTCTTATGTCTAAATGAGGCACTTAGACATTCGAGAGAGGGTTTAATCGAATGTCTAATCGAATGTCAAATGTCTAATTTAGGCATTTAGACATTCGAGAGAGGGTTCGGTCGAATGTCTAATCGAATGTCTAATGTCTATTTGAGACTTTTAGACAATCAAAAGGGGGTTCGGTCGAATGTCTCAACGAATGTCTAATGTCTGATTGAGACATTTAGACATTCAAACGAGGATTCGGTCGAATGTCTAAACGAATGTCTAATGTCTAATTGAGACATTTAGACATTCAAACGAGGATTCGGTCGAATGTCTAAACAAATGTCTAATGTCTAAATGAGGCATTTAGACATTCGAGAGAGGGTTTAATCGAATGTCTAATCGAATGTCTAATGTCTAATTCAGGCATTTAGACATTCAAAAGGGGGTTTGGTCGAATGTCTAAACGAATGTCTAATGTCTAATTGAGACATTTAGACATTCAAACGAGGATTCGGTCGAATGTCTAAACGAATGTCTAAGGTCAAAATGAGGCATTTAGACATTCGAGAGAGGGTTTAATCGAATGTCTAATTGAATGTCTAATGTCTAATTCAGGCATTTAGACATTCAAAATGGGGTTCGGTCGAATGTCTAAACGAATGTCTTGTCTAATTGAGACATTTAGACATTCAAACGAGGATTCGGTCGAATGTCTAAACGAATGTCTAATGTCTAAATGAGGCATTTAGACATTCGAGTGAGGGTTTAATCAAATGTCTAATCGAATGTCTAATGTCTAATTCAGGCATTTTGACATTCAAAATGGGGTTCGGTCGAATGTCTAAACGAATGTCTAATGTCTAATTGAGACATTTAGACATTCAAACGAGGATTCGATCAAATGTCTAAACGAATGTCTAATGTCTAAATGAGGCATTTAGACATTCGAGAGAGGGTTTAATCGAATGTCTAATCGAATGTCTAATGTCTAATTCAGGCATTTAGACATTCGAGAGAGGGTTCGGTCGAATGTCTAATCGAATGTCTAATGTCTTATTGAGACTTTTAGACAATCAAAAGGGGGTTCGGTCGAATGTCTAAACGAATGTCTAATGTCTGATTGAGACATTTAGACATTCAAACGAGGATTCGGTCGAATGTCTAAATGAATGTCTAATGTCTAAATGAGGCATTTAGACATTTGAGAGAGGGTTTAATCGATTGTCTAATTGAATGTCTAATGTCTAATTCAGGCATTTAGACATTCAAAAGGGGGTTCGGTGTCTAAACGAATGTCTAATGTCCAATTGAGACATTTAGACATTCAAACGAGGATTCGGTCGAATGTCTAAACGAATGTCTAATGTCTAAATGAGGCATTTAGACATTCGAGTGAGGGTTTAATCAAATGTCTAATCGAATGTCTAATGTCTAATTCAGGCATTTTGACATTCAAAATGGGGTTCGGTCGAATGTCTAAACGAATGTCTAATGTCTAATTGAGACATTTAGACATTCAAACGAGGATTCGGTCGAATGTCTAAACGAATGTCTAATGTCTAATTTAGGCATTTAGACATTCGAGAGAGGGTTCGGTCGAATGTCTAATCGAATGTCTAATGTCTATTTGAGACTTTTAGACAATCAAAAGGGGGTTCGGTCGAATGTCTAAACGAATGTCTAATGTCTGATTGAGACATTTAGACATTCAAACGAGGATTCGGTCGAATGTCTAAACGAATGTCTAATGTCTAATTGAGACATTTAGACATTCAAACGAGGATTCGGTCGAATGTCTAAACGAATGTCTAATGTCTAAATGAGGCATTTAGACATTCGAGAGAGGGTTTAATCGAATGTCTAATCGAATGTCTAATGTCTAATTCAGGCATTTAGACATTCAAAAGGGGGTTTGGTCGAATGTCTAAACGAATGTCTAATGTCTAATTGAGACATTTAGACATTCAAACGAGGATTCGGTCGAATGTCTAAACGAATGTCTAATGTCAAAATGAGGCATTTAGACATTCGAGAGGGGGTTTAATCGAATGTCTAATGTCTAAATGAGGCATTTAGACATTCGAGTTAGGGTTTAATCAAATGTCTAATCGAATGTCTAATGTCTAATTCAGGCATTTTGACATTCAAAAGGGGGTTCGGTCGAATGTCTAAACGAATGTCTAATTGAGACATTTAGACATTCAAACGAGGATTCGGTCGAATGTCTAAACGAATGTCTAATGTCTAAATGAGGCACTTAGACATTCGAGAGAGGGTTTAATCGAATGTCTAATCGAATGTCTAATGTCTAATTTAGGCATTTAGACATTCGAGAGAGGGTTCGGTCGAATGTCTAATCGAATGTCTAATGTCTATTTGAGACTTTTAGACAATCAAAAGGGGGTTCGGTCGAATGTCTCAACGAATGTCTAATGTCTGATTGAGACATTTAGACATTCAAACGAGGATTCGGTCGAATGTCTAAACGAATGTCTAATGTCTAATTGAGACATTTAGACATTCAAACGAGGATTCGGTCGAATGTCTAAACGAATGTCTAATGTCTAAATGAGGCATTTAGACATTCGAGAGAGGGTTTAATCGAATGTCTAATCGAATGTCTAATGTCTAATTCAGGCCTTTAGACATTCAAAAGGGGGTTTGGTCGAATGTCTAAACGAATGTCTAATGTCTAATTGAGACATTTAGACATTCAAACGAGGATTCGGTCGAATGTCTAAACGAATGTCTAATGTCAAAATGAGGCATTTAGACATTCGAGAGAGGGTTTAATCGAATGTCTAATTGAATGTCTAATGTCTAATTCAGGCATTTAGACATTCAAAAGGGGGTTCGGTCGAATGTCTAAACGAATGTCTTGTCTAATTGAGACATTTAGACATTCAAACGAGGATTCGGTCGAATGTCTAAACGAATGTCTAATGTCTAAATGAGGCATTTAGACATTCGAGTGAGGGTTTAATCAAATGTCTAATCGAATGTCTAATGTCTAATTCAGGCATTTTGACATTCAAAATGGGGTTCGGTCGAATGTCTAAACGAATGTCTAATGTCTAATTGAGACATTTAGACATTCAAACGAGGATTCGATCGAATGTCTAAACGAATGTCTAATGTCTAAATGAGGCATTTAGACATTCGAGAGAGGGTTTAATCGAATGTCTAATCGAATGTCTAATGTCTAATTCAGGCATTTAGACATTCGAGAGAGGGTTCGGTCGAATGTCTAATCGAATGTCTAATGTCTTATTGAGACTTTTAGACAATCAAAAGGGGGTTCGGTCGAATGTCTAAACGAATGTCTAATGTCTGATTGAGACATTTAGACATTCAAACGAGGATTCGGTCGAATGTCTAAATGAATGTCTACTGTCTAAATGAGGCATTTAGACATTCGAGAGAGGGTTTAATCGATTGTCTAATTGAATGTCTAATGTCTAATTCAGGCATTTAGACATTCAAAAGGGGGTTCGGTGTCTAAACGAATGTCTAATGTCCAATTGAGACATTTAGACATTCAAACGACAATTCGGTCGAATGTCTAAACGAATGTCTAATGTCTAAATGAGGCATTTAGACATTCAAGAAAGGGTTTAATCGAATGTCTAATCGAATGTCTAATGTCTAATTCAGGCATTTAGACATTCAAAAGGGGGTTTGGTCGAATGTCTAAACGAATGTCTAATGTCTAATTGAGACATTTAGACATTCAAACGAGGATTCGGTCGAATGTCTAAACGAATGTCTAATGTCAAAATGAGGCATTTAGACATTCGAGAGAGGGTTTAATCGAATGTCTAATTGAATGTCTAATGTCTAATTCAGGCATTTAGACATTCAAAAGGGGGTTCGGTCGAATGTCTAAACGAATGTCTTGTCTAATTGAGACATTTAGACATTCAAACGAGGATTCGGTCGAATGTCTAAACGAATGTCTAATGTCTAAATGAGGCATTTAGACATTCGAGTGAGGGTTTAATCAAATGTCTAATCGAATGTCTAATGTCTAATTCAGGCATTTTGACATTCAAAATGGGGTTCGGTCGAATGTCTAAACGAATGTCTAATGTCTAATTGAGACATTTAGACATTCAAACGAGGATTCGATCAAATGTCTAAACGAATGTCTAATGTCTAAATGAGGCATTTAGACATTCGAGAGAGGGTTTAATCGAATGTCTAATCGAATGTCTAATGTCTAATTCAGGCATTTAGACATTCGAGAGAGGGTTCGGTCGAATGTCTAATCGAATGTCTAATGTCTTATTGAGACTTTTAGACAATCAAAAGGGGGTTCGGTCGAATGTCTAAACGAATGTCTAATGTCTAAATGAGGCATTTAGACATTCGAGAGAGGGTTTAATCGATTGTCTAATTGAATGTCTAATGTCTAATTCAGGCATTTAGACATTCAAAAGGGGGTTCGGTGTCTAAACGAATGTCTAATGTCCAATTGAGACATTTAGACATTCAAACGAGGATTCGGTCGAATGTCTAAACGAATGTCTAATGTCTAAATGAGGCATTTAGACATTCGAGTGAGGGTTTAATCAAATGTCTAATCGAATGTCTAATGTCTAATTCAGGCATTTTGACATTCAAAATGGGGTTCGGTCGAATGTCTAAACGAATGTCTAATGTCTAATTGAGACATTTAGACATTCAAACGAGGATTCGGTCGAATGTCTAAACGAATGTCTAATGTCTAATTTAGGCATTTAGACATTCGAGAGAGGGTTCGGTCGAATGTCTAATCGAATGTCTAATGTCTATTTGAGACTTTTAGACAATCAAAAGGGGGTTCGGTCGAATGTCTAAACGAATGTCTAATGTCTGATTGAGACATTTAGACATTCAAACGAGGATTCGGTCGAATGTCTAAACGAATGTCTAATGTCTAAATGAGGCATTTAGACATTCGAGAGAGGGTTTAATCGAATGTCTAATCGAATGTCTAATGTCTAATTCAGGCATTTAGACATTTCAAAGGGGGTTTGGTCGAATGTCTAAACGAATGTCTAATGTCTAATTGAGACATTTAGACATTCAAACGAGGATTCGGTCGAATGTCTAAACGAATGTCTAATGTCAAAATGAGGCATTTAGACATTCGAGAGGGGGTTTAATCGAATGTCTAATGTCTAAATGAGGCATTTAGACATTCGAGTTAGGGTTTAATCAAATGTCTAATCGAATGTCTAATGTCTAATTCAGGCATTTTGACATTCAAAAGGGGGTTCGGTCGAATGTCTAAACGAATGTCTAATTGAGACATTTAGACATTCAAACGAGGATTCGGTCGAATGTCTAAACGAATGTCTAATGTCTAAATGAGGCACTTAGACATTCGAGAGAGGGTTTAATCGAATGTCTAATCGAATGTCTAATGTCTAATTTAGGCATTTAGACATTCGAGAGAGGGTTCGGTCGAATGTCTAATCGAATGTCTAATGTCTATTTGAGACTTTTAGACAATCAAAAGGGGGTTCGGTCGAATGTCTCAACGAATGTCTAATGTCTGATTGAGACATTTAGACATTCAAACGAGGATTCGGTCGAATGTCTAAACGAATGTCTAATGTCTAATTGAGACATTTAGACATTCAAACGAGGATTCGGTCGAATGTCTAAACGAATGTCTAATGTCTAAATGAGGCATTTAGACATTCGAGAGAGGGTTTAATCGAATGTCTAATCGAATGTCTAATGTCTAATTCAGGCATTTAGACATTCAAAAGGGGGTTTGGTCGAATGTCTAAACGAATGTCTAATGTCTAATTGAGACATTTAGACATTCAAACGAGGATTCGGTCGAATGTCTAAACGAATGTCTAATGTCAAAATGAGGCATTTAGACATTCGAGAGAGGGTTTAATCGAATGTCTAATTGAATGTCTAATGTCTAATTCAGGCATTTAGACATTCAAAAGGGGGTTCGGTCGAATGTCTAAACGAATGTCTTGTCTAATTGAGACATTTAGACATTCAAACGAGGATTCGGTCGAATGTCTAAACGAATGTCTAATGTCTAAATGAGGCATTTAGACATTCGAGTGAGGGTTTAATCAAATGTCTAATCGAATGTCTAATGTCTAATTCAGGCATTTTGACATTCAAAATGGGGTTCGGTCGAATGTCTAAACGAATGTCTAATGTCTAATTGAGACATTTAGACATTCAAACGAGGATTCGATCGAATGTCTAAACGAATGTCTAATGTCTAAATGAGGCATTTAGACATTCGAGAGAGGGTTTAATCGAATGTCTAATCGAATGTCTAATGTCTAATTCAGGCATTTAGACATTCGAGAGAGGGTTCGGTCGAATGTCTAATCGAATGTCTAATGTCTTATTGAGACTTTTAGACAATCAAAAGGGGGTTCGGTCGAATGTCTAAACGAATGTCTAATGTCTGATTGAGACATTTAGACATTCAAACGAGGATTCGGTCGAATGTCTAAATGAATGTCTAATGTCTAAATGAGGCATTTAGACATTCGAGAGAGGGTTTAATCGATTGTCTAATTGAATGTCTAATGTCTAATTCAGGCATTTAGACATTCAAAAGGGGGTTCGGTGTCTAAACGAATGTCTAATGTCCAATTGAGACATTTAGACATTCAAACGACAATTCGGTCGAATGTCTAAACGAATGTCTAATGTCTAAATGAGGCATTTAGACATTCAAGAAAGGGTTTAATCGAATGTCTAATCGAATGTCTAATGTCTAATTCAGGCATTTAGACATTCAAAAGGGGGTTCGGTCGAATGTCTAAACGAATGTCTAATGTCTAATTGAGACATTTAGACATTCAAACGAGGATTCGGTCGAATGTCTAAACGAATGTCTAATGTCTAAATGAGGCATTTAGACATTCGAGAGAGGGTTTAATCGAATGTCTAATCTAATGTCTAATGTCTAATTCAGGCATTTTGACATTCAAAAGGGGGTTCGGTCGCATGTCTAAACAAATGTCTAATGTTTAATTGAGACATTTAGACATTCAAACGAGGATTCGGTCGAATGTCTAATCGAATGTCTAATGTCTATTTTGGGCATTTAGACATTCATTTTTGAATGTCTAATTCCCCTTTTAGACATTCGGCCGAATGTCTAATGTCTAATGTCTAATGTCCTGCCAACTTCACACACTTTTATTTTTTTATGTTTTTTTTTTTTTTGTTTATTAATGAAAAAAATCTTTTTTTTAAATTGACTCGTTTATTAATTACATGTGTAAAGAAACTTTTCATTTTATAATATATATTTCTTTTCTCTACTGATGTGTCAGTATTTCAATACTTCTCTAGTTTCAACTAATAGGCTCACATGTATTCATAAATATCACAAAATGGAATACGTTTTTTTTTCATAATCGTTTCGTGTAAAATTGCTAATGCTAATATATAAAATGTGGCGTGCATTTTGAATCTTGAATTTATGAAAATGAAAAAATCCATCCTCTTGCGCCGGTACGAACCCATGAAGCGTGTTACTTCGACTAGGGTGCCTTGTCGAATGCGCTAATTACGACAGTTGTTTTACCGTGAGTTGGATAACAATTTATTTTTCAACTTTGCCTTTAAAAAGTAAACAAAAAGTGACGTCACTTGCAATGATTGGTGGTTGATTTGTATACATATAAACTCAATACGCTATTGTAAACATTTTAGGTAAAATCCAATATCTACCTGTAGACGTTGCAGGTTAACTATCAGTTATCCGGTGTTAATTGAGGATTTAAATTGTATTTAAACATACAAATGTCATCTTAATCAAAAGTTGTCGTGGCCTAGTGGGAAGGGTGGTGGTCCCAATCACGCAATAGGCCTACCTGTCTACGCGTATGGGTTCGAATCGTATTCTGGTCTTATTTTTAAAATCTGTCTTTTTTGTCGTTGTTTCTTGTAAAATATTTTTTCGTGAATGCTCGTGTGTATGTAGCTTTCTTTGATATATCTTCATGGTTGTTTTTTTATTATATATTTTTTAAATTATTTATTTAGATTTAAACAAACAATGCGTTTCAATAAATTTCAAATGCGCTTTAATCCAGCTTGACCTTCAAAGCTTTAACATCAGGCAGTCCTTTGATTTCAGTTTCTTGTCAGTAAAAGAAATACAGACTGACCTAACCTACGTGAACTTAAAAATGTTAAATTTGTTACACTCCTTCATTGTATTCTTGACTAATGAAATATCCTTATTTTTAATACTTTCTGCCATCTCGTCATTTGGAATTGGCAAAAAGATATGATTAAAAATCCTTGTTGGGATATTTCGTGTAAGCAGTACTCACCGAAAGAAAAAACGTGCAAAATTCTGCTGAATAAATATGCTTGATAGCAAAATAAAAATTTACATTTAGTGGGATTCGAACCTTGTCCGCCAAGGCAACAATCATCGTGCCTCACCGTCTTTGCCATGTCTGGTCGATTGGAAATCGCCGTAAAACAGTCATATATAACAAGTATTGCCAAATTACCTATATCACGCTCCATTAGTTTTATCAATATGCACCCTGTTTACAATAATATTGTGATCCGATAATGCTCAAAAAAGCGAATTCAGGTTATACTGAGCGACTTTAAAATGAAACAAAAGCCAAACAAATTTCAGAGTTAAGTTGAATGAAACAAGAGGTCAAAAAAACCCATCAATACTGCGTTTTAGCACGTTAAGTCCAAAGACGAGACCAAAATTTCGCATTTTTAGACCGGAAATGACGTCACTTACATGCTTACCATTCCTTTCGGAGAATCACAAACGTTGTTCATGTGAATGCGGTGTGGGAAAACAAAGCCTGTTGTTTTTACCCCTTAGCAGACATGTCGTTTAGAATTGAGATGACTTTTAAAGCCAGTTTACGGCATGTGACTAACGTCATTTTAACATGTAAAATATTCTGAGACTCCCTATTGGCAAGGTCCTACCTTACAGATGTTCAAATATTGGTGGAATAAATCCGTATTGTTTTGTCAAATAGAGGTTAACGAAGTTCCGTTTCTAAGGATCAATTTCCCTTTTGACATACTCGATTCAAAGTACAGTCTTAGCAATATGTGTGAGTTGATTTCATTTCTTTTAGTGGTTTTCGAAATGTCTATCGTATATAATGTATTGTTATCGGATTATTATTAGATATTTCCTGGAGCCGACGAAGGCGGAGCTAGGAATAATGTACTTTCTGAGGATTGGTTTTTGGTAGGACCATACAGGGAGGTCTTAGATTGATGGACATTTGTCTTTGCATAAATAGGCTGGTAATACGCCGCTTGGAGGGAGGAGAACTACATCTTGATGTCATGTTGTATCGATATTGTGATCCGTATTGATAAAGTTCGAACTTATAGAATATTTGGAGTTATGAGTCTATGAAAATCCACTATACGGTCCGGTCATCTATATGACTAATTTACGATATATTAGAATAATCTTCCACACTTCTGATTTGTCAAATCTATCGAGCATGAAAAGTGCAATGAAGAAGAAAGAGTGAGCAGTAGATTGCTACGCCAAAACTAACCAAAGCGCCAGATCAAATAAAGATTAAGTCGATTCAACAGAGTATCTTCTATGTATGATTTAGTTAAAACAAATCTCCTTTTCCGTGCTCAAATTTCAAATTTACCTTGTTGGGTCGCTCAGTTTATATAAGATTGGTACACCTATCCATGCTGTTCTGTCGTTTCTCACACAAGTAGGGTAGCACAGCCAGAACAAATTCTTTGAGCTACCAGCTACCCATCCATTTTGAAGAGTTACTTATCATTAGCAAACTAGTGGGAAACAAATAATTGGTGTCATTGTGACTTTCGTGAAGTACCGAAAGTTGGATTGTTTAATGCCATAGGCGCAAAAAGAAGATCCGACAGGCCACGTAACCAAGTGACATGATAAAGCTGTCACGTGATCAATTGACCTGATATCAACAAGTTTATCATACCCCCTTTTATCAGGCAATATTTATAGCTATTGTCAGGATAAATCCTTGCCCCAAAAAGGGGAAGCATTTTTTTTTTCATAAGAAGATGACATGGACAGGACATACCTTCGGGTAACTAGCGTCACCAGTTATGATGCCAGTGACCTCCTGCTCTATACCAGCAACAATGGGACATTTAATCCATTCACATGCATTAGATTCCGGAAATAAGATGGTACTCTCCCGAGCAATTACTGAAACACGATTTGTGGCACTGGTCGAATTTACATCTGAAAAATGTAAAAAATGTGGGTTTTTTTAAAGATTTTCTCTGGGAGAAACTTATTTCGACCTTCTCAAAAGAAAATTCCTGATAATTAAATTTAACTATTGTTGGTTTTTTTCTTATGTAAAACAACACACAACAAATCTGCCCGCCAATCCTTCCTAATTTTTTCAATGTATGTATGAATGTATGTTAGATAAGATAATTTCCAATGTATGTATGTATGTATGTATGTATGTATGTATGTATGTATGTATGTATGTATGTATGTATGTATGTATGTATGTATGTATGTATGTATGTATGTATGTATGTATGTATGTATGTATGTATGTATGTATGTATGTATGAATGTATGTATGAATGTATGTATGTATGTATGTATGTATGTATGTATGTATGTATGTATGTATGTATGTATGTATGTATATATATATGTATGTATGTATGTATGTATGTGTGTATGTATTGTATGTATGTATGTATGTATGTATGTATGTATGTATGTATGTATGTATGTATGTATGTATGTATGTATGTATGTATGTATGTATGTATTGTATGTATTGTATGTATGTATGTATGTATGTATGTATGTATGTATGTATGTATGTATGTATGTATGTATGTATGTATGTATGTATGTATGTATGTATGTATGTATGTATGTATCTATCTATCTATCTATCTATCTATCTATCTATCTATCCATCCATCCATCTATCTATCTATCTATCTATCTATCTATCTATCTATCTATCTATCTATCTATCTACATACTATCTATCTATCTATCTATCTATCTATCTATCTATCTATCTATCTATCTATCTATCTATCTATCTATCTATCTATCTATCTATCTATCTATCTATCTATCTATCTATCTATCTATCTATCTATCTATCTATCTATCTATCTATCTATCTATCTATCTATCTATCTATCTATCTATCTATCTATCTATCTATCTATCTATCTATCTATCTATCTATCTATCTATCTATCTATCTATCTATCTATCTATCTATCTATCTATCTATCTATCTATCTATCTATCTATCTATCTATCTATCTATCTATCTATCTATCTATCTATCTATCTATCTATCTATCTATCTATCTATCTATCTATCTATCTATCTATCTATCTATCTATCTATCTATCTATCTATCTATCTATCTATCTATCTATCTATCTATCTATCTATCTATCTATCTATCTATCTATCTATCTATCTATCTATCTATCTATCTATCTATCTATCTATCTATCTATCTATCTATCTATCTATCTATCTATCTATCTATCTATCTATCTATCTATCTATCTATCTATCTATCTATCTATCTATCTATCTATCTATTATCTAATCTTGACATATTATTCGGTGAAAACAATCGAATGATTGATATTCCTGAGATGGCGTCTCTTCAATGTTGGATCTAAAGCTGTCACAGTACAACATCAGAGCAGTATCTTAAGCACTCATTACACGCTATAGTTCTTCGTTTGCGTTACTAGTATGAAGACAGCATTTGTTCAATGGATGAAGCGATACAGAAATTGTGTTGAAAGCTTCGTTGAGTATTTTTAAAAGTGCTGACTTTCAACGGAAATCGCCTTTTCGGAAGCGTCATATTGACGACGTTACCTTGCGCCGGTACCAAATGACTAAATGTTCCAGAATTGTTGCTTAAGTTTACCCACTTGTTGGATTGCATCCAAATTTACAAGATAAACAGAAAAATGACACAATTTAATGACAGTGTTGCTTTCTTTTCAAAATCTGCAAAATTAAAATTTCTGTAACGTAAGTCTATGTATTTTTTATTTATCATCGTACCTATCCATCCATCCATCTATCTAAGTAACATGTAACATGTAAGCATGTTTGTTTAATACTCACTCGGAATCAACTTGACTGTAACAGCGTATATTTTACCAGATCTAAGAATACAAATATCGTCGTCATCATGGTCACACGGAATTACACCAACAGATACCAGTTTCGAGCCCGGTGAGCCTAAAATTAACTCAGAAGTTGATAGGAATCAATAATGTTGAATATTGATTTATTCTTTAAGGTTATTATCTTGGCTTGTTCTATCCTATTATATTTACTACTGACTAGTAAAATAAATTCAATCCCATTAAAAAAGAAACACAAAAACATACATGTATGCATTGGATAAAAGCAGCTTGAAATAGGATAAAACGAATTTTATGGAATCATACAGATTTTAATTTTTAAATCGTACAGCTCGTTTTTCTACTCGTCTATGAATACCAAAAATATTTTTCTGAATTCCCGAAAATGCTTGCTATTTTTAAGGCGTTAAATATATGAATTTAAAAAAAAAGTTATAACTCACCACAATCTTTATAATCATTGGTTGCTACAAGGGCTACACAGGCCAAGAACGACAACGGAAAAGCCAAGAACAGAAACGGTATTTGAAAGATCGTCATTGTAGTTTTATGTATAAACGCTCCAGTGTATAAATAGAGGATATCGAATGAGTGGTCATGGAAAACCGAATTTATTAAACGAGTCATCTATAAACAGATAAAAACGAGGCTGCGCCGGGTTTTTATCTGTTTATAGATGACGAGTTTGATAAATTCGGTATTTTATGAGCACAAATATAATATTCTATTTATGATATGATCCGAAATTTTGAGAAAAATCGTCCAAAATCATGAAAATTCAACGTTTAAATTTTCTGCGAAACTTATAACGTCGTTTCAAAATGACGTCACAAAATATAGATTATGACGTCATTTTCGTGGTTAAAATATATCGTTGCTATTCGCTCTGAGCTCATTTGCATAGTTATTTAGTGTATTAACACCCGTGTAATGTCAAAAATATTCAACGACGTTATTTAACTCCCGCAACGTAGGTCATATTATTAAAAGGATTACTTAACGTAATTTTAATTCTTGCAATACAGGACATTCTCAATCATGCTTAACAATTCGATTTTATTTAAACTAAAGATATTGACTGACAAGGATAAAATTGCTTTTATAAAGCCTTTTTTCGTCCCTGATACTAAAAAGCGCCTATACCGCGCTTCCACAGAGCTAAAGTAGTTTATAGATCGAGAGAAATGTTTTATGAAGACAAAAGCATACTTGGTTTTTTCTTTATGGCGATGTCACTGTACTCAGACAAAAGCTTCTTTACTGCGGTGCTCAGGCGGTTGAGGCACATTTATTATTTATTTCCTACTTGTTAGTTCCGTGTTTGTATATGTAAATGTAAAGTGTAAATGTGCCTGAGCAGAGGAAGAATAAACATACAAACCCGGACAAGAACAGCCTTGCGTTCAGGATGACAAAACGAACAGTTAGCCAATTATACCCCGCTTTGCACGCAAGTGCACTTGCAAAGCGGGATATAGTTGGAAAACTGCTTGCGCCGTTTTGCGATCCTGAACGCAGGGCTGGTACTTAGAGGTAGCTGATTTACACCAAAATCTACCCAAAGGTGTTGAAATAATGTTTATATCGTCAACACCTGTTTACTGTACATCCACCATGAATCGAACATCGATTTTTACAACCAGGATAATGGCGTTTTTTATGCTACAATTAACAAAATCGTGAAATGGACAATCATTCCGACCGAAACCATTTTTAATCATTCAGCGCTCCATTTCCGGCATTCAAAATACTAACTCAAATCATTCGAAAAGGGCTACACGAAGGACATTTTTCAGAAACGTTTCGAAATTACTCAACCCGATAATTTCAATTACAATTAATCATATACTTACATTTACACAAATGTATTGATTTATGTTGATTCTAAAGCGGCTGATTTGTCTGTGAAGACAAAAAAAAAAAAAAAATACAGAAAAGACGTAGATTTTCTTGAAGGGAGGTAAAAAGTTATCGCTATCTGCGTCCAATTGGGCGAAATTATTGATAGTATTTTATCTCTCTTGAAGTTCATTAAAACTCGCTCATCACACTCGTTCAATTTTATTCCAGAGACAATACAAAATCATCCAACTTGTTAATTTTCTAACTGTTATTCTAAATATCCTTAAAGGAACGGCGTATGGAATCCTAGTGGAGACGCAGTAAATTCGATTAGTTCTCAATATGCTCTTCTATGCACTTACACTGAGCTCATATTTCGACACTCCGGCGGCGTTTTTGAGCGATCGCATTGTGTTGCGACCACACGACGTTCAATATAAATTCACTGCGATCTTGACATGTCGCTATCCAACGGCGATTGCTCAGTGCATGCCCAAGGTGAGCGCGGTACATGTACCTCCGAGCTCTTTAGCGACACTAGGCTTTAAAGGCGATGTCAATGCGTTCTAATTCCGCTTTGGACATATTTAGCTCACCGTAAGCGCAGTGCATCGTAACAAAGTAAAAATCTACATTGGGACATTTTATGATGTCAATTCACATTGAATGTAATAAACTTCAAAATTAGATACTCTTTATGGGTTGTACACGTATCAAACGTTCTATCGAAAAACAGGGGAAAAGAAGAGACGAATGACAATATTATGGGGCCTTTGTCATTTTCCTAATCTTCATACATTGATTGATCCAATGGATCTTGACTCCGCTTTTGACAGTTTTCAGACATATCGTGCTGGCTAGATCACCAACGAATTCAAGGTATTTCTCTTACCAGTACTTTAAATTTCTTTCAAAGCAGCCAATAATGTTATTCAATATAGGTTTCTGATTATCAATCCATTGATTTGAGACAAACGTCGGAAAGGATATATGCTGTCTCAAGGGATCAGACGGAACTCCACTAGTGGAAGTCCTTTGCGCTACCAACTACGCTTTGGCGGCGGCTTAATCTTCACAAAAAACGCCAAATCTTTTTTTTAAGCTTCAACATGACTAAAATAAATTGATAGTACCTATAAATGGCTGCACAGGTATGAGGGTTATTTAAATTATAATTGTAGCAACTAAAGATTTGTGTCCCATTCTTGTACTTAATGCAATTCTTCATTGGATCATCGGTTATCATTGCAAATGGCTTCAAGATTGTAAGTACTGATAAAATAGTTCTTGGCTGTGCTCACGGACAGACTTTTCATTGGAAACTTTTTTACCTTTGCTTTGCGTAATCCAAAAACAATAGGACACTTTCTTCAGGTCATGTGCAATTACCGTATAATGCTTTGTTCCTTATGCCGCACCAATGGGTTGATTGATGATCATAGACCTATGTGAGAAAGCAGCTGGAGGCTAGGAAAGGTAGTACTGGTGAGAGAAATACCGGGATTTTGCTTGGTCCTTTAGTCGCCGCGATATAACTAAAAAAACTGTTGAAAGCGACGTAAACTCCATTCTATCAATCAATCAATCCTTATGCCGATCCGATAAACTCGTTATAGTTCGCTCAGGCGATCGAGTACTGATTGAGCTTTGTAGGCATGAGTGATCGAGGGAGGTTTGGTCGATAGAGTGCTGTCGGCATCGGTCGGACTTCCTTCCCGAAAATTTTTGACATGTCTCAAATACTCATTTACGATCGAGTAGAAAAAAGATCGAAAAGTGGTCGGGAAGGCATCATCTATCGATCGGATGCAACATCGAGCTGGTCATGAATTAGTCGCGAGGTGTGGTGATCGGGTTGATACCATTCGACCGACCAGTATACGATCGTTCTCGACCTGTACCTCATCCCGATCAAATGGAACTTTTACACGGCCACCCCCAACTTTTCTCGTTTGCTATTCAGGGGAAGATCTGGCAGCTGTCGAGTAGAGATCGAGTTGATAGGTACGCGGTCGTGCATGACTAGAGTATAGGTCGGGATGATCGAGCGGAAATCGAAAGGATGGTGTTTGGGGAACAATCGGATAGCGATCGTGTAAAGAAATCGAGATGATCGAGAAGGGTTCGAGTAGTGTTTGAGTTTAGGTCGGTACGAACGAGTACACATCAGAATAGAGGTCTGATCGAGATGAATGACTGGCAGTGGGAACCTAGCATTAAGTTCAATAATTCCTGGCCAATTGGTTTTCGAGAAGTAGCACAACAACGAAAATTCTTAAAATGAACAAACAGATAAATAGACATGGCGCAACTTCTACTTTGTAGGGTGGGGTGAAATATCAAGACTCTGATAGCATAATGTTAGATAAATCGCAAAGTTGATTATTTCGGTTTACTTAATCTGTATTTCTTAGGCTGGAAAGAAGTTATTTCAGAGTCCCCAAATTGCTATATATCGAAGCCACTCGCATGTATTTGAACAAAATCTTTCCAAAATCTTCGATATCAGATGATTTCAAAATGCCGACTAAATACTTAGCGGGGTAACAACATACATTTGGCCAGTCGGGGAGGGCTGGTTGCTAACCTTCGACCTCTTGTCTTGACGGACGAACGTCACGGGGCAAATAAAGGGAAATTTATTGATATCCTATACCATATTTAACGTCGATCAAGTACATTTTGTCTACGAGAAATAGTAAGATCATACCTTCAATTCGATTGAACATTCTAAGTTTTTCATTGATAAATTCATTTCGAAGACGATTAAGATATCCCTTAGATTTCAATTTTTATCTAGTCCTGTTAATTTGATAAATGTGTAAGTAATCAATTAAATGATTATTCAACGTAATGCCGTATTTGCCTCAGTTAACATCGTCTTTACCAAAGCTTGGCTCGGTTTTCTTTATCTTAAATTCAAAACAGAAAACAACAACAATGTGTGGCAGAAAACCGCCACAAATTTGTACATAGCCTCGGGATAGTGACGGTTTTCTTCATTTTCCTAGAGGCTATGTATAGTTTAATACAGTTAAAAACATCGTGAAATTGACAAGATGGATTATTTGGAATGATTTCGGAAAGAAACTGAATGAATGTGTGGAGCGAGTTTTGGGTGATATTTAAGGGAGGTAATCCAATATCGCTAATGTTGTTCAAGATGAACAAAATTAGCGATGTTGTTACCTCTCTTTAATAAATTTAAGTAATATTCTCTTTGTGTGTCTTCGTGGACCATTCAGATACTTTAAAATCTACGCCAGCCAATAAAATCATAGAATAGTTTGATCGATTTGAATTAAATGCTGATCATTTTGAACGATTTCGAAATGTTTTCTTGTTATTTTGGAGCCTTTTTGATCGATTTGAGAGAGTGGTTGTGATGAATGAACGGAGCGCCTATTAAATTATTTAAAATGATTTCGATCGGAATGAGAGTCAATTTCACGTTTTTTTTTAAACTGTATTGTTAAATGAAATTGCGGCGTTTAGTCGTTATAGTACAAACGAATTGTGATGGGTTTCCATTTTAAACAAATGGTAACGGATAGCCATCAAATGCCCGATCGCTGATGCATTTTCTGGGGGTTTTGATTAAAAGTATGTATTGAAATTTAGGCTGATATAATCCAAGTTTTTCCCTGGCAGGGCGGAATCTAAGTAACAGATCGATTATTTTTAAGGTTAATGTAAAACACATTTAATTAATAATTACTCACTTTTAAGTTTTTTCGACTTATTCAACTTAAAAGGTTAAATCGTGGTTGAGCATAAAAGTGACAAGAATTTGGAAACCCAACGATGAAATGTGTTTACTTTCGCAAAGCAAGTTTATCGTTTTGGCTTAAGGATAAAGTCATTTACACGCGTTTAGTGGTATTGCCGACTTACATTTGAAAGAAACCAAAATAATAAGAAGTAAACTCGAAAAAATACATCCCGGCAAAGCCACGACCTGCCACGTGAATAATAACGCAGAATAATAAACCCATTTGAAATACATATGTACATGATAACTAGTGAAATAGACTTTGGAATAAGATAAATTGAATAATAGAATTTTTTTTTATATATACTGAAGTGTACTACTCAAAATTGGATATGGACCAATCTTTATTAAAAAAAAAAAAAAAAAAAAAAAAAAACAATATTACAAAGCAATCAAGTTTGTGGCCGGTTTTCTTTTTTTTTTTTTTTTTTTATTTCAATATGTTTTGTCGTTCAATTTCCGTTAACAACTTTTGTAACGATATTGAATGTTATCTCCATGTTTTAATTGAAAGCATGCACCCCTCAAAACCGTACAAAACTTCGTATCCTTTTTTTTACAATGATCACGCACAGATATAGTCGTGTTGTTATCGCTGCATGTGGATGCAAAAATGTTTCCTTAAAAGATTAGTCTCGTGTCTTGTACATTAATCAAAAGGATTGTGCATATCATCTGTGACAGCTCAGACTTCGAGGACTTTTGGACGTTTCCAAAAGTCACGCTTGCATGCTTTTCTATTGCGCAGGACGTCGCAGAAACAAATTTCAAAATGTGATTGAGTGAATGTTCTTTTTTTATGCGTTCATTTTCGAACCTTTAAATTTACCTGTCGAACTTAATTGTATATCTTAATTTGCGATCTCTTTCAAATTTCGAGTAGTATTCTATTCTCATGATTCATCAAAACGTTGTAAGACTATTTGGCTTTGGGATCTCATACGAAAGTATCTAAAGCGGACAGCTCAAAGTTCTTTAAAACTGGTTCGGTTTAAAATTCTAATCCATTGACTTTTTTAAGTTTTAGAACGATGAGAGTTTTGATTTATTCTGTATTCTAGTCCTTTATCTTAAAAGGTATTATGAGGCAAAATAAATCTCTCTGTTTGTCGTCTAGTACTTTCCATCTAAAGTCGATCTTCGGCTAAAAAATAAGAAAATACATAAAAAGTTATAAGGCCCTTACATTTGATTTTAATAGAAGCAAAAGACCTATACCATACAAAACTCCTTACCAAAGGAAAGAATTTGACTGTAAAAGATTTATGCCAGTACATAAAACAGTATGCGGCGTTTCCAAAAATTTTCACAACAGCGCAACTGTAAGACTCAGATCAGCATTTACATCTACCCTGTCTTATTGGAGTCTTCAAGACATGTTTAAAGGTAGTGGACCGTAATAGTTCCTCATCGTTTCAGTAGTAATGAACTTAAACGGTGTTAAATGTTTTTCATTCGGAAACCTCGGTCAACATTGTGAAAGTTCATGAGTTCCGAAATGTTGCGGAAATTTTACAGCTCCACTACCTTAAAAAAGCGAAGGTCCCAAAGTCTCTGCTCTGAAGTACGGATTGTTCTTAATAAGCTGTACCACTGTACATACTACTTGATGACAGTCTACAGTTAAAAACATCGTGAAATTGACACTCAATGCGATCAAAATCATTCTAAATAATTCACCCAGCGTTCCATTCATCCATCCCAAACACTCACTCAAAACATTCAAAAACGCTCCAAACTCACTGAAAAAGATAGAATCATCAATGTTTTTCAAAAGAAATACAGCTAGAAAAAAAAATCGCGATTTCACTGACATAAATCAAATTGTAAGCGACTAATAGGTTCTTCAAGAAATAGGAAACTTTTTCTAGAACTTGCATGAATACTTTATTAAAGTGAGGTAGTGAATATCGCGATACTGCATTACCTCCCGTAAATTCCGACCAAGACTCAATCCACATACTCATTCAATTTCGTTCCAAATTCATTCAAAATCATTCACCTTGTCATTTTCACGATGTTGTTAACTGTAGACAGACTACTCGATGTCTGTCTACAGTTTAAAACAACGTGAAATTGGCACTCAATCCGATCAAAATCATTCTAAATCATTCACTCAGCGCTTCATTCATTCATTCATTCATTCATTCATTCATTCCAAACACACACTCAAATCGATCAAACACACTCAAAACCATTTGAAAACATTTCGAAATCTTTCAAGGCGATCAATATTTTATTCAAATTGATCAAGTTATTCTACGATTGTATTGCCTTGTGAGGATTTTCATGTGTCTGATTAGTCCAGGAAGACACACAACCAGAAAAGTTACGTATATCTTATTTAACGGCGGTAACACATATCGTTCATTTTGTTCATCCTGGACAAAATTAGCAATTTTGGATTACCTCCCATAACTTTCACTCAAATCTTGCTCCGCACACTCATTCAATTTAATTCCAAAATCATTCATTTTTTTTTTTTTCAATTTCTCAACGTTTTTTACTGTTTCTAAATGAGACGTGATCACGGTACTTTGTTCGTATTGGATTGAAATACATTTTCATCCTCATTGTTGTTATATCGCGAGGACTGATCTAACTATTCATGGTTTCCTGTCATTTCTCACACCAGTAAAGCCACAGCATTTCATCGAGACCTTCGACTGTTGGCGTCATCGCGTCAAAATAATGTAAAACAATTAGTGACACTAACCTTTGGGTAACTAGCGTCGCCTGTTATGTTGCCGCTAATTGTCTGTTCTATTCCATCCACAATGGGACATTTTATGCGTTCACACGCATCTGAGTCCGGGAACGTGTAAGTTTTTCCCCAGGCAATGATTGAAACCCGATCTGTAGCACTCGTCGAATTGACGCCTGAAATACATTTGTTACCCGTCGCGCGAAAGGGGGCCATCTTGGAGCTCTTTAAAATAAATATTTATATAAAAGAGATTGGTTCTAGTATAGGTTAACCAGAGGTCGCATTTCAAAATTTTTTTCACATGACGGTAGATTGATTATTCTAGATTGAGAAAATAAGCATTGTGCGAAAAATTTCGACCCTAGTCAGACTGCGCAGTCCGCGCATTCTGACTAGGATCGACATTTTAACCACTACTCAGATGGCCCTTTTTCGCGTGCAGGGTCAGATACTTTATGTGTAATACATTCGATTTTTGAATGGCCGGTCTCGGGCTATTTGGGAACTGCGTGAGGTAATCTTTTGAAACAGACATTGAGTGTAGCATACGTCAACAAGGGACCGGTTTTCGATAAAAAAAAATATATTTTAGATTGATTAACCTTTCTGATTTCGGAAATTTAGTAATGTGTGAAAAATCTAGGACCCTAGTCAGCCTGTGTGTACCAAAAGTTCACTTTGTGAATAACGGATCATAACCGAATAACTACTCGACCGAATGAAATGTTACTTTTTCACATTACTTAGTTTAAAAAAAGCAACCGATATACGGAATTTTCTTTCCGCCTCTTTGCTGCCTAATGATTATGCGTTTTTTTAGTTTTTTGGGGGTATTCATATCGTTAAAACTCGCTGTTGTTGTTCGTGTTGTTGCATTTTAATATGACTGCGCTTTTATTTTCGCGAGTATTTTACAGTGACAGAAAAAATACCGTTTATCGGGCTAAATAGTTAATTCGATATTCATTGTTTCGTGGAACATGGAATTGTATTATACAATTTAGTGTCGAACAGATTAAATGCTTTGAAAATTTCATACAATAGTATAATATACCATAGGGAATCACGATATCTAATATTTACACAATCACTATCAATCCATCCATCCATCTATCCATTCAACCATCCATCTATCAATATGTCTATCCATCCATCCATCCACCCATCCATCCATCCATCCATCCATCCATCCATCCATCCATCCATCCATCCATCCATCCATCCATCCATCCATCCATCCATCCATCCATCCATCCATCCATCCATCCACCCATCCATCCATCCATCCATCCCATCCATCCATCTGTCCGTCCGTCCGTCCATCCACCCATCCATTGTGTTTCAAATAAAGGGCACGTTTTCAGAAATTAAAGATATGAGGCAAGATTAAAGTAAAGATTACCTTAGTGTTGACATCGTCAAGTAGCGGATATTAAACCCATTCTTTTGTCAACAAGGTCCTTGACAGCTTTTTGAAAATAAGGATCCCTTTGTGGTAAGTATGTCTACGTTGTTTCGTTTTTATTCAGTGCAATGTCTAGAGCGTTCTAAGTGCGCATGCTTAACGCGTCCTTATTGTCTCAGAAATCTGTCAGCATACACTAGTCGTACGTTTTTTCGCTGTGAGTATTTATGTAGACCGAAAAAGTACCTACCACGCACTTGCTACTCACTATTTGACAAAGAATCATGCCGCACAGACAGCGCTAATGCAGTTAACCAGATCGTGAATTTCAGATGATGCATAATTTTGGAATGATTTTGAATTGACATTGCATTAGAGCATGTAGGCAAGTTTTGAACGGTTTTCAATTGAGGTAAAATAGTTAACGATATTTTACCTCCCTTTAATAAAACCTACATGCTTTTCTTCCTTTTTTTGTTTGTGTGTGATTTTTATTTTTTTACGGATAAATTATGCGCTTAGAAAATCAAAAACAGACAAAACATCAGTCTATTGTTTGATCAATTTGATTAAGATTTTTATCATTTTGGTTGATTTTGAAGTGTTTTTGAACAATATCAGAGCGTTTTTGAGTGTTTGGAGTGAGTGTTGGGAATAAATGACTAGAGCGCTGAGCGAGTTATTTTGAATGGTTTCGACAGATATGAGCGTCAATTTCACGATGTGGTTAACTATAAGTAAATACGACCGGTCCTAAAAAAAAACTACTATTAATACTCACTCGGTACTAACTTGACCGTAATTTCGTAGGTCCTATCATATCTAAGAATACAGCCATCATCATCATCATCATCATCATCATCATCATCATTGCTGTCGTCGTCATGTACACACGGACTTACGCTGACATATTTCAGTCTGGCTCCCGGCGATCCTGAAATGGGCACGGATTCAAAATGTCAAAATATGGGCAAAGTGGCCCCTGCGTTCAGGAAGACAAGGCAGTGCAAACTGTTTGTAAATTATACACTGCTTTGCACGTGCACTTGAGTTATGGTCCAAGACGTATTTGATACCTCTGTAAATTAAAAGACTTGGGTACGCAAATATTTATGTGTATTTTGCATTAAATAGTCCAATAAGAAAGTCTCAAATTAAGCTGAATATTTATTCATTTTTATCTTTATCTTATAATTATACAACTATCCGTGTTATAAGATCCAATATATTTTTTATGATATCACATGGGTATTTTTAGAACAATGACGTAATGCGTTTATTTTTTAGAAACTTGCATTTCTGTTAGAAACATCGACGAAAGGAGGGCAAAAAGAGGTTGTAGACAAATAAAATACATGCTAAGTGTTTTATATGAAAAAATGCCTAACTCGCTTGTGGAAAATGATAATTGATAATTGTCTCGGCAGAGTCTCGACCATTATCAATTTCTCCAACCTCATTAGTTATTTTTTTCTCATACAAAACACTTAGTATAGCGTGAGAAAATTGACATGACTGACCGTAACCTCTATTAGCATACATTACATGCTTGACTGATTGTCACATGGTAGTTCCGTTAGGTCTCGTTTAACTTCGTGAACCAAGTTTCATAATATATACCTATTAAATGACACTGTGATGAGTAGATACTTGTCATTGCACGTGGAAAGAGTAAAGCGCCAGAAGACGAAAGACAATGGTTCGAGTCACTATGACAGCATATTTTTTTTCTTTTAGTGTTCAATCCATTTTATAGATTCTTTTCTTTTGAATAATGTTGAAGATCACTTGATTCTCAATGAGATTTGCGATGAGTTATAAACTATTTGTTTTGCCGATTTTATTTTTTTATTGCCTCTTTAATATTTTTTTCGGTCATATTGCGGGGCTGTAACGCTTAACTATGAATGCCTGGTATTTCTCTTACAAATACTACCACGACAACTCTACCGAGACTCCAGTTGCTAATCCCACATAGGTTTTCGATTATCTACCAATTGGCCCTTTAGATCATTTGACAGCGACTTGTGTTTTCCATATTTGAGTTAAGGAGATAGGGTACGATTAATGAAACGCGCTGTGCAAAACAGTTATTGTCATTCAAACACAAGATAACCAGTCAAATGGGGTTAACCGAAAAAAACCCCAGAAAATAAAATAAAACCCTAGGAATGATAGCAGGTTCGAACTCTTGATCCCTGCAACTGCAGTCATCAGACTAGACCCCTCGACCAAACAGTCGCACATGGTGCATTCGTACTGTTACATTATATAAACGTTTTTAAAACCCATACACTACACGGAATTACGATGTTTTTCGAAAGCTTGCGGCTACCCTCGATGGTAAATGTATTCATCGGTTAATTTATTCATTGCATAAAGGTCAAGTCATGTCAATAATTTCGCACGTATACGTATTTTATATATATAGTACAAAAGCTGCACGAGTCGATGAGTTCGATACCCAACAAGACTTGAGATAAACCGTGACAAGGGGCGGGACGGGGTCTCGGACGAAAAAGAAAGAGAGTCGCGGAAAAAGAAGGAAATATTGAGACTTTTAATATTTACCTGGTTTTATGACAATTTTCATCTTCGTTTAAAGCTGCTCTTTCACAGATTAGGAAAATGTGTTTTTTGAAAATTTTCGTTAAATCAATTGGAAGTAACGACCTCATCATGTTGGAGCCTTTAAAATAATAAGATTCAATCAAGTAACATATGGAAAGAAAGACTCAATTTAGAATTTAGCAAAAAAAAAATCATTCTGAAAAATAAAGCATCTACTAACGCCTTAAAAATTATTCTTCAATTTCGAGCCAACTATTTACGAATCTTAAGTCCGTATGATTGTGGTATTCCATCAAAGATAAATGTAAAAATATCTGACAGCTGGAAACTTCATATCATTACAAGCAAAAATGAAAGATAATTCACAGGAATAACGATTTTGTAATTTATAGACTGGAAATAAATAGACTGGATCCTTAGCTGATCTTGCCGCTTCTGAAATATAAGTTACAAAACTATTGAAATATGTTGTTTTAGTGCCAACGCCCTTGGGCCATTCTTAATCGTGTAAAACTACACACATTTCCAAATCTAAGAAAAAGTTTTGATTTTTTTCTATGAAAAACTGTGAAAGAGCAGCTTTAAAGAATGAATTAAAAAAGCGATTCCGGTTGACCTCTATTAGAACCAACCTTTTTTTTCAAATGCAGGTCACTTTTTGTCACCCTTACTTAGGACGGGATTTTGAAAGGACAACCAATACAAAATTTACGAAAATCTCCTTTTTGAACGACAACACGATAGAAATACAGTTAACAACATCATGAAATTGACAAGGTGAACGATTTTGAAATGACTTTGTAATGATATTGAATGAGTTTGTGGATCGACTTTCGAGTGAAATTTAATGGGAGGTAATCTAATATCGCAAATTTTGTTCAGGATGAATTAATTTGTTCAAAATTAGCGATATTTATTACCTCCTTGTAATGAAATATACCTACAAGTTCTATAATAAGCAATCTGTTTTTTCAAGAACCTATCAGACGCTTACAAATTGAATTATGTCAGTGAAATCACGATTTTATAGCTTTATTTATATTAAACGACGTTGTTGATTCAATCTTTATCAGGGATTTTGGAGCGTTTTGAATGGTTAGATTTAATGTTTGGAATGAATGATTTGAACGATGAGCAAGTGAAAAGGAATGGTTTTACACGAGTTGAATGTCAATTTCACGATGTTGTTAAGTGTATAATGAAAAATTATATGAAATAAATTTACAACTTACCACAATCTTTATACTCAACGTGATGGCAAGTTGAAGTAAGGGCTGCCAGAGCGAGAAACAGCAAAATTATATGAATTTTCTCCATATTCCAGTTATTATCCCTTTCTTTCTGGATATAAAGCTAACACGTGTTATCTAAACGATACAATGACTCAATAAGTTCTCTTGACATTACTTTAATGTCCGGTCTTATTCCAAGGGGAACAGTACTAAATAGTTGAGGTAGTGGGCCCGTAATAGTTCCGCAACGTTTCAGAAGTAATTAGCTTTAACAGTGTTAAACGAGGTCTCCTAATGACTTTCATAAGGTAACCTCGGTCAACATTGTTAACGTTCATGTGTTCCGAAATGTTGCGGAACTATTACGGTTCCACTATCTTAAGGTAAAAAGTGTCGATTGTAGTAAGGCAGTGGTAATACGACAACGGTAATTGTCTGACAAGGATCACATTTGAGACCAATAACGTTTCACCTGGTCTGACGCTAGTATCGCTTCTGTCGTTTGTTTGTTTGTTTGAATGGGGTTTTATGCCGCTTTCAACAATCTTTCAGCTATATCGCGGCAGCTGGAGAAACTTACAATGGATTCCTGGTATTTCTCACATCAGTACTACCATTACATCCTTTTCAAGCCTCCAGCTGCCATCCCACATAGGTCTACGATTATCAAGCCATTGGTGAGAGACAAATAGTCGGAGAGAATGATTTCCGCCGTCGGGGATCGAACCCAGGACCTCTGCGCTATGACGGTGGTTCGCTTCTGTCGTTCTTCAGTACAGTAAAGAATACCATGAAATTGACATTTACCGCGATCGAAACAATTCAAAACCACTCGCTCAGCGTACCAGTCATTCGTTCTAAACACTCAGACAAATCATTCAAAATTACCCCGAAGTCGTTCTAAAACGCTTCTGACTCGTTCAAAAATTCAACATTTCATCTAAATTATTTCACAATTTTATTGGTTGGCGAAGGTTTTAGAGCGTCTGATTTGGGCCTGAAGACACAAAACTTGGACAGAACGGAGTCTATTTAAAAGGGAGGTAATAAATTATCGCTTATTTTGTCCGATTTCATATTTCAATTAAACGGGAACCTCTTTTGCTTACTTAACAGCCAGTAGAATCCTTACTTATTCAAGACACTAAGCACCAAGAAATATATGTTTGAAAGTTTCTCGAAAAAGTTTCTGTGAAGAACATTTTATTTGAAAGAGAATGAAACAGTTAAGAACAACTTGAAATTTACAAGGTGAATGATTTATGGAATGATTTTGGAATGAAATTGATTGTGAAAGAGGATCAGTTTTGATTGAAATTAAAAAGAGGTGATCCAATAACCCTAATTTTGTTCAGGACGAACAAACTAAGCGATACTTATTACCTCCATTTGATTAAATATGTATGCAATACATAGTCTAGTAATAGTTTTCTATTTCTTCATAAACCTATCAGACGCTTATAATTTCAATCATGTCTGTGAAATCGCGATTTTTTTCTAGCTATATTTCTTTTTAATGTAGATGTTGATCTTATCTTTTATGGTGAATTTGGACCGTTTATGAAAAGGCTTGAGTGAAAGTTTGGAATGAATAAATGGGGCGCTGAGTGGGCGATTTATAATGGTTTAGATTGTGATTAATGTCTATTTCACAATGCCTTGACATACATCTCATTCAAAGTCATTCTAAATCGCTCAGTCAGTGTTCCATACATTCATTCCAAACATTCAGTCAAACCATCCAAAACGCTCCAAAATGACTAAAAAAAAGTTAAAAAATAACAACATTAAGAAATAAAAAAAAAAGCACAAAAATTGTGTTTCACTGACATATTTGAATTTGTAAGCGTCTGATTGGTTTTTGGAGCGATATTAAGCTAATTATAGAACTAATATGCATATTATTAAAGGGAGGTAAATAGTATCGCTATTTTTTCATTCTGAACAAATGTGCGATATTGGATTACCCTCCTTTATTTGCACCCAAAACACACTCCACACACTCATTCAATTTCGTTCAAAGATTTTTCCAAAAATGTTCATAGTGTCAATTTCATGATGTTGTTAACTGTCATAAATTGATGCTAATTTGTCCGAATTAGACAAAATTTGCGATAATGGACCCCTCACTCTTTAATTTCTTTAAAAAACTGCTCCTCCCTTACAATCAATTTCATTCCGAAATTATTCCAAACTCACATAGTAAATTTCATAATTTATTTACGGTACAATCTCATTGAATCAGATTGCCCTTATTACAGTTAGTAACATCGTGAAATTGACAATTACCTCAATCAAAACCATTTAAAACCACTCGCTCATGGCTCCAATGATTCATTCAAAAGACTCATTCAAATCATTCAGTACGCTCCAGAGTCTCCAGAGACTCCAAACCTTCTTTATTCGTTCAAAACATTCAACAATTCATTCAAATCGGACAAATTACTTCAAGAATTTACTGAATGGTGAAGGTTTCAGAGCGTCTGATTTGGACGTGAAGACACAGATATTGGAAACAAATTTGGAAGAAATTGTTGATAATTATAGTAGTCCACTGAGAAATCTGTCTTGATATGAATAAACCTTTGAATTCTGGCTTCATAATATGATAGCATTAGGGGATACTTTAACAACTTGACAGTAAAGCTTTAATTCTGTTGCAATACTAAATTAAATGAATTTAAATTGGAGACAATATCCATTGTCGTATGAATGGCAACTAACTCAAATGTCATTTTTAGTTTAAAATTCTTAAATTGAGAAAAAATATTTTTTAAGCGCTGAAGTTTACCCTGATTTTAAAGAACTAAGTGATCGTAGTTTTCCAGTTCCAAGCATAATTATTCATTCAGGAGAAAAGGGACCATCCAGGTACACTCGTAATATCACTCGGCCAATCTATCGATCAACTTCGGATGTACATCGATGGAATATTTTGAAGATTACGGGAAAACTTATGGGAAAAAACGTTGACGTCAATAAAAATGGCGTAAGCCCTCGAAATTTTAAATGAAAACATTCGACGTCACCAACGCTAGTCATTTAAGTCAATCTCGCGTAATCTTCATTTCCTTATTCAAAAATACTTAGATTCTTTAATGTCGGCTTAAATTTCTTTATTTTTGAAAATAGTTTGTCTCATATTCTTAAGAATATAAATCCAAAAGATCGCGCCTCCGGTTGAAGCACTAGTTTTTCCCTTATTGTTTCCGGTCAACAAAATAAACGATTTTACTACATACATTTACCCATCCGTCATATATACATCCGAGGTCAATCGGGAGCTTCGGCGATTCTACGGAATAGACCTCGGGAATAATGAGGGTGCAGACATGAAAGCGCGTCATATCTCAAGTGGGTTTATGTGACGTCACAAACATGACTAAGATGACGTTACGAAAAACAAAATCGAAGGTAGGATATGACTGCGTTTTATCATCAAACTAAAATATGCCTAAAAAGATATCCACAGACGATCGGAAAGGCTTTACAAATTGTGTTTTTCGTCAAGCGTATTAAATAAGCGTACCCAGGTAGTGCGTTAAGAAACGACCCTAGTCAGACTACGTGGATTGACCAGGGTGACTACTTTACATAATTGGCGCATTTTCTGTATCTAGCATGGTTGTCCTTAACTGGTACTACAGTTAATAAGATCGTTATTGGCAGGTTTAATAATTTGGGAATAATTTTTTGTAATGAAATTGAATCTGTCTGTGGAGCGAGTTTTGAGTGAAATGCAAGGGAGATAATATATTATCAATATTTTTGCCCAAATTGGACGAAATAAGCGATAATTTATTATCTCCCTTTAAAAACCCGTTATTTCCATTTTGGAATCTTCATGTCCAAATCAGACGATATGAAACATTCACCAGCCTATACAATCGTAGAATAATTTGATAGATTTGAATGCAATGTGTGTGAATATTTTTTTTTCAATATTTCGAAGCGATTTAGAACGATTTTTGGCCTTTTATAATTCGTTTGAGTCAGCGTTTGATAAAAATAATGTGGCCGTCTGGTTTTAGATGGTCGAGATAAATGCTAATTTCACGATGTTCCTAACGTTAACCTCTATTTCAAACTTTCATTTGCGGAGTTCCCAGATGTTCCCTTTTTGCTTATTTCTTTTTGTTTTATAGGGAATTGTCTTTATTTAGCACAGTATAGGACTCTTAATTGACACTTTAAAGATAACGTCTTTTCTTATTGCCTTTGTTTTAAAATAAATACGAAGCAATTTTCGGCTCCAAAGATCATTTTAAATCTTTATAAGTATGTTGATGACTAATTACATGACATTTAATATCATCTTGACCAGATACAAATGGTAATTATAACTATTTCAAAATCCGAATTTTGTCATAGATGTGGTCTTTATAAGACATGCCTTATATTACATTTGTTAAACGATTGCTTAGTTCTTTCATGATACATTTTCCATTCATTCTTTGATCGCATTAGCAATTGCGAGGATCCCTTTATCTTTGTAATTTGTAAAGGACATCATGTACAATAAAATCAGAACCATTCTAAATCGCTCACTTAGCGCTTCATTTATTCATTCATTTTTTCATTCATTCATTCCAAACACTCACTCAAGTTATTCAAAAATGCTATTAAAGCACTAAAATAACAATTACCTTCAAAATGGATTTAGCTTTAGTGAAGTCGCGATTTCACTGACATAATTGAAATTTTAAGCGTCTGATTGGTCCTTGAAGAGATAGAAAACTATTTATAGAACCTGCATGACTATTTTATCAAAGGAAGGTAATTAATATCGCTAATTTTGTTCATCCTGAACAAAATTTGCGACATTGGATAACCTCCCTTCGTTCTCATTCAATTTCCTTCGTAATTCATTCCAAAATCATTCACCTCGTCAATTTCACGATGTTGTTAACTGTATTAAATACACTTCTTCGCTGTAAAGTGGCAGAGTCACTTGTAGCGAATGGACAGTGAATGAATGGTGAACATGTCGACATTCTTTGTAGTACTTTATTGATACATTTGTACAAAAGCAAAGGATAACACCAAATATACCAAAACCCACAGAGAAATTATTTTATTGGCTACTAATATTAATAAGGGACGACTTATATCTCGTCGGCAATCCACGATAAAGCTGAGCATCTAATGAAACAACCAAAAGGAGCTGGGATCATTTCATATGCAAATATATATAATGGGATATTTATGTTGGACTATGAATGATTCTAATGGTACAAAATAAGCTTATTTTGGTGCAGAAAAATATATTTGTTCATACAGATAATCTCATAAAAGCAAAAAATCTCGTCTAGCATGAAATTTAGCTTTATTGGCAAGACATTTTTATAGTTTAAAGCATCGTGAAATTGACAATCATTTTGAACAAAGCCATTTCAAATCATTAGATTTCATTCATTCATTTCAAAACCCCTCTTCTACGATTCAAAAAAACGTTCCGAAACCCTAAAAGAAAGGGAAAAACACTTCAAAAAAGTTTAAAACAAGCACTTTTTTTATTCAAATCGGATATACCATTCAACGATTTTGATTTGTTCATCAGGATTTTTATCTTGAATTGAGTTCTAAGCAAACGCTTTGAATGGTTTCGATCGAGATAAGTGGCAAACTCATGATGTTATTAGCTGTGATAGCAATAATCATGAAATTTCCTTAACAACCAGCATGTTTTTGTGTGTGTGTGTGGGGGGGGGGGGTGTTTTTGACAACATCCTGAAATTGAAACGCTGGGTAATTTTGAATTGTGGGTAAATTTGAATTGATTTCGGAATGACGATTGAATAGGTGAGAGGAGCGAATATTAAATGATTTTCTAGGAATATTAGACTTAATCAATAATTTCGCCCAATAGGACGCTATTAGAGATATTTTTACCTCCATTTATTAATAAAATCTACGTTCTTTATTATTTTTATGCCTTCGTGAAAAAATGAGTAAATCAACACCAGCCAATACAATCCAGTAATTATTTGATCGATTTGATTGAAATGATTATCATTTTTATTGATTTCGAAACGTTCTGAACACTTTCGGAGCGTTTTTGAGTGTTTGGATTGAGTATTGGGCATGATTGATTGTTGCGCTGGTTTTGATCCAGATGAATGTCAATTTTACAATATTCTTATCTTTACATGAATAGTCCAAGAAACTTTTTATGGACCCTCGTAATACTCAACATTTGCTAGGGATCAAAATGAAAGACTATGAAAGACCATGTGTACATTGGAAATATATTTATCCAAAAGAAATACTATCTAACAAAAAGAACTTAAATATACATTTGTATACATATGTCCTATATATCCTTTTTGTTTCTACCATATTCAAAATAAGCAGAAAAAACTATCTAAGAAAGGGGACATAATTCTTTCGAAATTGGTCCAGAGCTATCCCCTTGTTTGTCAGGGTAGCTCTTGGATGATGTGCACACATGCTGAGTTGTAGGAGGATATCTTCAATAATAAGAGAGATATTGGCAAGGCACACGTTTGTCAACTAACGCATGAAAACTTACATCGCCGACGAACACGATTATGATGATTATGACGTCAACGTGCTTACATGTACTATAGCCCCAAAATAGCCTAATAAAGTGATAGAAGGTTGAAATCAATTGTTTTCAATTGAATTAATAAAATTCTATATGGAAACAAAACCTATTCTTTCAAGTATTTTATAAAAAAAAACACATTTAAGAAAACAACAAGCAAAGAGGTTACACGGTGTTTTTTTTTTTTTTTTTTTTTTTTTTTTTTTTTTCTTTTTGTTGTTGTTGTTGTTGTTGTTTATTTTGGTTTTTTTTTTTTTTTTTTTTTTTGCTTTCTTTTAGATCAAGACTTTTTTCGTCATAAATACCACCGATTAAATTCAACACATTTATTTGGTTAAACTAATTACTAAACAAAGTGATGTACCTGAACAGAGTCACACACATGCAGAAAAATGAAATTCTACCATATTTACAATTTATTACATGGGTTTGGCGCATGACGCAACGCGATTCACAAATCTATCTTCAACTTGTCTTGTTTGGTTAACCTCTTATAGACCTATATCTTTTTTACTTTGACACGTCATAGGAGTCCGTCTAGAAACCACAAAATGCAATTTTTGAAAAAGGATATTGGATATTACTAAGGAAATTTAAAAAAAATAATGTAGGTATGGGAAGCATAGATTCAAGATATCTATCAAGACAGAACAATTTGTTGCTAGTCCGTATAGATCTACTCTGACTGGATCGATACTAAACGCACAATCCATTTATTGAGAACTGACATGAAAAAAGAGCATATCAATTAGATTGTGTTTTCTAATTGTCTTGATAAAGATACATCACCAATAACTTTCCTTTCTAGACATTTCTACAATTATGGAAGGCATAAAATCGGGTTTCATTATTTCTATTTTCGCTAGTCATTGAATCGAATTGCGTTGTGTTCAGGAGAGCAAAACGGTTCAAACTGTTGCAAATTATACCCCGCTTTGCACGCAAGTGTACGTGCAAAGCGGGGTATAATATGCATACAGATAACACTGTTAAGTCATCCTGAACGCAGGGCGTGTATCGTCGTATGCATTTATCGATCGCATTTTCTGTCGACGTAAATGTTCCAACAAAGCCATTATTATCTTTAAAGGTGCTGGTGTGTACCTTTCTATGTAAAGGTAATAGTAAGTCTAGGCTGGTAAAATTGCGGAAACTTTACCTTTCACGAAAATATACTGAAACCAACTTCTAATCGGTGACTGCATGTTTCTCTCTTTTCGACATATTTATTAGAAAAGATTTGAATAGATAATTACAATCGTGCAATCACAAATCAATCTCGATTGTTGTGGTAAAAGAATTGTGTAAAAAGGACAGACGGAACGACTGTAGCAGACAAAAAAGACACCAACCCTTCTTTGAAAAATTCACAAAACTCAAAATGTAGGGAAATTTCAAGTTTCAGTCAAGGAAATGCCTTTATCTGAAGAAAAATCACTGTTATTTCCATGACATAATGTAAGCTGACTGTAAATAAACAAAGAATACATTTTTGAAACGTTCATTTGCATAAATGGGTGGATTTTTTAAATTAACCCCACCCACCAATATTCATTTTGAAATTGCTTTCCCTAGGGTATTTTTTTGACGAATATTGTTTCGCCTTTAACCAAGTGAACGGGCTATCTGAACTCAACAAACACTTGCATCTTTCAGCATTACTTTTCCTGCTTTATTTGAGTGGCCGATTAGAAGTTGGTTTATGTCTTAAAAAAATGTTTAAACAAAACAATACGATTGTAATACAGCATCGAGTGCTATGCAAGCATTTTGTCCGATGTGAGGACGAAATAAAGAAAATGGTCTTAGATATCTCAGCGGTCGATCTCTTATAAGGGCAGACAAAAAAATGGTTTTTGCAACGACACAAGTCCTTTCCTTTTGGAATTTGTCATAAATTCTTATCTTCAATACAGCTAGGATATAAATGTATGAATATAAAAGTATACCCGATATTTTTAGGATTCTGGAAAAATAAAGGAAAATAGTGAAAATAATATGCGTTTCTTTAGTCAGTATATATAATTATAGTATACGTTTTGTTCTGTGTTCTTAAATAGTGTGAATAAATGGGTTCGCTTTATCATTATTACTATTATGATTTAAAATTTCAACTCCAACGGCCAATACACAAATGATAAAAACATATTACAAAACAATTATTTCAACGGTTTTTAACAACGATTGTTTTTTTAGCTTTTGAGGAAAAGCAAAAGCCTAGATAAATATACATTTTTCTTTAAAAAAAACAAGGATGTCATATACGAGTGTTATTATTATCCTTTTTACTTAAAAATAAAGTCCCCGTGCCTTTATTCAAACCAAGTGATCATAGAATAGCTCTTCATGTAAGAATTTTATAGAAAAAGCATTTTGCGTGGGTTTTTTTTTGTGTGTGTGTGTTTTTTTTTTTTTGTGTGTGTGTGTGTGTGTTTTGTTTTATTTTGTTTTGTTTGAAAACAATCGAGAAGCCTATATTTTCATCGTCGACTATAGAGACCGAAGTTGAAGCGACCAGCTTTTGATCTACCTACAGCGATCTTTGAAAGAGGATAACCCATTATTTAAAGAGTAGTAGAATTGCTTTCTTGAACGAATTTGGTGTGGGAAAAACCAAATCTTTTGATCTGGTTGTCAGCATTAGAAAGAAAATCGTTTTCTATGAAGTGTGGTTCCAGTAAAGGTCTGGTTCGGATTTCTAGAGGTATATCAACACAGAGAAGCTTCTGCTGGTTTTCATCGACCATTTTCCATGTCAGCAGTAATTTACCCTGAAAAAAGAAGAGTTAGACCATGATCCTGCTGAATTTTAATTTTGTTTTCAAACGCACTCCCTTTTTTACAATTAGTACAGTTAACAACATCGAGAAATTGACATTCATCTTAATCAAAACCATTCTTAATCATTCTCTCTGCGTTCTATTAATTCATTTAAAACACTCAATCCAGTCATACACAAACGCTCCAAAATCACTTACATGTATAGATACAGTTAACAACATCGTGAAATTGATATTCACATCAATACAAACCATTCTGAATCGCTCACTCAGAGCTCCATTCATTCCAAAAACTCACTCAACCCATTCAAAAACAATCAAACCCATTGAAATATCTAGAATCAACATTCAAAACGTCATTCAAAATAAATTTGGATAGAGAAAAATCGTGATTTCACTGACATAATTCAAATTCTAAGCGTCATATAGGTTCTTGAAGTAATAGGAAGCTGGCTATAGAACTTGTTTGCATATTTTATTAAAGGGAGGTGTATGCAATTAATATCGCTTATTTTGTTCATTCTTATTTTGTCCCATTAAATTCACTCAAAACTCGCTCCACACACACATTCAATTTCATTCCAATATCATTCCAAAATCATTCACCTTATCAATTTCCCGATGTTGTTAACTGTAAGATCAACAACTACATTCAAAATGAATATACCAATAAATCGCGATTTTTCTGACATAATTGAAATTTAAAGCGTCTGATTGGTCCTTGAAGAGATGGGAAACGATCAGTGAAATCAGACTCTCTTTTCCGAAGAGTCTAGGTTCAACTTCAGTTACCATGATGGCAGGCGCAATTTTGGTTCTTGCTTTATCAATTTTGAAGGTATTTGTTGATCTAATATTTTTTAGTCATTTGGAGCGTTTTTTGAGCGGTTTGAGTGAGTGTTCGGAATAAATGAATGGGCGCTTAGTGAGCGATTTGGAATGGTTTTGATTTAGATGAATGTCTATTTCACGATGTAACTAACTGTATATCAGATACCCAACCGATCAAAAACTATACTCAAGACTTACTTTCGGCTTTAAGGCATGAAGTCCAAATCTAACATGCATAGTTATTTTATTTCCCTTTTTAATTGGACATTTCATTAACCGGCAGACATCCCGTGGCCTCAGGTTAAAGACGTATCCAAGCATTGTAGCTTTCATAATAGAGGTTGCTGTTGCTATATCCTCGTCTGAAAATAAAAAGATTTCGAAATAATACCGTACTTTTTGCATGAACGTCACATGTACGTCAGGTTATTATAGTTATACGTTTACAGACAAAACATAGGCGTTAACGACAGAAAAAATGTTTTATATACGCGAAGCGGATTTGTGCACGTGTGTGATTAGATTTTAAGTTTCATGGCTGCATGAAATAAAGAAAGGGTCTCGTCTTCACTTGATTGAAACGGAAGGCTTTAATACTAATGAAGTTTGCGTAAAAATCTCAACTACACCTTAACTTTACTCTTTTTATTTAGTTGAGTAAAGATTTTGATAACTCCTGCTCAGCTTTTTTACGGGTTTTCATAGGAATTGATTAAGAGTAATAAATTAAGAACGGTTAAGAAAAGTAAATTAACCCTTGTCATGCTGAACCCGGAACATTCCTACTTTGGCAGGAGGTAAATACAAAGATCAGCCTGCACAAATGTGCAGACTGATCTTAGTATATACCACCTGGTTTTCCTTTCAAAATCAGAAAAGTCTAAATAATAACATTTTAAACAGAAATGCTGCCTTGCAATCACGACTTCCAGTGTTTTCAGCGCTTTGATTTCAATGCAATTTTGACAAGATTTTATTCAGCATGACAATGTTTAAGAAAAGTAATATATATATATGTTTTGTAAATATGTTAGCATTTTTCCACAGAGGTCAAGGTTGGGTAAAATAAACCAGTGTGAACAATCGGAACACGGTGATTCTATGAAACAGACCTCGGTAATAATGAGGGCGCAGACATTTAAGTGCGTCATATCGCGTAATATCGCACGTTGGTTATACGAATGAGACGTCAGAAATATAATATATATATAAGTTGGCGTGGCGTGGTGTTTCACTGCGTTTTGTCATTAAATTATAATATGCCTAAAATGCGTTCACAGTCGATCAGAAACCATTTACAAGATGTGTTTTTCTTCAAGCGTATTAACCGAAGTACCACTAGAACCAAATTACCTTAAAAGGACCCAGGGCTCATTCGAGTTTACAGAAAAGTCCGAGCGCTTATCAGAATGCAAGGTATACTTACTAGTCGTGAATTGTATCGCTAAATCATAGTTCTCACCGCTGTACACAATGCAGGATTCGGTGAGGCATGGCCAAACAGATACTTGGTCCACTTGGGTCGCTTTAGAACCTAAAATATTGAGACGTTATATGTTTGTTATTTGTAGATCGGTACTGCGAAAGACTAGACTGGGCTTCTGTCCCTTTATCTTGCGAATTTAGTCTCTCAGGCTGTGGGATTCTAGTTTATTTATTTATTGGCCAATTAAACGATTCTTAGGGCGCTTAGCACTATTGATCTTCGTCCTTTTCTGTCATTGTTTTAAAGCTTTGTAATAGGGCGTCTTACACGTCGTAACTACAGCTTAAAGCCCCCGTCTTTGTCGGTGAACAAATTTGAATACAGTTCCATTACCGCTCCTGCTCGTGGGAGTATTCCACGTGACCAAAATACCATTTACATATTTTACTTTATACGTCAGATTATGCGTTTCATGAAAAAGCCGTCGTTTGTAGATTGATTTGTATTTTTTCTGTAGCTCATCTCTCAAAAGACAAAATCACGAAAGAATATTCAAAGAATGTTCACTAAAGAGCGATCTTTTTACTTTAAAACAGACGGGGGCTTTAAATTAAGTAAGCTCTCTAGGTTGCTCTCTAAAGGTTTTATGTATTGTGTTATGTCTCAAATCACATATTGATTGATTGAGTGAATGTGGTAAACTAACTTTTTTTTCAGTCATCAACTTATCATGGATTCCTTTTATTTCTTTACCATATGACAACATCATGCCTTCAAACTCCTACTGCTCATCCCACATTGGTCTATAATTATTATCAAATTGGTACTCGATTCAAACGGCGGCTCTATTCCTTTCCGACTATATGTCTTGTCTCCCATAAATGGATTGATAATCGTAGACTTATATGGGATAGCAGCTGCGGACTAGTAAAATGGTGATATATTTGTATTTTTGTGAGATTTACCAGGAATCCATTGTTAGGTGCTCCTGGCGACGCTATATTTTGAATGATTGGTGAAAGGGCGTAAAGCCCATCAAAAAAACAAACAATCATCCTATTTGTTTGGAGACAAGTGTTAAAAAGGACGTGTGCCGCCGTCGGGGTGGTCATCCACAACCCCGTGATTAGGAGACCGATGCGCTTCTAACTGCGCCATCACCACAGCCAAGTATCATATACTCACATGATTGCGAGGCTTTGGAATTAAACTATAGATGCAATAGCTTGAATGCCTGATGAAAGGTCAATTTATGTCTATACCTGTATAGACAGAATTGAATTTTGATCACTAACTTAAACTTGTGTATCTTTATTGCTATTGGACTCTGTCTGTTAATGTTTATATATGTAATTGTAGGTCTCTAAAAATGTCAAGGACTTTAAAAATCGCCTGTCCCCGAATCTGTCCGTGTGTCCATTTGTATGTCTGATTGCCCGTCTGTCTGTTTGTAAGGCCTTTGTCATTTTTATTTATGTGTGTTGTTTTTCGTCTGTCCGTCTCTTTGCCTCCTTTCGTCTCGTCCGTTAATTGATGAATAGCTGGCCCTGTCCATTGACCTCCATTATAACACAAACCTAAAACATTTTCTGCACAATATAAATGTGACCCGTCACGCGAAAATAGACAATCTGGATAGTGCGTAAAGTGTCGACTCGGATTGCGCAGACTGACTAGGATCGACATGTTTCGCACTTCGCTTAATTTCTTAATCTCAAATGAAGAAATCTACCGTGCAGTGAAAAAAATAATGAAAAGCGACCTCTGGTTGATGTATGCTAGACCCAATCTTTTTTTCTTCAGAATTTATTTCCAGAGTTTCCCTTTTTCGCGTGACGGGTCACATATACAAATGAACATGAAACATCGAGCAAATCATTCTAAGACGACCACTACTCAAACGTTGTTATTTCAGCTTGTTAAAAATGTAATAACGACGTTTACGTCGCCTATCCAACATAATTGATGAAAATGACGGAAATGTCAGTGTTTAAAAGTCAGCCCAATTTATTTTGATTAGTCGATTGACAGCAGCGATTGTTAATTTTATTTCTGTGGCCAATTTGTCTGTTTCCACTCTATTTATCTGTCCGTTCGTTTCTCTATCCCATTTTCACACATTCTTTATCTCTTCTTATCTGCCTGTGTCTTCTTTCTTTTTCTCTAAATTATTTACTGATGAAAGGCTTACCGCAATCCGTGTAGTTTACATTAGTTGCTGCGACAAGTGTCGACATTAACATGCACACCCAGAGTATCCGACATAACATCATTGCATTATTAAACTCCATCTTTAGACCGCCTTATCCTAGTACGTACTTATGTCTGTTTTTACGTCGTAGATTCATACAAAAACAAATGAGACGCGGCCAGCGAAAATGGGGGCATTCATTCTGAAAGAAAAAAAAACTGTTTGTCCATTTTTTCAGTGATAGGGTTTCAGGAATGTTTCACAACACCCCAAAGAATTTACGAAAGTATCGTTTAAGCCCATTCATTTCACATCGGTTGGAACTCAACTTCTATCTACCTAGATTCGTCCCTCTCGATTCTACTTCCTTGCTTTAAACAAGTAGTTTTGCCGATTGTGTTGGCATATGAGAGAACCAATATCGAAAGCCACTCAAGAGAATCGAAATCGTGAGCTTTTGATCAAGAAGTCGATGTACCTCTAGACCACGGATACCATAAAAAATGAACCAGTGCGTCACATTTCCAACAAATGGCTTTGTAAGTGAGGTGCAATCATTGGGTAGGGTAGAATGTGCCTGATATATTTATTTGACGCTGATTGCCGTGCAATATGGCATTTCAATATATTCCAAATTATGTTATTTTGTGAAATACAGACTTCAAAACAATTGAATATTAAGTATGGTGATAAAATGTAAAAATGATTTCGGCTCAAACAAGGTATTCGGAAACAAAGTGTCTCATTTTTTTAAAAAAAAATGTACTTCATTCTGAAGTCTCAGTATGGCATTTTCCTTCAAGCCTAGAGTGTCCTCTAACTATTTCAACAGTTGTTTTCAAAAGATATGACAAAAGATATGACTACATAAAGAGAATTTGACTTTTTTCTGTCAGTGGTTGTCGTCATGGTTAAGAACACTACAATAGTTCTATGAAAGAGCAAAAACATTTAAAAACACTTCAAACTTTTATTTATTAACCTTTGAAAAGGGAGAACAGTTTGAAACTAATAAAAATGTGAATAATTCGGAGCAAATTACACATTTTACCCAAAAAAATAGCTAAAGCGTAGAACAGGAACAAGTGTCCAATGAACATTTAGCTTCATTTTTAACAAATCCCACTTAATGTGCATAATTTTGGGTTTGTTTTATACAATCAATATAGTCAAGGGAAAAACAACTATGGGCAAGACTTAAGCTTCAAAATATGTTTACGGAGGCATTTTTCTGACTAATGTAATTTGGTTACGGACACTACAACATGTTAGATATGAAAACAGCAATTCCCTACATATAATTGCACCGTATACATTCTGACAAGAATTAATGTAAATAAAATTAATGACTATAAAGACTAGGAAAAAACTCCTTTTTATCAATAAACATACATTTCTTGCCTAATTTATTTTTATGCCCCCGTATCGAAAGATCGGGGGCATATTGTTTTACCGTTGTCCGTCTGTCCGTCTGTCCGTCCGTCCGTCCGTCCGTCCGTCTGTCTGTCTGTCTGCAAAAGTTAACCAAAAAACTTAACATTGCCAATATCTTCAAGCCTATTCAAGATACAAGGCTCATATTTGGCATGATGATAGATCTCAATGATCCGCATCTGTTGATACCAAAGTCAAGGTCATGTGACAAGGTCAAGGTCATCTGTCAAGGTCAAATGACTCAAAAAGTTAACCAAAAAACTTAACATTGTCAATATCTTCAAGCCTATTCAAGATACAAGGCTCATATTTGGCATGATGATAGATCTCAATGATCCGCATCTGTTGATACCAAAGTCAAGGTCATGTGACAAGGTCAAGGTCATCTGTCAAGGTCAAATAACTCAAAAAGTTAACCAAAAAACTTAACATTGCCAATATCTTCAAGCCTATTCAAGATACAAGGCTAATATTTGGCATGATGATAGATCTCAATGATCCACATCCGATGGTTCCAAAGTCAAGGTCATGTGACAAGGTCAAGGTCATCTGTCAAGATCAAACTTTGAAAAAAAATGCTGTTACGGGGGCATTCGTGTTTCACAAACACATCTTGTTGTAATTTAACATCAACTAAACTAAAATAAAATCCAAAACTCATTTGAAAAAGAAAAAGTTAAATTTTGTAGGTTTTTTACAACCAACTATTTTATCAACAAAATAAACTTTTTAAACTTTCAAAAACTCATTAGGAACCAGGAGAGGGACTACTACATGTAATTAAGAACAGTCAATTGGTGACGGACTCTACACATGTCCATCACTTCATGTAAAAATGCTTGTGTTTCACTTGAAGAGAAACCTTGACCCTTCTTAAGTAAACTGTCTTAAATCTGAAGTGTCCTCTCTCATTCACTACTTCTGGGGCCTGTACACATGACAAGATAACGTCTTTTTGTTCTTGTGAAATGTCATCTCTATCTGACGTTTTCATGTATTTCAACGTACACTCAAAGGCTAATTCTTCAATACCTTCTGCCATGTAAACACATGTTGGACCTTTTGTGGGTTTAAGTCCAACAGCTACAAATGTTCCTTGTTTATACATATACTTACTTTGTCCTGGTTCCTGTGATGTGTCTTTTTTGCTTCTTTTTGTCTTTGCCACTGGTATACATGTAGTGTCTTTATTGGTAGTAACCCTTCCCTACCATGTTTCCTTTGTGTTACTGACTGGTGCCTTAATAGTCTCATTCTGAGGCTTCATTTTTTTCTCTTTCACTTTTGATATTATTTAAGTTTTCCAATTTTGTACATACTCGCTTGAGTTACAATTATCATGTTCACACTGACATTGCTCACAGTAACAGCTCAAGTTACGTGTTATAATCTCTTAGTCTTTGTTGACGGATTTGACAGCATGTAATTTTCTTGTACCTATCACAGTCTGTACATTTGTTTCCTCTCTATTCCTTTCAGCTTCTTTTACAAACATAAATTCTCTTCTTGATACTGAATTTCTCTCTTTATCTCTTGTTTCATTTTCCAACTTTTCCTTACAATATGAAAGGACGTCATATGCACACCCAATAACTCGGTTGTTGCTAACCATAGGTCGAAAGCAAGCACTCTTTACTGTGGCGCCAAGTCCATCCCACACATTCTTCCCATGTGAGGTCTCAAAATAATTTCTCATGCTTATGTATGCGAATCCCTTTTCCCTTTATTTCGGGAAGCGCAGCCGTCAGTCCACTCATGTATCAATTCGATTATGAAGCCCTTTTCTTCTAAAATACAAATTGCTTTATTCTCTATAGCCAAGTCGGCATCATGCTTCGTTTCTTCATCGATACCTAAAATGGCATGTTTGACCAACATCTCTCGTTCTTCTTGCATTTCTTCGTAATAACACATCATTGGATGAATTGTTACTTGATTTCGGTCATAAAATCAAGACTGAATTTCACTTTGAAAGACGCACCCATAGTTCTTACTGAAATCCATGACTATAGCGACAAAGCCTTCTACAAGTTTTTCAATACATTTGTACATCTGTTGTTGTTGCTATGAGGCCCTGAAAGCGCCTTCTGGGTATTCCTGCATATCTTTCTTTTGGTATTTTAACAATGTTTTTACATTAGTTTCTTTTGGGACAAAGGAAACACATCACTTCACTTTATTATATTTCTTCATTTCAATACTTTCTCACTGATACCAGGTAATAGTATAGATGCTTTTACTTTGCACTATTTGCCCAAATTTACTCTGCATTTTCCACATTCCCTCCTCAAGCATTTTGCAGCATCATATTTGTAGAATACCATATTTGATAAAGTTTTCTTATCCAGCTGAATGTTTGGAGTGTTGGCTTTTTCTGATAATGTTTTCTTAAAATTGGCCAATCCTTCACTTTTTACTGCAACATGGCAACATTTCTGGCACAGACAGGTTCTTCTGCTGGTCTCTTATACTTTTTTCTCATTTAGTGGTTTCAATTTGGAAAATGGTGTCAGGCAAATTTTGCGTGATGAGTTTTTTGATTTGTATTATTTGTATGCTTCTTCAAGCGTTATGATCATTACATGTTTTTGCATTACTTCTTTCTTTCCATCAGTTTTCACCTTTACTGTTTCTCTCATGTTTGGTACTTCCCTACTTACTTCTTGGCTTCTTTGATTCTTTTTCCACCAAGTTGATTTGATCTTCGTTTAGTTTTTTTTCAAAGAAACATTAAAAGTATTTTTCATGCCATGGTTTGAAATTTTCTTAGAGACACTTTCATAAAGAGCCTCATAGACATCTTTTCTCTCGTCACTCTTACATGTTCTGATATCCTTTCTGATACTGCTTTGGCAAGATCTTCTGTTACTTTTAGTCTTTTTCTACATTTATCTGATATTATCTTATTTTTTGTGTAAGAACTTCTGATGTAGATGGTGATTCAATAAGTTTGTTTATGATAGCAACTTTTCTTCTTGGTGTATTTGGTAAAATTTGCTTTATTTTTTTTTAACTTTCTTTACAGTGTTGCTTTTGTAATATTACTAGAATTTGATACTCTGTGATACACTGGTTGGGGGTTAATTGGTATAGAACGCATGAGTCTTCATGAGTAATTGTTATGTCATAACAAAATGGTTTGATGTCTCTTGATGGGTCGCAAGGAATTTATTTTCTTGGTTGGGCATTTTCAGCACTGCAAGGTGGGTTTATTTCAGATGTACTTACCGGGTATATCATTTTTGAAAATGTGTGCGTGTTGTACATTTAATCTTGAAATGCATTCGCAAGACCTGGGTTCTTCTTTCAACATCTTTCTTTTTCTTTTTGAAAATGTATTTAGGACACACTGAAGTCTTTTTTGTGCTTGCTTTTCTACATTTTCTCTCTTTTTTTTCATTTCCCCTCTTTTTGCTTTTGTTTGAAGTCAGGATCTGATTTAGCCTTTTGTTTAATTTCCTACCTTTCTTTTCTTTTTCTTTCTATATCTTTTCACTTTTATCATGTCTCCTTGTTTTTCTTCTGCTTCTTTCTCCATGCTTGTAATAAAAGTTTTGTTTTCTCTTTTCTAACCTGAGCCTTTCTTTCAGCTTTCTCTTTTGACTCTGAAAAGTGAAAGCTATTCTTTAAATTTTGAATCTTTATTAATTTATTTTAAGATTATTTATTGCTCTACTTTTGGTTATATTTATACATAAACAATGGTAAATATGGTTTTCTTCTAAAAAATCATTTTATTAAATTTATAATGTTGTTAAAATGTCTTTGACACAAAGTCATTCCACATATTTAGACGGTTTTAAGTATATAATTTGAATTTTATAGTATAAAGTGTCCGTAACCTACAGGTTTAGGTTTAATTATTTCATATTTTAAGAAACTTGTGATCCTTTAAGGGAAGGATTTATTTTCAGTTTGAAATGAAGGTGTTTACCTTTAAATGATACAGACTTCAAATTGATTTGGATGAGATATAGTTTATTTCACTGACAATAAAAGTAAAAAATATCACCAGAGAAACTTTTAAATTCATCTTCTACACATTGCACCGATGTTGAATAAGATTTTTTTTGTGCATTCTACCATTAAACAATTCCTCTATTAGCTATAAAAGAGTTTTTTTAAATTAGTCACTGAAAAAAACAAGTGTCAAAAAATAAACAGGGTGATTTGGTTACTGATACTACTGAATACACAGGTTACAGTAATAAGTGCTTAATATCATACCTTTGTCATCTGCTGGCTGTTTCTCTTTCTTTTGCCCATAATTTAGGGATTTGCCTTAAACATAAGCTTTTTAATTGAAGCATTGAATGTTTATGTTCCATTACTGAAAGACTTGGTGGAATGTGATGGAATGGTCATTTTCAGGATTGCGTAAAGCGTGATGCAACATTTCATCATCATTGTATCAGATATATTGATGTAAATCATGAATTGAATGTCTGGTGTAACATTACATCATATTAATTTGCTTTATACTGTTGTTTGTAAAAAGGCAATGTGAGATATACAACAAAAGTGATTTTTTAACTTGCAGGTTTACCACACTCTGTAGTGTCCGTAACCAGCTTTGGAGCTGTATTAAACGAATAGATGATTATCTAGGGTTTCAATCGCTTTCGTCTATATACTTGGAATCTGTACCAATTAAGAAATGCATGATTATAACCTTTCTCATGAAAAATGTAAATATATACACCGTTTAAAGTTCATTTGGTAACGGACTCTACCACTCATTTTTTTACAAAACGTTGTTGGGAAAATAAGTAAAAAAAAAGTCCAATTTATAGTATTAAGTGTTTTTTGAATGGGCAATACTTTCTTCTATTGAATGGTACGTCTTATGCATTATGATGGTGTTTTTTTGTAAATAACAACGCATATATCATGTCATTTTAAGAGCTCTTTGAAATTCCCTTGGATCAGCAAAATAGCTATAATTTGGCTATAATATCGGTTCTATTTTTGTCGAAATTAAGATTAATGTTGCCACCAAACACGAAAGTTATAATGAATGTCAGAAAAGTTTATGTTGATGTGTCATACAATTGTAAAATATCGCAATTATAAAGTAAGACTGTATAACGCTAAAAAACGCTAAAAAATGCCATTTTATGAGTAAGTATTCAATGATTTCTCAATGATCGTATTGAGATTGACTCATGAACATTTTTAGACATCAAAACTAGTCCTACCTCATAATATGAGCTTTCTGTAGATATGTTTTAGACCATTTTTTTCAGAAAATCAAATATAACATTAAAAAATACGCTTATAAAGAGACTTTTAGTGAAGATTTGACGCCGCGTTGACATTTGCATTGAATTACGATATTTTTGCTGATTCAAATTTCCAAAAAAAAAAAAAAAAAAGAAGAAGAAAAGAAGAAAAAAACATCTAACCCATCTAACCCGAAGACATTTCACTTAAAGTGTAAAAATCTTGAGCAAATTGGCTTGGCAGCAATATATCTTCAATTCAGCAATGGTCACCGGATATTTACAAAAAGTATGTACGATAATCAGCATCTGTAACATCATTAGCTTACCAATGAATAGGTAACGATTTATTACGTTTCTTACAAACACAACTAAATATTGATCAAAGATCGAACTAAGACGACTTTTTCTACAGCAAATGTCGTTCGCGGAATTAAAAGTGGTAAAATATATCAGACGATTACTAAATTTAATCATTAAAGAGGGGACCGGCCCCCTTTTGACGTTATGACCTCAACGCAACGTTATGAAACCGAATTTTATTATCACCACGCGAAAGCGCGAATTTAAAATGACTAATTTCGATACGTTTACATTCCTACTGGTATTTTAAGTCTGGTTACGGTCACTTTAAATTGCATTCCTCGCAAAATTCTGAATTTTTGATACATTTCAACCCCTCTGGCCCAAGTTGGTCCCACAATAATCAGGTAGAAACAGACGTGAAGGCTAAGATCAGACGGCAATTCTGTGCATACTGATCTTAGTCTAAACTGTCCACATAAGCTTTGGGTACAGCAGGAATATAGCACGAACAACATTGGTCATTCAATTGTTACTACAGTTCACAACACCGTAAAATTGATATTTATCTCGATCAACACAATTCCGAATCACTCGCTCAGCGATTCGTTCATTCATTCATTCATTCATTCATTCAAAACACTCACTCAAAACCCTTCAATTAAGCTCCAAACCCACTGAAAAACATAGAATCAACAACGCCATTCAAAATGAATAAAGCTAGAAAAAATCGCGATTTCTCTGACATAACTCGAATAGTAAGTGTCATAAAGGTTCTTGTAGAAATAGGAAGCTATTTATAAAACTTGCATATATTCTATTAAATTTCATTTTAATTATTTAGCAAATCAGCTCAAAATCCTGAACAAAATTTGCGATATTGGATTACATACAATTATATTCACTAAAAACTAACTCCACATACTCATTTAATTTCATTCCAAGATCATTTCAAAACCATTAATCTTGTAATTTCACTATTTTGTTAACTGTAGCTCCCTTTCTTCTAGCGGTACTTGATGGGCCTGTTGCTTTTTAAGCAAAGCGTCATACTTTTGTCATCTCCCTGTCATCATCGATGTTGGTTGCTAGACAGGCCTCGATTATATCTGAGATACGGTTAGGAACATCGAATAATTAACAAGTCGAATGATTTAAGAATGCGTTTAAAATTCAATTGAATGAGTGTGATGAGCGAATTTTGAATCAAATTAAAAGGCGATAATACGATATCGCTAGTTTCGTTCGACTCGAACGAAATTAAAAATTAATTTTGACAAATTAAAGTTGGAATGATATTGGAATTGCGGATATCGCTTTAAATCATTTAAAGGGAGGTAATACAATGCTTCTTATTTTGGCCGAATTGGGCGAAATTATCGATCTAATGCAACCCTTTGAAATTCAAACGTACTTTTCTATTTTAAGGTTTTTGTGTCTTAGTTGGCGTTTCTAAATTGATACTACAGTGAAGAACAATGTGAAATTTAATGTCATTCCTATCAAAAACATTCCAAATCGCTCACTAGGCGTTCCGTTCATTCATTCCAAACACTGAGTAAAACCATTCAAAGCCGCCTCAAAATCTCCAAAAAAAATAAGACCAACAACTAAATCAAACAAAATATTGGTAGATAAAATCCATAGTTTCACTGACATTTGAATTTTGTTGGTATCTCAATGTTTCGTGAAGACATAGAATTCTATTCCTACAAGAACCTGAACCTACTATAGAACCTGTGTGCGTATTTCATTAAGGGGATATATTAAATAACGATTATTTTGTTCATATTGAACAAAATTAGCGATATTGAATTACCTCCCTTAAATTTGACTCAAAACCTGCTCCACTGTCAATTATTTTCATTCAAAATTAATTCCAAAATCATTCATCTTGCTAATTTCACAATGTTTATAACTGTGGCTAATACAAAATAAGAAATAATTTCTTCGATATGAATGAAGTTAGAATAAATTGTGAAAAATTCTGGGTATGTGACTATTTGGAATGAATGTGAGCGATTCAGAATGGTAGAGTACGATGGTAGTCAATTTCATATCGTCTCTAACTACATTTATTACCTTTGTGTAACAAAGTCCACGAACTTGTTTTTGTATGTGACCCGTCAATCAAAAAGGGACCATCTGGGTAGTGCGTAAAGTGTCGACCCTAGTCAGACTGCGCGGACTGCGCAGACTGACTAGTGTCGAAACTTTTCGCACTATACCAATTTTCTAAATCTAGAATAATCAATCTACCTTCCAGTGAAAGACTTTTTGAAATGCTACTTCTTGTTGACCTATGCTGGGTCAAATCTCTTTTTCAATACGTCATTTTTCAGAATATTCGGATGGTCCCTTTTTCGCGCGACGGGTTACATATAGAATTGTGCATCTTCGCGGACCATAAGAGTTACATGTAATGAGGTTGCCCTTTGTACTTGCACGCTCCTTTCGCGTGAACATTCAAGGAAGGTCTAAAAAGAGGGCACTTATATATCATTTGTTGAAAAAGACTTAATACAACTTATGTATAGTAAGAACATCGTAAAAATAGACAAGTTGAATGATTTGGAATGGTTCTTGAATTAATTTAAATCGTTTTTATGACCGAGTTTTGAATGAAATGAAGGAAAAGTGGGAAATATCTTAATTTTCGTCCTTTCGGGTGAAATTGGCAATATTTCATTACCTCCCTTTAATGATTTTTTCGTACTTTTCCGTTTGCGTAACTAGACCAATAATATATATAAAGTTTAAAATCCACCTCCTGCAATTATAATCGTGCAATGATTTCATCAAATTGATTGAAAGTTGTTCGTTTTGAACGATTTCGAAGCTTTCTTTGACAATTTCGGGGCGGTGTTGTAGAGTTATTTGAGGAGGTGTTTTGAATGTATTCTTGACGCGCTGTTCGCACGATGTAGAATAATTTTGATGGAGGTGCTTGTGGATGTAACATTGTTACTACATTTAACGACATCGTGAAATTGACATTCATCTCGACCAAAACCATTTCAAATCACTAGCACAGCGCTCCATTCATTTCTCATACTCACTCAAACCATTTATAAACACCCAAAACTCACCGAAAAAGACAAAATCAACAACTTCATTCAAAATAGATTTAGCCAGTAAAAATATCGCGACTTCACTGACATAATTAAAATGGAAGCATCTATTAAGCTATTTATAAATCATGTACGCATATTTTATTAAAGGGAGGTAATAAATATTGCTTATTTCATTCATCCTGAACAAAATTAGCGACATTTGACTACCACCCTTTAATTTCACTCAAAACCCACTTATCGCACTCACTCAATTTCACTCTAAAATTATTTGTCAATTTCACGATGAAAATAACTGTGACTATCGAATAAAGTGAGAAAATTGGTGAAATGCTTGTTGTGAAATCTGCTTGAAGAAAGTAACCAACATTCAATTAGATTGAGAAAAAAAGCAGATGAATTAAATTCTCTCAACAGAATTCAAGGACCGTTAAAGTGTTTCCATGCTAGACTAAGTCAGTACAGTAAACAACATTATGAAATTGACATTCATCTCGAAAAGAAAACCTTTCCAAATCACTCGCTAGGAAAAAGAATCGCGATTTCACTGACATAATTCAAATTGTAAGCGTCTGATATGTTCTTGAAGAAATGGGAAGCAAATGATAGAACTGGTATGCATATATTACAACGTTATCTTCATCCTGAACAAAATTTGCAATTTTGGATTACCTCGCATTAAATTTATTAAAAATTCGCTCCACACACCCATTCAATTTCATTCGGAAAAATAATTCCCAAATCATTCATCCTTACAATTTCACGATGTTTGTTAACAGTTTGTGAAGTGCGCACATTCTGACCATCGTCGTTGAGTTTTGCAGCAAGCTTCCGAAGAATGGATGAGTACAAAAAAGTTTCATTTTTATCATCTTGTAAAAGGACTAGCAAGTCTGACTAGTCTTGAAAACGACTGAATACTATTAATTGGTTCTACTTAGTTTTGGAGTACAGTTAACAACAGCGTGTAATTGATAAGTTGAATGATTTTGGAATGATCTGGAATGAATTTGAATGATTATGTTTATAAATAGCTTCGCATTTCTTCAAGAACCAATCAGACGCTTACAAATTCAATTATGTCAGTGAAACCGCATTTTTTTCTAGTAATTTATATTTTGAATGTAGATGTTAATTTTACCTTAAGTCATGTTGGAGCCTTTTTGAGTGGTTTGAATGAGTTTTGTAATGAATGAATTGAGCGCTGAGTGAGCGAATAAGGAAGATTGTTATTGAGACGAATGTCAATTTCACGATGTAACCAACTGTAGGTTATGAAGCTTGGTATTAAACTAGATTTCGAATAAGGTCTCGATTTAAGTTTCCATGAGTTCAGACAATGATCACCTTGACAGAAAATATTATATTTGAGCCTGTGCGCGGGATTTCCAACAATTTCAAATACGCACAAAGCCAAGACTCTGACCAGCCTGAGCATGCGCACAGTCTAACCAGAGTCTTCACAATGCGTTTAGTAGATAGATAATGTCTCTACGTATCTGTAGACCATATCATATAACTTTAATATTACAGTGTGTGACTGTCTACACTACCGTGTGTTAGCACCTCACCAGGGACTCTAAATATACTGTATACTAAATAGTATATTTAGGCTCCGGGACCTAACCAACATTTCAAATTGTTGGAAATGTTAAGGACATGCTCATTTCTAAATGCGATAAGGTAAACGAAATATTCCTAATATACAAAAAAGAGTATTGTAACCATACAGTAAAACGTGTATTAAGGAAGTGGACCCGTAGTAGATTCGCAATTTTCTGCAGTATTGAACTTTAACAGTGTAAACCCAGCGTTCCTAATGATTTTCATTAGGAAACCTCGGTTAAAATTTTGAAAGTTCATGAGTGCCGAAATGTTGCGGAAATATCACGGTTCCACTACCTATAGCGACCACACGGCCTCATGGTGTATGTTTGAACTCGGCCTTGCCCTTTACCTTCTTCTTAAAATATTGAAATTCAGGTCAAAATTTATATTTTGTAACTACTAGTGTTAAAACCTCCGTCTGCGTTAAGAGAAAAAAATCGCTAATTCGTGAAGTTTTTTTGAATATTTTGTCTTGCTTCAGTCTTATGAAAGATGAATTTCAGAAAAATACATATCAATCGACAAACAGCAACTTTTTCGTAAAACGCATAATCTGTCGCATAAAGTGAAATATGTAAATGTAATTTTGGTCACAAAAGATACGCCCACGAGCAGGAGCGGAAATGTAACGGTATTCAAATTCGAGTCAAAAATGTTGCGGGTCATAAATATTCATTAAGTAAGACCTATACTAAAATCATTGCGTCACTATCATTTGCATTACCGAATATTGGAATGACAAATTCAAACATATATTTGAGAATAAAAATCTAGTTTTAGTGTACACAATCGTCTAAGATCATTGTCTTACTTTTTCGGAAATGTTCACGAACACAGACGGGGGCTTTAAGGATGATTTTCTTTTATTCCAGCATCTTATAGAACCCTTGACCCTGACAATGACATTTGCCCTACTTACTTCAATTACTTCAATTTAAATTATAGGTTCGAGGAGTGTATTTGAACAATAATATCAATAACATTTTCTCAGACTTTGGCCTTCTTTCTAAGATCTTCATTTAAGCAAATTTCACTTAAGCAAATTTATGTTTCTTCTGATTCTTCTGATTCAAGTGGAGCGATACTTGGCCCTCCTGTTCCTCAAGTATTTCTTGTTCTGAAAGCGCTCGCGATGAGTGCAATAGCCTTTCTCAATAGAAAAGTGTTTGCGGTCAGTGCTTTTGTATTCTAAACGGCGGACAGAAACTATATTGGCGCACTAAAAAGATGGCCCTTTTCTCTTTATGGGTCGCAATTATGAACTTTGGAGAAGGCTTTTGTACCAAAAAAGAAAGTTGTAAGCATAATTATTAAGGGAGGGGATGTTATAAAAAATACTATTGTATAGTAATTAAAAAGCGTAATAGCCGACAGAAAACCTCGGTTAAATGCATCAACGGTGAAAGCGACGTAGAATCTCGTACTACGTCGAACTAACTGTTGTTAACGTTGTGTTCACTATTTAGCTACAGTGTCTTATAACCCATAATTAAATAATGGATCGTTGCACTTAAGGTTAAGGTTGATCAGCTTTTTATTTACATTCACCTATTTCTGTAGATAGTCGACACAAATGACTCCAGATCTTAAATCGTAGATTTGTTACCAAACCCTCGTACATGTAACTTCAGCTCGGCCAAGCTGAAGTTCCGAGGCTTTGATAACCAAGCGATGGAATGCGTTCACTTTCTCTAAGCACACAAATCCTCTAGGTTTTGTGATACTGTTATTAACACGCATTAACAATATTTGCTGACTATCTTTTGAAAAAAAAAAACACACGAAAATATTTGAAAGAAAATTCGCCAAATTACATCACGGCTAAGCCACACCCTGTCAGTTTAATAATACGGCAGCATGTAAAATAAAATGTTTACCGGTTGCTTTTATTTACAAACTTATTGTGTCGAGCCCGACTAGCTAAGCCGTGACTCAGTCGACTGTCAATACTGGGGTCGTGAGTTCGAACTACGGTTCGGCCAACTTTCTTTTGACAGACATTTTGTCAATGTGAGACGAGTAATTTGTCGCCTACCAATGGGTCTATGATATAGTATGATGCATAGATGGGATCAGCAGCTGGTGGCTCAGATGGAATTTTGAGGTGCTGGTGTGTAAACAACTTGAAATAATAGGTAGGTACACCAGCCATGGAGGTACAATTGCAATAATGTTAAGAGTGTACCAACAATTCAAAATATTGTTCGAGTTATAATCCAACATTGTTGCCTCGGCAGGGCGGAGGCTATGTGTCGGTTCGTTGCATTTAAGGTTAAGGTAAAACAAGTTTTTTTATAATTACTTAGTTTATAAATAGTCCACATTCTTTACATCGAAGGTTGACAACAACCCCCTCGTGACTTCAGCTTGGACAAGCTATAGGGTACGAGAATTTTGAAACGCAACGATAAAATGTGTTCACTTTCGATTAGTTCGTGTATCCTTTACGTTTTAAGATATAGTCCGTTTGACATCTATATGGACCAACATTTTCATTGATTACATAAAAATGCGGGAATTGTATGTGGTAAAATTTTAATTTCAGATTAATACCGTTCCAAAAAAAATGATTTTCAAAATGAAATGATTTCAAAATATTGATTTTGTGTATCTAGTTAATGTAAATATTTTCTCATTTTCCGGTCTTAAACACGAGGTGTAATGAGAGCTGTTTAGTTGTAAGAAAATGCAAACATATATGAAAAACACGTGGTTTTATTCTGAACATTTGACAGATGAAATGTCCATAATTCCTTATTTGGACATGCTAATTAGCATTTTTTTTTATTTTTTTTTTTTTCATTTAATTCCTCCAATATTGAAGATTTTTTTTTAACAAATATATCAAATGAAAATACAGTAAATAAGCACAGACATACAGTACAAAATAGACGAAAACATGTTGAAAGATTATTTAGTAGCTATGAAAATGCCTAAATCAATCATGGAATGGAAATTATACAGTGGGCGAAAAAGAAAAGGAGCCTTATAAAACATATATCATTGAAACGCTAAGTGCGTTTTCGCTAGGGGCAAAAAAACCCGCGAAAACACAATTGGCGACAATAACTCGCTGAAAAACCATTACTATGGTTACGTATTACCAACTTACCCTAAACCCAACGTACATGCTTTCTCGAAACGAAATAGAAAACATCTTTAAGGTAGAAGGAAGCACGTGTAGGCTGTAATAGTTATGCCCTTTAAAACGGCCTTTGGTAGAATGACCATATTACGTGGAAAAATCGGATCACATAGCAATAAAATTGCTCTTTAGAACTGTAAAAATCTAGTAGATTATCAAATAATTGGTTAATCCCAAAAAGAGCTCGCAAATACTGCTCATTGTCCATTAGATATAATGCATTGAGAACTATTTCTCCAAATTGCGCATGAATTTTTCTGAGGAAATTTTGAGAACAAACTTTGACTACTGGACAACGAGTCAAGATATGTTCCGTAAGGCTAACTTGTATGGATTCGTTACCACATCTATTACAACTAGAGACAAAGGTAGAAAGATATGCTATTAGCTGAGCCGTCGAGAAACAGGCACGCAACATATGCGGATACCGTGCACCAAATTGCCAAAGTGGAAATTCCCAAAAATCCTCCTGTATTTCACGATACAAAATAAATTGATAAGTAGAAGTTCTAATGTTCCATTCTCGAATACAATGATTTGACAAAGCTATTGAACTCGCTCTTTTCCAAATACTTTTATCTGGAAAAGAACCAGAATTAACAAACTGTTCAAGGAAGCCATACAAGTTATACTTATGCAACAGGGCTACAATGTCCGGAACAAACCCTACGCGTGAAACACCATTCATAAATGAGAAGAGACGCAACAAAAATAATTGTTTTACAGAACAAAGTCTGTTTAAGCGACAAAGTTGTCCAAGGAACAGAAACTTTCTCTTGTCGATCTCAGCTGCAATAGGATAAGATCCTAACATACCTAGCACAATATCCGTCCTAGAGCGTATATGTAAGCCTTGAATTTGCTTAAGACAAAGCCTGTGTGATCGTTCAAGAATAAGAAGATCGTTTTCGGAACATGAATTATATAATTCAGATCCAAACAATGCACGAGGAAGTACAATTGATTTATATATACGATGACTTGTTAGCGGATTTAGACCATTCCTGTGTATTCCGTCTTTGATTAGACCAAAAAACGTGCCCCTAAGCTTACGATCTAAACACTTCACATTATCAGACGATCTGTTGCGTTTTGTACACAAAATACCCAAATGGTTATATTCTTCTTTCTCTGTGATAGTTGTATTACCCAAAGACCAAGTCTTGCAGCGATTTATGAATGATTTTTTTGACTCATTGAAAGTAACTATAACGGTTTTCTCTGTGTTATATTGGTATCGCCATTTGCACGTATATTCATAACAAATGTCAACCATATCTTGAAGCGAATTGCATGAGAGTGCCAGGAGAGTCATGTCGTCCGCAAACGACGGGGCGCAAAAGTCGATACCCTCAATTTGCAAACCTAATTTACTTGAAGATAATTGTTCAATAAGTGAGTTGATATAAACGAGATACAAGAACGGGTACCAGACCCCGCCTTGTCTGGTTCCCTGTAAAACTGGGAACCAGTTTGAGTGGAAACAAGAGTAGACTACACAGCTGTACATATTAGAATGCATAGCAATTACAGTATGAAGTAATTTCAGCGGTACACCAGTTTATGAAGTTTAAAAAATAACCCATCGTGCCAAACGCGATCAAACGCCTGTCGGGCATCCAAAAAACATGCGTATAATTTAGATTTTTTTTCTTTACAGAAATTAATACCTTCCCTCAGGATAAATGAAGTCATAACGCTACTCATTTGGGTCTGAAAACCACCCTGTAGTGCGTGAATAGGCGAGTCTAACGATGTCTGCAACCGGACAAGTAAAATTTTTTCATACTGAAGACGAAAGTGTTATAGCCCTACAACTATTCGGATCATTTTTTGGCTTCCTTCCTCCCTTATGTAGAGTGATAATTGTACCAAGTTTCAAAGCTGGAGGAACATAGGAATAACAAAACATCAAATCAAAGAAAAACGTTAAGTAATGCTTTAAGACACCGCCTCCGTAAACTAAATGTTCGTTATTAATGCGATCGTAGCCACAGGCTTTGCCAAATTTTAAAGAATTTAATGCAGTTATCACCTCGCTCTGAGAAATGTGATCACCATCACTTACGATTGGTGTCTCTCTTAACAATTTAACCTTTTTAGACACAATATCGAAATGACGTGAATCATACACGTCACAGTCAACGTCAGAATATAAAGACGCAAAATGTAAACCCCAGGCCTTACATATCTGCTCCGGATCTCTGTAAGTGTTATTGCCAAATCTAAGTTCGCTAGAAGCGTTTTGATCGACTGTTTGTTTCCTCCTGTTGAAAAGCCGCCAAAATACATTACTATCTAACTCACAAGCATAATCTATATCAGCATTCATTTTTTGCATGTATTGGAAAGAACAAAATCTGTTATTTTTTCTAAACAACCGTTTGGCATTCTTGTAATCTCTATAAGGTCTTTCAATAGGGTCTCTTGGCCTACCAGCCTCAACCCACATCCTGCGTTTATTCCTCATGAACGCATGGTGCTGTTTGAGGCTGTCCGACCAATAAGGTTTAAGATAGGATTTAAATGAGGAGTAAGGGAGATAACTCGTACTCGCCGCTGATATACTGTATACTATACAATCATACAAACAATCGATGTAATTGTGAATATCGTTAGTGGGAATCTTGTCAGCACTTTTGTGCAAAGTGTTATCAAGATACTGTGCATAACTTGATAATTGCTCATTCGTAGCCCTTTGCCATTTTACCGAATTATTTGTAAAGTTATACGTACAAAAACTGACATGAAATTGTAAATTAAATACACCGGGGCGATGTGACGAAACATTTAAACAATCATCATCAAGTATACAACATGATATTACTAAATTGGCTAGGCCATTATCAACTAAAACATGGTCGATTAAAGTTCGATATTTACCATCGTATGAAACATATGAGCTACTAGCACCAGTACAAATAGGTAATGTTGTTAGTACACTCATATTAAACAAAGAGGAAAACTCACGTATAGCTATGCCCCTTGAATCCAAATTTTTCATGTACATATTACCGTTTAAGTGGGCATTAAAATCTCCCATTATAACTATTTTTCCAAGCTGCGAATACATACCAATTACATCGTATAATCTATCTATACATTCTCGATAAACTGATATACTGTGATTAGCACTTGGTAAATAAACTTGAAAAATATACAAGAAATCATTGGTTGACTGCTGAAACTGAATACCAATAATTCTGTCATTATCAATATTTAAAGGTGTAATAAGAGAATTATATTTCTTTTTCCAAAGGAAAGCTACGCCACCTTTCCCAACTCTGTGCTCTCTAGTATTAATAATCCACCATTGACTATTTGTTGTAAAATATTATATGTATACATGTGGTTTGATAGGCAATATTGCCTTTATTTCCTGAAATAAACATTATATATAAATATTTAACCCTGAGTCACATACACCAAGACCACAATAGTCCGAGTGGATACTCTCAAGAAAATGTAACTCGTTTGCAAAAAGCCAATGTTCGGAAATTCCAATTATATCTAATGATTTATAATCGAGTAATTTACTTAAGTAATAAGAACTTGACATCAGTCCAGTTGAATTCCATGTACAAAAATTAAGTAATGATCATCGTAATCACGATCCTCGTAGTCGTCACCGTTGTAATCGTACTGATAACCGTCATATCGGTTTTGCGTATCACAGTTATCGAAGGTCATGTGAACTAAAACTTAAATATCTCACGATTAGTACCGTTATTACTCGCCTGCTCATGTAGTTTTCCTCGAGAAAATCTCAACGACTTCATCAAATAAAGCTTTTTGATTGGTCTAAATATGGGGAATATGGGGTTCTTCTCAGATTAGATAAAAACAATTATCAATTATTTAGTCAAATGTTGTTTTTTAACTTAAGAGAGAATACACTCAGATTTCATATCCTAGGGAAGTAAAAATAATCGAAAAAAAAAAAGAGTTTTATAAAAATACTCGATTTTATTGTAAAAAAATTATTCACTTAAAATCATTCACTTTTACCCGACCCCTATGCAAATCAGAAATGTTTTTGGTCAGACACTTCGCTTTTCCGTTTAATACAGACACAAGAAGGTATGACAGACTGGCAGTTAACATGTAGACAGACGGACTAAATCATTATTTGACATCCAAAAATTCTGAAAACAAAATTTTTCATGGCATTAGATGAAAAATATGATATCACAAGAAAAATAAGTTTTATCAATTCGATTCTTAGATTTTCGGCGAAATGTTGGTCCATATAGAAGTCAAACTGACTATACAGTTACTTACACGCGTCAATTATCGAATATTTAAAGAACCTAAACTACTGTACAGTAGACTAGCCAAATTACGTCATGGCTAAGCCATGCCCTGCCAGTTGTATAATAACGGAGAATACATAACCATCATGACTCATAAGACAACGACTATTATCACCGAGGATAACAATTTAACAGAATTAGATGTCCATCATACATTGTAACAGTAGAGCGAAACACCTAGGAAAAATGAAAGAGATTGATGTTCTGATTTTTTGCTTGATTAGCATGTTAATTCCAATTCTGGGAGCTGCATTGAGCCTTAACTTCGAGGACTGTGGTAAGAGCTTATATTATTTTTTGAAGAGCAATTTTTGAGGACTTGTGAACCTGAAAACCTAACCAGTCTGTATGAATACGCAAAAAGGAAGATTTCTTCAAACTTATTCAGTCCGCGTCAATTTACCTAAGACTATTAATCGCAAGGCTATAAAAACAATAGTCGGTAGTTCGAACCCTGTCTCGTCTATTTTCGTCCGATAATTTTTGCAAAAAGTCATTGTGACGCAAGGGCGTAACTCTCATTACGCAATTTACGCAAGTGCGTAAAAGAACTAATCATTTTTTGAAAAATATCGTTGATGAATGATCATAACACCGAAACTACAGCTTTTGCAAGCTGTAGTTACGATGTTTTGATTATCACCAACGCTCAAATCTCAGAAAAGGGGAGCGAATTGAGAGCATTCATCTTTTGACACAGTCCACATATCGCCTTTATCCTATATATGTTTTGGGTTGTCGCCTTTTCAGTGCGTATTAATTTCAAAGTCCTAGATACGCCCATGTGACACAAGTCATTTGTCTCCCACTAATAGTCGTATGATAGGTAGTACATTTAAGAGGAATAAGAAGCTGGTAGTTCGGATGAATTGTTGTTTTTGTTCTCGTGTAAGAAACGACAGAAGGCTATGGTTAGGTGCACCAGGCAATGCGATAAACGTGTTATATATGTATTGTTGAAAGCGCCGATAAATTCCATGCAAATACAAATGAAAATTATTTAGAATGAAACTGAGAGTTGTTTTAATAAATATATCGTCACACCTTTAAGTACTGATCAGCGTTTTTAGAACTTTTGAATCCTTAAGTTTAGGGCGCTCTAGAAACTCTGGATAGCGTGTACTGAGTGTATGTGTGTGTACCATGCATCTTGTGATTAGAGGATATTATATGAGTGGTCACTCAATACCAAATTTTTAATGAGTCAAATTAAATATTCTCCTTATATTATGACCAGATTTTTTTATTTTATTATTATTTTTTTTTTTTTTTTTTGATAAAACAAGGACATTCCAGGTATTCATCGATTCCAGTTATTCTGCAAAACATAGAAGGGTGTTTGCGAAATGACGTCCGCAACTACGTAATGACGTTATTTTCAAAACGAAAAAAAAAGCATGTTGCTTTCTGTTCTAAGATCATTTGCATAGTAATTTCATTATTGTAATAACACTCGTGTAATATGAAAAATATTCAACGGGGTTATTTCATCCACTCACTCACGTGCGAGAAGAATGACTGGCTAGTGTTCTCCGACGTATAGTAGCTTTCAAAAAACGTTATTCTTGGTGTGACTCCGCCTTAATTGTTTATCCAATGGGTTATGGAAATTTAGTCTGTTCCAACTTTAATCTTTTTTATTTAGTGCAATGATAATTGAGAGTCGACCAGCTCTTCGTTCAGGATGACAAAACGGCGCAATATGTTTTCAAATTATATTCCATTTTGCATGCAAGTGCACGTACGAAGCGAGATATTATTTGCTAATAGTTTGACCGTTTTGTCAACGCAGGTTTGTATTTGTTTCGCGTTTTTGACGTTAACTTGTCTCGGATGAAAAAAACGGCAAAAGACTATTGATATGTGTGCCGCTTCTCATGTATAACCGAAATATTCTTTAAATCGACATTACATCCCGTACATAAGATACATGTATAACTATTTTAGGCTCTGATGGTGCCAAGGTAGAGTCGATCGACGTTGATCCATGTGAAAGTGATCCCTGTCTTCTTCATCACGGGACCAAGTATAAAACTAAGATCACATTTACAGCACGTAAGTGAAATGCCTATACAGGACAAAAACAATTGTGTACGGGGTATCATTTCTTAAACGTTTTGCTAACGTTGTTATACTGAACGCATGGTAGAGGATAATGACACCTTGTGTAATTTCCGAGGATTTTCGGAAATACATGTATTTATTGAATGAGCCTTGTGCTTTTCCCTTATTTCAGCTGAATTCGAAACTTCCTTTTTAGCTCGACTGTTTTTGTAGAAAACCCGAATAATTGCTATAGCCTTGGTGTCGTCGTCGTGCAAAAACTCTGATATTTTGTGTAACTCTGGTTGCACTGAAGGATTCATTTGTAACTTTGCACACATTTTCACCATTAAAGAGCAACCCACACTACCAAGGGGAATAACGCAAAATATGCCCCTTTTTCGACTTAGATATTTTCTACCACCCAGCACTCAACAGCTGAGCGTAGGCACCCGTAGACCTTGCTCTTATTGTTGGTTGTTTATTCAGATAACAGTTACTTAAAATTAAGCCAAGTGCTTTGTTATTCAAGGCCCAGATAGTATATTCTTAGACTTTGAATATTAATCATTTTTGATAACTGACATTACTAAAATTTGTAAATATTTCGGTCAAAAGTAAAATTATCAGTATGTCTTAAAATACTACGGCTGTTCATAGTTATTTCCTGCAGCATATTATTTTGTTGGACTGTCTGTCATAAGCCGAATATTTAGTAGCTGGATATTCAAAAAGTTTCGACCTTCGTACCTTTTAATACATGTATACATCTTAATAGCATGTCCTTAACATGATTCAATATAAAAGAATTGACAGTTAAGAAAATCGTGAAATTGATAAGTTGAAATGACTTTGGAAATAAAATTGAATGAGTGTGTGGAGCGAGTTTTGACTGAAATTTAAGGGAGGTAATCCAATAATCTCTATTTTCGTTCAAGATGAACAAAATTAGCCACATTTATTACCCCCCCCCCCCTTTAATAAAAGATGTATACAGGTTCTATGAACAGCTTTTTATGTCTTCATGAACACATAATACGCTTACTAAATCTAATTATGTCAGTGTATATTTCTACCGATTCAAATTTTGAATTTTATTGTTGATCTTATATTTTTTAGTGAAATTGAATCGTTTTTGAATGGTTTGAGTGATCTTTTGAGAGCTTATAGATAAACAAAGATTTTATACACACAACTTTCTACAATTGTATTTTTTCTTTGCAATAAATACATCCTGTCATTTGAAAATATGTACTCTGGCATAGGAAGTGGGGTAAGAACGGAATTGTAACACAAATATAACGTGTTCTAGCAGGAGTCAGTTTTCTAATTTCATTTAAGAATTTCCCCCCTTTCGTCTAAATTCATCCCATTCGTCACACTTTTCAAAAAAGTATAAGGTCAAGTATACTTCCCCTGACCACTTTCTCTAATCGTTATATCTCTGTATTTAAAGATCGGGATCATATTGTTTCATCGCTGCTCGTCTTTCTTCTCACAAACGAAATTGACAACATGTACCTATAAATTCATTTTAAATCTCTCATTTCACCTTTTCAACACAAATCATAAATTACTTCGAAATTATTCGATATGCCAATTTCACGACGTTTCCACCTGTAATTCTACATTTACTTTAGTTAAACATCTTACGGGGCCATAAACTCTTCAGTGAAGGAGATGGATATTCGTACAGTAAGTTACATCGTAACATTGACAATCACCCTAATCAAAACCATTCTAAATCGCTCACTCAGCGCGACATCCATTCCTTCAAAATACTCACTCAAACCATTCAAAAACCCACTGAAAAAAAGAATCAACACCGTCATGTAAAATTAAATTTGATACAAAAAAACACCATTTCACTGACATAATTCAAATTGTAAGCGTCTCATAGGTTTTTGAAGAGATGGGAACTTTTATGCTTTTTTGTTAAATGGAGGTAATCATTATCGCTAATTTTGTTCATCCCAAAATTTGCGATAATGAATTACCTCCTATTAAATTCATTCAAAACTCGCTCCACACACTCATAAAAATTCCATTCCTTAATCATTCGAAAATCATTAACATAGTCAATTTTACGAAGTTGTTAACTGTATGTAGTTAAAAAGCACGTACCACTTACCACTTCAACACCAAAGCTGAATCTCTTTCAGATGAAAACACAACCACGGCTACAAGTAAGATGGATCTTGAAATGATGGGTATAAAGATCCCTTTTCCCGTCCCGTCTGACGCTTGCAAGACAGGTCTTCACTGCCCCATAGTGAAAGGTTCTATACAAACTGGCCATACTGAAATGTTATGTAGCCCCATCTATCCAAAGGTATGTGTTATTTATGTGGAGTGATAAGAGGACGATCTTATTTTCTTGGCAACTTATTTGACGCATAGCAGAATGAGTAAATCGGCGATAATACACAAATCTCTTCCTGCCGTCGTTTTGTCCCCGTCATACCCTAGTACCTTCTTCCCACCTCCACTTTCTTACTATTCTAGTGTCGTTATTATCTCGATGCTTCTGCATTAGACCCCCTTCTACCTATTTTCATAACCCCTGGGCATACTCTCCTTTCCTTCTTTTCACCCCCTTAATCTATTTTGCTTCCCATCTATAGTATTTCAAGAAGCTTTTTGTATATGTGATTGCGATAATTTAGCTCTTTCGTAACCATGAATTTCCTTACATAGAACTTGAACAGCTCAGCTTCTCTTCGAAGTTGAAAGTAGAATAGTAGAGTGCTCGCTAGAAGTCATTTTTTTTTTTTTTTCATTTCTTGTATGCAAATGTAATATGACAAAAAAAACAGTAAGGTGTACGTCTATTTAAGTATTTTCCTGATCTTGCTTTCTTTACCACCTTTATCTGTCTGTTCTTTACCTCGCTTATCTGTCTGTTCTTTCCCTCCGTCATTAAACGTAGAATTTGATTATGAGGATCTCAAACAAAGATCGTTTTTCGTAAATTTTCATATGGGATGGTAGAACATCATGATTCAAAAAGTGCAAAAAAGAGAAGGGTTCTACAGTTAGTTACATCGTAAAATTGACATTCATCTCAATCAAAACCATTCTAAATCAATCACTCAGTGCTCCATTCATTCATTCCAAACACTCACCCAAACCATAAAAAAGCCTATAGAATAAACAACGTCATTCAAAATGAATTTGGATAGAGTCAATCGCGATGTCACAGACAGACATAATTAAAATTGCAAGCGTCTAATAGGCTTTAGAAGAAAAAAAACGCTATCTATAGAGCTTGTATGCATATTTTATTAAAAGGAGGTAATCAATAACGCTAATTTTGTTCATCCTGAACAAAATTTGCGTTATTGGATTACCTCCCATTAAATTCACTCAAAACTCGCTCTACACATCCATTCAATTGCATTCCTAAATCGATCCAAAATCATTCACCTTGTCAATTTCACAATGTTGTTAACTGTATCTTTGTCAGCCTGCGCAGCCCGTTCAGGATGACTTCATTTTGTATTTCTCTAATTTCCAAGATAATGCTTTTCGCAAGACGGGTCAGATATTCTTTTAATGCTATTTTAGAAGGTATATTTGTGATCCGGAAGGCGTAAAACATATATCAGTGCATTGCGTTATTCGTAGACCCTTGTGAGTCTGTACACGTTGCACAACCTGGTTAAGGTCAGATCTGTTTTCTGATTTTACTGAATCAATTCGACTTTTCTGTAAATGATTTTTTGACCTGTACTAGACTTGGATTTTTTTGTTCAAAAAATTATTCGATGTTGTTTACATATATTCGTTCTTTTCTTTTTTTCTCTCATAACAAGACACATTTGATCGATTTTTTAGGTTAAGCTCTTTGGAAAGTTCAGAATCCTAGACGATCAAGGCGAGAATATGGTTTGCATCAGAGTTCCTCTACAAATTGTCGACTAATTGTCTTACCTACGGAAACAGAACCGACATATATGCCCTGCGTACATGATGAAAAACGGTGCTAACTGTTCGCCAATTATACCCCGTTCGCCAATTATACCCCGCTTTGCACGTCACAGCACGTGCAAAGCGGGGTATAATTGGCAAACAGTTTGCTCCATTTTGTCAACCTGATCTAACATATGACCATGGATTTACTATCGTATCCGGATCTGAAGACAAGCTTTTGAAGCAATATTGAGGAAGTTCTAAAATTTGAAAACTGGTCCAAAGCCCAACCCAAAGTATATTGAATCTTATATTTAACGTATTCATAGAGAATATGATTTAAATAGGTCAAATTAAAAGCAGCTGCAGAAGACAATTTTTAGCTTCTTGTTGTTGTTGTATCTTCTTGGGAAGACTAGATAGTGGAAAATACAGAAATTGCATTTTACAACCATTTTTCGGGATTCTATTGGAATGTGATATGAGCCTGTGCGTGACATTTCCAACAATTTGCGTGAGGTGCAAATATTGATTAGCGTAGATAGCAACCTACTGTAAATGCAATGTTACCTGATGGTTTACAAGTATTTTGAGACCTTATCTATCTACTAAACGTATAGTGCAGACTTTGGTTAGACTATGCGGATTCACAGGCTGGTCAGAATCTTTGCTGTGTACATATATGAAATTGTGGAAATCTTATGGACAGACAGATATATTATCTTAATATTAATACCTCTAGCTTTGTGTAAATAACAAATATTTTGATTATTAATTTTGTAAATACTGTTATTGTTCAATACAAGAGAATGATTGAATTATTTAATTATTGAAATTAGTGAAGTAGAGAGTTAATAGTCCATGAGCCAGAATGGGTTTTGTTCCCCCCCCCCCCCCAGGGGGAATTTTGTAGACCATATTTTTCTAAAAGTCCATGGTATGTAGAACATTTTGAGACATGTTAGCACTCTGGCGAGTGGGGCTTTTGTAAGATACGTTACTTTAAAGTAGCACACCCCTCAAAATTTTGAAAATGTATTTTAAAAGAGTACCCAAAAAATTGAAGTCAAAATGACAAAATGTTGACTTCTTATACATATATTTGTGTTGCTGATTAACTGTAGAGTCCATTTATGGAATATTTTCAAAAATCTGGTCATCTTAAGAGTCGTGATATTGCAGTAAAATACGTTACCCTTAAATTTCATAGAAAACTATGAATATAGAAATCAATTGTCTATCCTTGCCTCACTGGGAATTTTGTTAACATTGCCTGTTTGATAGTCCATGGTATAAAGAACATTTTGAGACTAATTAGCACTCTGACAAGTGGGGCGTTAGTGAGATACGTTACCTCAAAGTAAATTACCTATCAATTCTTCAAGACAAGATTTTAGGTTTGTACAGTGTAAAAATGAGTCAAAATGACCAGAAGTGATCTTTTTATACCAAAATATATGTTGCTGAATGTATGTAGAGCAAATTCATACTAATACTTTGTAAATAAATCCCCCTTGAAGGCATGATTTGGAAGTAAAATACGTTACTTTTGAATTTCAAAGAAAGGCACATAGATAGGAATGATTTTTCCATAGCTGCCCCATTGGGAAGATTGTTAACATTGCTTTTCCTAAAGGCTATGCAATATTGAGCATTTTGAAGCATGTTAGCAGTCTGGCCACCGGGGCAAATGCGAGATACGTTACTTTAAAGATACCAACCCATAAAATTTTCATTAAACAATTTCAGTTGTTTGTCTTGTTATAGAAATTACCTGTAATTTAGTAAAAATTAAATAATATTGTGTTTTGTTAATGATATTTGTGATTCTGGAGATATTTGAAGCCCATTTACATTATGACTTGAAAAATATAGCCCTTACAAGCAATGCATGGGAGTAAAATACGTTACATTTAAATTTCGATTTAATGTATTCAAATGAAATGTTATAATCATCAATGCTCTACTGTGTTTTTCTATGAGCTTCTGTTCTTTGGGAGATTTTAATTTTTTATGCATCTGGCAATCAAGCTATTTGCAAAATACGTTACTCTACAGTAACCAACTTACCCATCAATTACCATAGGTTTATTCATATCTCATCTGATTGCAATTATTGTAAAATCCCTAATTGTCAAAATTAACTTTAAACCACACATGTTAAAAGTATTTTTAAGGTATCAATATAAATCTGAATCATTTCAAAACTCATTGTAGTTTTAAAAGCGTGCAAAATACGTTACCATTTATTTATTGGTATAATTATTATTGAGATGCTATCATAGTTTATGGAAATGCACCAAATTCAATGTTGAGGCAGCTTCCAAACACAATGTTGAGGCAGCTTATGGTTTCTTCTATGTTTGAGACTTTTTTTCACATTTTTAGAATAAAACACAAGTTATATATGTTACTTCTGATGATAAGCGACAGTTTTCATTGTAAAAATGATGACCAAATAGATGAAAAAAGCGGTTCCTACAATATTTTTTAAGCAATATTTCCATCAATCTAGTACAGAAAAGTTAAAGATATTTCTTAAGAGTTGATCATGATTGTAGCCCAGTTGGTAGCACATTGGATTTGGTAGCGCATTTGATTCCATATCAGAGATACAAGGTTTCATCAGCCAGAACAAACGAGTCGATTATCATTCATCTTCATTGTATAAGCATCTAGAGGCTTTAAAAGGATGATGTGATGAATGGGATAATGTGTACGATAAATACAAGGAATTCATGGTTAGGTGGATAAGCCACCTCGATAAAAGTGTTATACTGTTAAAATGGCCTGAAAATTCCTTGAAGCATTTTAGCTCTCTATTGTTTCCAATTGAATGCAAAGTACATTGCATGCCATCCTAGTTTTGCCAAGAAACTGCGCAATTCAGTTCAATACTGAAAATTTACATGAGTATGACAATATTATGTTCAAATGAATAGAACATTGCCATATACATTTTGATTTAGCTATCAACGAGAGTAATATATGTTACATTTAAAAGACCCTTTTTTTAAAAAATCAAATATAATTGCTGCTTCCAAAGGAAAATTAGATGCAATTGTAATGCTCTTGAACATGATTAGTTCTTACAAAAGTAAAGGTTTTAGTAAAACTAAGTAGCTTAAAAATGCTTTAACTTTGAACTAGATACAAACTACAAGTAATTTTTATGCAGAAAGAAACATATCTTAGATAGAATCAGAGCTTCTTTTATATCTTAACATTCTGAAACAATAAATGAATAATGATAAATTGCTTAAACAATAGGATTTTATCAATATCAAGCCCTCATTCAAATACAACCGAAGACTTGATTCATAAAAATAAGAAAATTGCATGATGGGTCTATAAGTCGCATGCTTATAAGAGCTTTATAGGTGTTTATGTGTAAATGGCTGGTGATTTAACATTCAATTTGCATTCCTGTTTGACATTGCTGACTGACTTTCAATATACATGTATATGCAGTTTGTGTTAAAGTAGAGAAAAAAATTGAAAAATGCCCATTCTAATTAATAAACTCATGGTTTTTGGGCATAACTCTCATATTTTTCTCATGTGCACAAGTACAAGACTCTTCTACTAACCATTAAGTTTTATTCTAAGTATTTTGTCACAATTTCTGACAAACAATTTGAAAAAAACATGCAGTAAAACCAAAATATCCATCTTAAAGAGAAACAATAATTTTGTTTTAAATGGCTACAGTATTGACACTGAAGTGCATTTAAGATAATTGCGACTTGTTTCATACAAATGGTAACATATGTTACTAGATTATAACCATCGGTATTGTGTCAAAACATCTATAGGCAACGAATAAACCCATGCACGAAATTAGAGATAAATGATATACATGTGACTAAGTAATTTTGAAAAAAAAGTTACAATTAATTAAATTCTTTTAGCTGTCATGCTGCATTGTGTGATTGATAGATATGTAATTGCACTGAACAGATACTTCCCTATGATGGATTAAACAATCAGTATAGTACGACACAAAGTACATATCCATATCTATCAAAAAGCCAGTATTTGTATTGAATATTTCAGGATGTTTGTAATCTCTAATGTAAAATGATTATCGCGATCTGTGCTGATTTAGAAGGGTGTAGGTATTTTGATTACAGCAATTGGATATACATGTATTAATGATTTGGTTATTTCAAAATTAGGATCTCAAATCTTGTTATCAAATTTTTAACTTTGTGGGATGGGATACTGCAAATGATACTAACTTCAATTTGTGTGATTTATCACTTTACATTAAAAGACAATATGTAAAAACTAGCATTTAATAAGAATTTCCTTCTTGGATGTTATGTAGATATAATATTGACTTCTCAATTAAGGTCTTAATTTTAATACCATAAGTGCTAGGGGTTCTTTGATCTTTTGTTGGTCGCGCATTTGCATTCAGTATCGATGCATTTTCTAAGAAACAGAAGTGAGAGCTATAAATTCAAAGAATTTTTATCCTTATTGAAAAAAAATAAAACAGTTTTAACGGGTTTTGGTAAAATATTTTGAGGTAACGTATGTTACAACATTCCTTTAGAGACATTAAGCATTTAATGTTATAAGGATATCAGTTATAAATGATATTCTTGTTTTAATATGCATAATCAGAGTAGTGAATTGCACCTGCCATTCTCCTTTCTGTTTATGAACGGCATATGAAATCACATTGTATTAAGGGCTTGAAATGACATGTGCTCAAATCTTTTCATTAAAACGTTTAAAACAAGTAAAATGCAGGCCAATAAAAACTATATAAATATGAATTCATCATATTTTCTTGTGAATTTTGCCAACAAGTGTTGACTTTGAATATTTTTGGTGCCCAAATGCCAACATCTTTATATAGGCGAATATTGAGGGACAATTTTGTAATTGTAACGTATATTTCACCTTTTTTCATGAATCATACAGGATTCTGTGGATGTTTTATCACTCATACTCAAGAGTCATGTATGAGATAGTACTAAAAATCGCAATTTGCCCAAAGATTTTCACAAAATTGGAGCAAATTGTAGCATTTCATAAGGATCTAGGGTGGGTGATTTCAAAGTAACGTATCTTACAAAAGCCCCACTCGCCAGAGTGCTAACATGTCTTAAAATGTTGCTTATACATGTACCTTTCAGAAAATCATAGTGAACAAAATTCCCCCTGGGGGGGGGGGGGAACAGGGGTCCCAGTAGCCCATAGTCTATAAGATGTAGGTGCGAGAAGCCAGATAATATGCATTTAAGAGTTAGAGATGACATTCCTTTATAACTCATATGAAATAAGAAATCAAATCGCACTGTGTTAAATTCGCGAAACTGTTTTATGCAAAACTATAAGTTTGAATTCATAAACACTTGAGTTGAAAAGGTAATTTAATAAATTCTTATAGACATCGAGGGGGAAAGACACATATGTCACTAATCTGTGGCACCATATACATGTATGCAAATATTAAATGCGTAAGCGTACTAAAAAGCTGCATGCAAAACAGTTTGTCTTGGATCTATGATTCTTTTCGGACAATCAGATGGTGACTAACATCACAATTGAAACGCGCATGCAAATGTGTACGACAAATTTGTGTTCGACATTTCATTTTATTCGCACCTAAATTGATAAATCCTCGTTTTATCGACTAGGACTACTATTGCGAGAAACATTAAGCTCACATTGAGTAAATGACGTTGTAAGGTATGCAACAAAGTAACATCTTACTTTCAGATTGCTCTGTTAAATTTAAGAGGAGGTAAAGGGTGGAAACTGAATTAGATATGAAAGGTGCATTGATTTGTTCTATTAAATTTTCTCAACCATCCTATTTTTCTACTGGTGAGTGCCAACAGTATTGAATGTTCCGACACTTCATTTCTACTAAAGATATTTTGCAGAATGAAAAATTATCATTTAAATGAAAATCGGTTTGATTTTAACTTCATGAATTATACAATATTCGCATTCGGAACACCACTCGGTCAATCTTACGATCAACCTCGGGTGTAAATATACGGACTTTGAAAATTACGGGAAAACCTGGCGGAAACTCGATGACGTCCGTTAAAATGATGTAAGCCCTACAATTTTTGAGTGAAAACATTCGACTAGCCAATTCTACTTGTTTAAGTCAAAAACACGAAATCTCAATTTCCTTATTGAAATATCTTTAAATTCGTAAAAAATGGTTGAAAATTTTTGAGAATGATTCGTCTTTCTAAACTCAATTATATTCTTAAAATATAAAGATTGCGCCTGGGCTGAAGTACTTGGTTATTTGCATTTTTTCCGGCTAACAAAATGCCTCATTTTGTTACATACCCATCCGCCTTGTATACATCCGAGGTCTGTTGCAAATTACGGAAATAACCGAGTGATGTTTCAAATGACAATATTCGGTCACAATGGAGATATTGATTTTAGGCCAAGATATGTCCTTACTTCTAGTGATCATGGGGAATTTCAAGGACTACATGTACTTTCAAAGAAAATGTTGGACTAGGTGTCAACTTTCATCTCTGAGTCCAGCAAAGGCATAAGTTTATAAATGAAAACCGCAAATTATATATTTTCTACAACCTCAGTAAATGAATTGCGTGGCAGACCCCATCAAGTCATTATCATATGACGTCATTGAATCAAAGTCAATTGTCGAAATAAAGCAGTATAAGCAAACTTTAAGAGATTGAGGATTGTAGAAAAAACAGCTTGTTGATGGAGAACCGAAATGTTGGATCTACAGACTTTATTCATTCTGAACGAACATCATCTTTTTCGAACAACGATGAAGTGCGCAAGCTATGTGATTTCGACGTTCTGCATTTATTTCTGATTAACGGCTTTCAGTAAATTCATAATCGAATGAAATGAGTCCGATCGAAAGCAAACATGCGCATAATTAAAGATATAATATCTCACTAGAGAAAAGGCAAGGCGTCGGTTAATGACCGTAATGTCGTTTCTACGGCCTTATTCAAATCATAGGTACGACATTTTAGGTTGCACAAGCACAAAGTGAGAAAGCTGTTTATTTACATGATTTTGCCTGCATATCAGAATCACACCAATCAGATGTTTCAAAATAGGATTAAAATTTCTGTCAAATAAAAAATCAGAAAAATTATCAAACGAAGTCAACCGAAATGCCAGTTCAAGGCACCAAAAGATGCTAAAGAAAATCTGAGACGATATCATATAACACATTAGCTCGATTATACTCACCATTAAAGCTGCAATTACTAAGTTTAGCAAGTAAAGTGAGTGTCAAAGACGATAAGCACCAACGCCGCTGTTCAAGATTACGAAGTACTCACGGGCGCTCTTACATTTTATCATTATATAAAATTGACATTCGCCACGATTAGAACCATTCTTAATCGCTCACTCAAAGCTCTATTTTTTTTCATTCCAAATACTCACTCAAACCAATCAAAAGTGCTTAAAAATCACTCAAAATGTTAAAAGCAACAACTTTTTCCAAAAAAAGTCACGATTACTGACTTAATTGAATTTTGTAAGCGGCTAATAGGATCGTGAAGACAAAAGCTTTTTATAGATCTTCTACTCATATCTTTTTAAATAGCGTTTATTTTGTTAATATTGAATAAAATCGGCGATAGATGATTGCCTTCCTTCAATTTAATTCAAAACTTACTCATCGCACTCACTGAGTTCAATTTCACTCCAAAATAATTCCCAAGTCATTCACGGTGTCAATTTCACGATATTCTGGACTGTAATATTGCTTTGCATCGTCATTTGATATCTATGAAGTGTGTGTGTCCCAGGAGGAAATTGTTCATGAGCGCCTTTTTATCACAAAGACAGGGCTAGGTTGGTATTGCTGTACAAATCAACGTGGAAAAGAAGTTCAACTTGATAATGATAATCCAATTCCTTCTTTCAACTATGTTTATCACAGAAACAAAAAACTTCATGTCATATTTCTTTCCACAGGTTTAAATTGACCATTTCTTTAAGTTCTCTTATTACAACTTTAAGAATTTCCTGGCATTCAGTTCTATCAGTACTTTGATCTCTTAGGCAAACGAATGTAAGCATCAGAAGAAGAAGAAGGAGAAAAAGAACAAGAAGAAGAGAGATTTTAAAGATTTCTAATTAGATCCTAACCTACCCCCTTTGCCTCTGGTGATCTGCCCCTTGTGGTCCGACATGTATAATTTTAGCTATTTTCGATAAAGGCCTATGAGGTGATAATCCATGCCAAATCTATAATTTCAAGGCTGAAGTGCGTCTTGTTCAGCTGAGCTAAAACACGAGCTATAGTTCCCGGCCTGTCATGCAAAACTCAAACTACCTTAGCCGTTTACCAAACACCATTATGGCTATTGTGATCACCCTCCGTCGGTCGTCCGTCGTCCGGCGTCTGTCAAACATTTTCAAAAGACATCTCCTCTTAAACAACTTTTCCGATTTACACCAAATTTTACAGGAATTTTCCCTAGGTGATTTTCTTAAAAAAAAACTAAAAGAATTGAGACCGGTTGTTAACTCTTGTTGCCATGGTAACAAAAATCGATATTTAAAAAGAATCTTTGAAAAGCTTCTCCTTCTAAACCAGAAGCCTAAAATGTTGAATTCGGTTTTATCAAGATAGCTAAAGTAATTACAAGGTGGCAGCCAGGGGCAGAACACTGAGGGAGCCTATAGGACTCTGATCAAATTAGACATCTTTAAAATTCTTTTTCTTTTTCTAAACCATGGGACCGTTTTACTAAACGTCTTACGAACAAATTGATCGTTAGTCAAAATCACAAATCGTCCCTGGCTTTTTTATTTATTGTTAGATTCTGCCTTGCAAAATCTCATTGGAATCGTCTTTAGAAGACGACTCAAATGGTGTTATGCATGGCAGAATTCCGTATTTAGTTAATCCTGTAGAAGCAACTACTAGGTCCTCATCAGCCTGTTTATTTGGCATGGATCATTAGTTCATCGACCTTTATGTAAATAGCTAGAATCATGATTCTTGGGTAGTCAGGTGGATGCAGAGCAATAAGGGGATGGGGTAGTACTCACGTTTCAATTAAGAAATCTTTAAAATTTCTCCGTCCTCTTAATCAGAACTCCAACAACCTTGATATTTGGAATAGATTATGAGATGATAAACCTTTCAGGACAAAAGGCTCATGCTGGTTTGATATCGCTCACCTTCTAGTCCTGGACTCAATTTATAATAATCAAATTTTCCACCTAAGTCATAATTGTACTTTTATGATTTGTGGCCACTAGGGTAAACAAAAATATCTCACTAAGGCCCCATTTCCCGTGATATCAAATGAAATTCTTCCCCTTTTCAAAAGGGTTCATCCTAGGGACTTAAATATATTTGAACAAAGTTCAATGAGGATTGGACCATACTTGTGGCATCTAGAGAATAAACCTGAAAACTGTCATTAAGGCCCATTTTTCCCGTGATGTCAAATAGATCTTTCCATGTTCGAAAGGGTTCTTCCTTGTGACTTGCTAGAAATTCTGTCCAAGGTTCATGACGATTGGACCATATTTGTGGAATCTATTGTGTAAACAAGAAAACTGTCATTAAGGCGTCTTTTCCCGAGATATTTCATGGATACTTCCCATTTTCAAAAGGGTTCATCATTATGACCACACAAAGGGTCTGACTAAGTTTTGTATTGATAAGACCACATTTGTGGCCTCTAGAGTGTAAACACGAACAGTGTGTTTCAGGCCCCTTTTTTCTGTGATGTATCGGAGATCCGTCCTATTTTCGAAAGGGTACATTATTGTGACCTGACAACAATCTGACGAAGTTTCATGAGAATTGGACGAAATTTCTGGCCTATAGAATGTTAAGACGAATATTGTCAGTAAGGCCCAAATTCCCGTTATATGGCATGGATCTTTCCCCTTTTTCTATATGGTTCATCCATGTGACCAGACAAACATTCTGATTACGTTTCATGAAGATTCAGCCATATTTGCCTCTACAGTATAAACAATAAAAAATGTCATTTAGCCCCCTTTTCCCGTGATATGACATGGATCCTTCCTATTCAAATAGGGTTCATCCTTGTGACCTGAGAAACATTCCTACCAAGTTTCATGAAGATTTGGTCGTATGTGTGGCCTCTAGAGTGTAAACACTACAATTGTTTCAATGATCACAAAGGCCCTAAAGCAGGTTGTGCTCAAGTGAGTAAAAGGCCTAAATCATCAGTGTTGGGTAATCAGGGGAAGATCACAAGGGGGAGCGATAGGACCAAGTGGCTATTTATTAAAATTCTTTTAAAATTCCTTATCTTCTTCTGAACATGGTGGCTAGCTGCCTTCATATTTGATTAAATTATCAGTTCATATACCTTTATGAAAATAAATAAATTCATGGATGTTGGGCTACGAGAGGCAGAGCACCAAAGGAGGGTCTCGGGGCTATGTAAAAGTCTCGCAATTTCTTTGTCCTAACCAGAATGCAGTCAGCTTTTTCATTTGTCATGGGTCATCGGTTCATATACACCTTTTTGAAAATACATCAAGTAATAAATGTTGATCTACCAGGGGCTTAGTACTGGGGGTAGATCTCTGGTCAAGATAGAAATCTTGAAACTTCGGAAAACTAGCGATACCAGTTTGCCCCTTTCAATCACATTAGGTAAGGAAGAGTTACAGTCAACATGTAACTGAAATGGTTGAATATATAATCATCACTCTATCTTGGGTCGCTCAACTAGACCTATATTTACAAACCTGGCAATCCCGGTCAAAACCATTGTATAAGCAAATAGCCATCCAACCAAACGCATTTGTTGATTTCAATCTCAGACTACACGTTATAAACTCAAAATTATTTTCACAAGATACGACTGTTACTGTCTACTTGAGAAAAGAATTATTCCCAGCCACTCCAGATAACATTTTGTTGGTGTCATTGGACGAAACGTCCCTTTAAACAAACATCCCACAGGAAGGTGCCATATAAGCTTGCTAATAAACTCTAAGATTTTTTGTCCCTTGCCAATAACTTCCATCCATCTTTAAAATTAACATCCTAGATAATGCAAAAAACATCCCATGCAGTTTCGCTCTAAAATTAGTAGAATTTGCACACAGGAAAGCTCTTTTTGGGTACACTCGAAGGAAATTTCAAGCACTTACAGAACAGAGGTAACAAAATGGAATATCCGAGGCCATAGCCGAACAGAGAAAGACCTTCTTTGTATCGATACAAGACTCACAAATAAAAAAAAATACCATTTGTTGTTATGTTAGCTTCCAGCATTTGACTTGTGATGAATCCAACGTAAACACGATAAGAATTTTATTGAATGTTAAAACAAAACATTTTATCATTTGCTAACAAAAGTCGATACACTACTGGTTATCTTGATTCCAAAATTGTGCTGTGCTATAGATTGGGTCTTTTACTTCAAATCGGGTTAGACTATACTTAAACTTATTTGATACATTACATTAAATATAGCCCAATATACACATATATTTATGATAAATTCTATAAGTCTGTTGGTATTCAATCATGAGCTTGACAAGCACCTCCCTCAGTCTACTTTGCTTTTCTAAGATTGATTGTTAGTTCTGCATCTGTGCATACACTGAATGAATTAACATCGGTTGGAGTATGAAACCGAATACATTATCCAATCTCAGCAATGATCTTTGAAAAATTGAAGAAAAAATAGAATATGTCATGGGATTTTGTTTGAGACAAATTGAACTTAACCGAGGCTAAAATAGAAATGCAATTAAGGAAGCATTGGCAAGCTTTAGAAATGCAATTAAGGGAGCCTTGGCAATCTAAAATGCTTGTCTATTCGAGACGAGGTAAATATCAGCTTCTCTTAAACAAAATTGAGTAACGGATTCCTTTTCTCACAAAAACGTTTGCATATTGACACCAGTTTTGCCCAGATGACGTCATTTAGAATATGATCTAACACATGTGTAAGACAAGGATATCTGTGATGGCTGTTCGCTGGAAGACAGGGGGAGATTTGTGTGAAACATATAATACGTACTTAGAGTTTTGTATGAAAAAATATCTAATGAGGTTGGGAGAATTGATAATTGACGAAGCTTTGCCGAGACAATATCAATTCTTACAACCGAGTTAGATGTCTTTTGATACAACACACTAAGTATGTATTATTTTTATCTTATTACCTCTATTTGTCTTGTTTCGTCGATTTTTCTAACTGAAATGCAAGTTTCTAAAAACAACGGCAATAAAATATCATTGTTCTAAAAGGAACGATGTGATATCATAAAAAATATCATTTAGGATGTTATCACACGGATATTTGTATAGTTATAAGATAAAAAGAGAAATCAAACACAGCAATATGATCTTAGTGTGCCTGTATACTATCGTGTACTAAACTATAAATATTCTCAACAATATCTTCACCACAACTATTACTTTTACATGAAGTGTTATGTTTAAGGCGCTTCAGATTAGATCAAATTAGCAGCTAGGGTAAATAGCTAGCCAATTGCAGACAAGCACATCGGAAATAGCAAAGACACATGTAGATATACACAACAAGTACTACTGTTCCCACGCAACACGTTCTGTCTGTGTTATAGTACAGGAAAGGTTTTTAAATTGTAATCTAGAAAGCTTTATTTAAATAGAAACCTGCAATAAAAAACGCTGTAATCAATATGGATCGATATTTCTGAAAATTTGAAATTACTTCTGTTTTTCAAAAAGTGTACTTTGTTTGAACTTACGCCAAGTTAGCTACATGCCTGCCTTCCAAATACATTTTTACAGTCGCATTTATATTTCTCTACCTTTTCTACCTCTTAGGCCTTTACCAGCCCTGCGTTTATACTGACAAAACGGTGCAAAGTGTTTTCAAATGATACTCCGCTTTGCACAAGTACTTGCAGTGAAATGAATGATAAATTACCTTATGAGAAAGTGCAGCTTTACACTCGTACTCACACTCACATCATAATTTCAGTGAACCGATGATTAATGTATATAAAACAGGGCCTGTTTAGATATCTGTTTGCTTAACAAAAGGACGTTCGAATTGTGACAGAGCAAATCGTGACATGGGATTCTTTAAACAATAATGGGATTATTTTGTGTACTTTTCTCTGCATGTCTAATGATATAAATAAAGTGCAGTGTTACTGGTTCTGGGAGAAAGATCACGGTCTTTTTCATCTTGGTGCGCCAGTGAAGTATTCTCAGAGAAATCCATAACAACAAGTCCTTGACCAAGTTGTATATTTAACATAACTTTTGATTTAATTTTGCTCTAAATAATTGAACAAATCATACTTTCTTTTCTTCAATGATCAATCCAATAGTCTTTCTGTGTTTCATGTTAAGTTGGTGGAATCCGTGTTTTTTCCAGAAAACTTGTTGTCCACATATCTACTTATGTATTTCTCTGTCTTAGTTTCCTATTGTTGATACTTGACGTTTTCATCTACACTATTTCCTTTAAGATTTAATAAGACCAATGAATCGTAGAAGTTCCACGACTCCCGCATCGCCGATCTACACATAGTCTTCAACGGAAAAAAGTTGAAGGCGTATACAGTCATGTTTTGCAAATTGAGTATAGTTTTCCTTAGTTCAGCCAACTTCTTCATTTTTTCTTATTTTTCAACGATTCTGCATTTTTGTTCTTTTATGTAATATCGCGTACATCTTTTTGTGCATTGTAAATGTTAAGACTTTGATAGTATTGTGGGGTCATTTTAAAATATGTCGTGATTTTTTTTATCAAAATGTGATTACAACTTGCTCAATTGCTTATACAATGCTTTTTGGTGGGACACAAAATATGTGTATCAGCAAATATAATGCATTGAAGGGATTGCATCTTGTTATTAGACAATCCTCTTTACTTATCAGCTAGGAATGTCTTAATTCCTTCATTTCACTCATTCCTGTGCTTCACATTACTACTCTTTGACTCAGACCTTGCTTATGATATTACTAGTTTTATACCGCCTGATATACTCTTTGCTCGAACAGTAATTTGAAGCATTAGGAGAGGAAAGTGGTTGTTTTAAAGATTTCTTCTTAGTTGTTCCGCCAATTGTGATAGAATTTTTATGTTCAGAAGCAGTCAGTCTTCTTTATCCTTCATACCCCAGCCGGTTCCTTGTGCCTTAGTTATTCTTGTTTGAACATGGCCTTTTTTTCTCTATAATCATTTGATTTCTCCCCTTCTTTGTTCATTTAATGAAGGTTCTAAACAGCATTTTTCCTTCTATGTTTTTGCTGCCTTGATCGTTACTTCTTCTTTGTCATTTTCATCCTATACATTTCAGTTCTTTTTTCCCCAGTCTGCATTTTACAACCTTGGATTTTCAAGTTCAAGATTTTTTAAGTCTATCTCTGTATTTATTTAAACGTGACTTTGAACTTCAACACTTCCGGTTTTAATAAAAATTCGATAAGAAGCCCTACGAAAGTGGAGTTTTATTACAAGGTTCGTATTGCCACTCCAATAAATTTCAGTCCAGTAGAAAAAGATATAGAAGATACTTAGAAGTGCTGAGTTAAGCATTTTTGTCATTGCTGAAAATTTTACTCGTATTTGGTTTATTTTTGTGATTTCATTTATGTTCGAAACAGATATAACCCAAGCCATGTTTTGAAAATAAATCAGCTACAATAAGAAAATAGCATGCGTGAATAGTTTCTCTGCAACGAAATGAAGAAATTAATTAAAACTTCACATATACGATCAGTTTTAAGCATGGATGTGCATACTTTACTTTGGTTTCCATTATTAGCTCCTCTGAGCGCATCATGCTCAAGGTGAATGTCCGTCGTGCGTCGTCTGTCGTCACACGTCAACAATTTAAGTGTTTTCACTCTAGAGGCCACAAATATTGTCAAATCTTCTTGAAACTTGTTCAGAATGTTTGTCTGGTCACAAGGATGAACCCTATTAAAAATGGGAAGGATCTGTGTCATATAACGGGAAGAAGTGCCTTAATAACAATGTTCTTGTTTACACTCTAGAGGGGCCGCCGTCATAGCGCAGTTGGTAGCACGTCGGACTGTTAATCTAAAGGTCCCGGGTTCGATCCCCGACGGCGGCACTCATTCTTTCTGACTATTTGTCTCTCACCAATGGGTTAAAAATCGAAGATCTATGTGAGATAGCAGCTGGAGGCTAGGAAAGGATGTGATGGTTGTACTTGTGAGAGAAATACCAGGAATCCATTGTTAGGTGCTCCAGCCGCCCCGAAATGACTGAAAAATTTTTGAAAGCGGCGTAAAACTCCATTCAATCAAGAAATACACTATATGGTCCAATCTTCATGAAACTTAGAGTGTTTGTCAGATTGCAAGGATTAACTCTTTTGAAAATGGGAAGGATCCGGGCAAGGTCACGGAATAAGGAGCCTCCATGACATTTTTTTTTGTTTTCAGTCTTAGAGGCCTCAAATCTTAAAAAGTACAATTATGACTTTTGCTGGAAATCTTGATTTATTAAATGAGACAAAGATACGAAGATGAGCGATATAGGACCATCATCATGGTTCTTTTTTTTTTTTTTTTTTTTTTTTTTTTTTTTTGAAGTGAGAGTTATGACATTTTGATTGAACATATTGTCCACTCAATTTCTTAGTAACTAAAAGAGGTATAATTATGCTTACAAGCTATTGACCGTCTGTGGAATATTTACCTTTTGATGAAAATGTCATTGATGTCGTCTTTTCATGCTTAACTACTCAACATTTAATTCATACTTCATATAAATAATGATTAATCTGTACCAAGCAGTTGTATGATCGTTGTATTATAGTCCATGGTAAATATTGAATGGCTTGGTAAATCTAATTTTTCAAACTGAGCCCGTGTCAAAATTTTGACTATTTTTGTTTTCTACTTGTGACAAGATTGTGCTTCACTCCTCTATTATGTTGGTTCCCAAAACGTTTCGAATCATCTACAAAAGTTTTTTTTGTTGATTTCTTTAGCCAACCTTGTTTCTCAACGTTAAAGAAAGTGTGCTTACATGCATGGTGGATTAAAGAAGTCACATAATCGAATGTTCAGATAAGCAGTCACAAACAGGAACAATTCCAACCGAAACTAGTTTGAATATTAACCATTTTTGCCTACCTTTGACAGAAATTGTTCACACTTTACCGCGAATCTAACCGTTTCACATCCTTATAGCCCAGGCGCAAAGCACTACATTACTCTCAGTTCATTACTCTTTTGGATATTTGTTTACTATTCAATTTTGTATAATCATCTAAAAGACGGAGTAGCAGTTATTTGGTCGCCTCAAGACGATTATAATCAATGACTACGACAAAACCCCGTTTCATTATATAAATCTTTCCAAAAACCCCTGATTAAATTTTGTAAAACATCAGGTGTTTATGAAAAAATACCATGATGTCTTTGTATCGACATATCGAAACTTGAATGATTTTAATGTCAACTATGTAACATGATCTATAGTTATCACTTTTCTTGAAGTTCATATTATTATTGACTACCCCAATCAAGGCAGCCGTAAAGGAGCAGTTGGTAGCGCACTAGACTCCCTATCATATGATCTCTGATTCGATCCCTGACGGCTACACACATCTTTTCCGATAGCTTTCTCCCATCGACGGGTGGATAATCGTCGACGTAGGTGTGATGAGCATCTTTGGGTCCGGAAAGCAAGACATCATAGTAGTGGTAAAGAGAAAACCCTCGAATTAATAGTTACTTACTCAAGCCGTCGCAAGATGAATGAAAGGTTATTAAAAGGCGCGATCAATTTATCAAACAAACGAACAAAATATCACCAATGTGTCATAAATTTAATAAAATATTTGTAAACAACACCAAATGTCATTTTTTAAAGAATTTGAAGAAAGCAAAGGTATAAAACTATTGATGTATAGAAGTTAATGTAATATCAAGAGAAAATTTGAATGTAGATTATTTCAAACCATGGCTTTATTTTGTCAAGACTCTTGTTAACTTTTGTAGCCACGAATTACTGAAGATTTTTACTTAAAGATGCCCGTATCAATGAGTTCTTCTTCTTTGAAAAAAGAGGATCACCAATGAGTTTATAATCGTAGACCTATGTCGGATAGTAGTTGGAGGCTAGGGAAGGATGTGATGTTTGTACTGGTGTGAGAAATACCAGGAATCCATTGTTATGTGCTTAAGCCGCCGCGTTATGATTGAAATAATGTTTAAAGCGTCGTTAAACCCCATTCAAGCAAACAATTCTAGTTAAGTTTTAATTAGCAAATAGCAGAAGCCAAAAAGGTTTGTTTGCTTTTCAACTTGAACTGTCTAAAGTTGCATTCGATTCATATCATAAAACAAGTTTGTTATTGTGTGTAAGTGTGTTTCGGAATAGAATAGGGGTATATGAACACTAACATGAATCATTCAATCATTGCCATTATATTATTGATATATTCTATAAATAATTACTAGAAAGAATGTCATTTCTATGCCTAATTGATCATATTTATTCCCCAACATTACTCCCAAACTCACGATTTCGTTGTCCGTCCCAAGTGTTAAGTCGAAAAACTAAAGTTTTCTTCGCGATTAGACCTAATTTGATTATTGCCTTACTTTTGATTAAGAAAACGTAGAAATATCTTGTTGTGCATTTTCACTTTATAAGCTCACCTAAGCAAGAAGTGCTCAAGGGAACTATTGTGATCTATCTATGTTCGGCGCCCGTCTGTTGATCTGTCCGTCTGGCCGTCACGGCTTGAACAATTTCTTTAAACGACATCTCCTCCTTAATGACATTTTTTGTTTACACTCTAGAAGCAACAAATATGGTCCAATCATCATGAAACTTGGTCAGAATGTTTGTTGGGTCATGAGGATGAACTCTTTTGAAAATGGGAAGGATCCATGTCATATCGAGGGAAAAGGGGCCTTAATGACAATTTCCTCGTAAGAGCTCCAGACACCACAAATATGGTCCAATCTTCATGAAACTTGGTCAAAATGTTTGCCAGGTCACAAGAATGAAATCTGTTGAAAATGGGAAGGATTCATGCCATATCACATGAAAAAGAGTCTTAATGATAATTTACTTTAAGGGCCCTTAGGTTCCTCTTGTTAAGATATTTAGGTTCTACTGATGTTGAAAATGTTTTTCAAAGTTTCCACTATGTAACATTGAGAAATGACCTCCACCAATGAAAGACATATTTTTCATCCGATCACAATTATATTAAGTGGACTGATAAAGGGTCACTCAAGAATCGTTCCAGTGAAATTTGGTTGATATCCATCAATTACATTCTGAGAAAATGATTTTCAAAGTTTCCACTGTATAACATTGAGAAATGACCTCCGCCAATAATATACATATTTCTCATCTGATCACAATAATTTTGGTAGACTGAAAAAAGGGTCACTCAATGATCATTGCAGTGAAATTTGGTTGATAAACATCGATTACATTCTGAGAAAGTGATTCCACTATATAACATATAGAAAAATGACCTCTACCCAAAAAATACTTATTTTCGATCCGATCAATTATAATTTTTTTGTGAAATGATAAAGGGTCACCCAGTATCATTTACGTAAAATTTAATTGGTATTCATCAATCAGAATCTGAGAAAAGTCACTTTTTACCATATTTGGAAATAAGTCACGACCATTAAATCAATGTTTTTATTGGATCAAAATTTTTCATTCCTGTGAAGTTTGGTTGAAATTCATCCAGTAGTTTCTATGCAGAAGATTTTTAAAGAAAAAGTGGACGCACAGATGCACTGACGCACAACTGACACAACGCCATGACTATAGCCCCAGTGGCTTTCAGCCTGTGGAGCAAAAATTTATACGCTTCTTTTCGAAAATTCACCCTACCTGACCTGATGTGCGGGTAGCCCCAAAATGTTAGGTAATCATGAACCTTGCATAGCAAGCACTTGCAAATCTATTGGGCTTTAAGAAAATGTGTCAAAGATATAAAATGTTTGTTTTTCGATTAAGATAGTTTGATATTTCATTCTGTGAACAACAAAAGCAACAATTTCACTTGAGCCCCTCACAAAAATAAAGATTTTGTTGTTCACTCAATGAAATATAAATCTATATGGCACTAAAAAAATATGTAATCCTCTATTTCTTCAATGTTTTTCAGTTGACAATCTCACCACAAAGCAGTAAAATTATCAAAAATTCATACATAACTATAGTTCATATCTCACTATGAGACGTTATCTGAGTGGAACTAAAAAAATCAGTGACGCCAAATGACATCGCATAGTAGTCAAGTAAACTTTGTTTAAATTTTACATTAAAGAAATAGAACTATCATTTGCTTTTCAACTAAGATTGAGTAATAATCCTTTTCCAAAATATTGAAATATTAGTCTGACTGACACTGGAACAAATGATTACCTTGTATTTGAATGCGACCATAATAAAAGAATGGCTCTAAACCGCTCACTTGAATTATTAAGTAACTCTCTGGCAAAGTTTAATTTACATTTCCCTGATTGCTGAAGAGATGTTATTCCAACAATTCAAAGTGATAATAGACCCTGCCCTCCAATTAATCACTGAGGAGAGTCAAAATAAGGTTTTAACTATTGTTTCATTTTGTCCCCATAAATTAAATATACAGTGATGCAAAAAGTAATCTTGTGTCATATAAGACAATGAACCTTTTATTCTTTGTAGTCGCGAGTTTGCTTGTTCCACCACTTTGGAGTTGAGGAAGGTATATTGTAGATAAATCTTTAAATCGTATCCTGGTCCACAAGCTGAAAATAAGTCACAGTTCATTAATACATATTCTGTACATTTCAGGTTGTTAAATGCATTTGTTTTGATCTGGACTTATATACTTAAAATAAATTGAAATGATACTGATCATTTTTTGCAATATTTCTTTGTCCCAAAAATATAGATAAGTGCATTCTATTGAAGTACATAAAGATTCAAACTTTAGTATAAACATTGTTTAGTAAAATTTGTAAAATGTAGTCATGCCAAACATTAATTGAGAGCATAACGTTGAAGTTGTTGAATTAATTCCCGCATTTATTTTTGTGAGGTCATAAATCTATCAAGCAACATTTGTAAAATCAAAAGAATTTGGTTTTTTTCCGGCATATTTGTAGGTCCATACATAATTTTGCAATATCTATTTGAATAAATACCATAGTCTTTTTCTTATGCATTGATAGTGTCTAGTCACAGTTTTCAGTTATCGACATTACAGAAACCAATCATTTGCGCATTTAAAAACTTTTCTGATCTCTGCAAATGTTGACCCTATGAATAATGCGATATAACCCTATCATGAAATATATTTTTCAGTATAAATCTCTTTTTCAATTGAAAACTTGATTTTGATTGACTTATTGGACTCAAACAATTTGATTAAATATGTGATTATTTTCTAATTCTCACTAGACAATATAAGCATTGGGTAACTGTTAGATGAAAAATGGCTTTTTAGTAAGACTTATACAACCTGATTACTTAATTAAGTCAACATAAAATTTCATGTTGCCTGAGATATACAGTGTAAGAAAATGTAAAAATAGACAGATGTCATTATCATTTAACTTGGATATTAAATGTAAAAAGAAATGTTTGTAAAACATTTATGCCCCCCCCCCAATAAGTGAGTGCAGGTCAATGGCATATTCTTTGTCAATTACAAACAGGCTATTCCTGAAAATATTATGAGTAGGGTTATGGTTCTTGTACACTGCACTTCTCCTAAATGAGATATATCCACCTTTGAAGTTTATGATTCCAACTTGCATACTTTTTTAGTTATTCGCCTATCCAAAAATGGTAGACCGACCTACTGTCAATTACAAAGGAATATACCGCCTCTTATTCAAAGGGGGGGGCATTATAATTAAAAGAAGAAATTCTAAAACCATGCTTTTATGCCAAAAGAATACATATACCTACCTGTATTATTCTTGAAATGAAGGCCATCTACTCTAAATACAGTCCCTTTAAAGTATACTGGGTCACGATTCATACAATATGAATGCAATGTACATGCATTATCATAGATGACAAGCTCTGGAGCTAAACAATTAAAAAAGAAATAGCTTAAGCATTTCCAATTCATTTCTCTTTCAAATGCATTTCAATGCATGACATAAGTTAAACAAGAGATGTTTGTTAAACATCCATGCCCCCCTATTAAAGATTGATGATGGCGAATTATTTGTCAACTAACAAATGACATTAACTCAAAAAATATGTTGAAAAGTATTATGCTTTTTGGTGCAAAGAACTTCTCCTCAAAGTGATCTACCAACCGATTTAATTTCATCATTCTAGCTTGCATACATTTTGAAGTATGCTCTGTACAAAAATCAACTAATAAATCTAACCAAGGCCAACTTGCATACTTTTTTAGTTATTCGCCTATCCAAAAATGGTAGACCGACCTACTGTCAATTACAAAGGAATATACCGCCTCTTATTCAAAGGGGGGGGCATTATAATTAAAAGAAGAAATTCTAAAACCATGCTTTTATGCCAAAAGAATACATATACCTACCTGTATTATTCTTGAAATGAAGGCCATCTACTCTAAATACAGTCCCTTTAAAGTATACTGGGTCACGATTCATACAATATGAATGCAATGTACATGCATTATCATAGATGACAAGCTCTGGAGCTAAACAATTAAAAAAGAAATAGCTTAAGCATTTCCAATTCATTTCTCTTTCAAATGCATTTCAATGCATGACATAAGTTAAACAAGAGATGTTTGTTAAACATCCATGCCCCCCTATTAAAGATTGATGATGGCGAATTATTTGTCAACTAACAAATGACATTAACTCAAAAAATATGTTGAAAAGTATTATGCTTTTTGGTGCAAAGAACTTCTCCTCAAAGTGATCTACCAACCGATTTAATTTCATCATTCTAGCTTGCATACATTTTGAAGTATGCTCTGTACAAAAATCAACTAATAAATCTAACCAAGGCCAACAACTCAAAATTGTATGCCCCAAGGTTTTCATTGGGACATTTTTCAGATGCTTTTCTTCCATCACATCTTTGTTATATGTGGCCCTACAATATAGGGCTTATTTTGACTTATAATTTTTTCAACCATGTTGGGGGAATGCATAAATCAATGATAAAGAAGAAAATGAAAGTATCATGCCTAACAGTACCAGAGGAAAAAATATCGTAAACACTAATATTCTTTATAGAAATAATCCAAACAACAAGGCAATCTTACAAAAATGCTTCCAGAGTTTTTCCCCTTCATGGTCTGTAGAGCTATTGTGATGGTGAACACACAGACTAAGATTTGAACAAGCTTAACATTTGTCATGCTAATGCCTACGCCAAAAACAATATGAATGTGAATACACCAAGGTGATCACAATACCTCTGGTTTTCTCAGTAATATTGAAAATAACAAGTTCAATGGGAAATAATTTGAACAAATGTTTTTTATGGCAAGGGCTTCAAAATTGCAAGATCACAGCTTCATACAGATTTACATATTATTTATCAATTGTAAAGCTGTAGCTGAAAATGTGTAGTAGTTAACTTCTGGACAAATTTGTAGAAAGACATAGAAGGACTGTTTAGACTTCCAAGGCTATATCATGGTGATTCCACTTTGTGTTTTGGGGCTAGAAAAATAATTTTGATGTTAAGTCAAAGCTTTAAATATCTAAAGATCAACAAAATTCAAACAGTACAATAACATTTTGAAGTGTTAACCATACCTTTTTGGGAACGAGTCCTCAATAAAGTGAAAGGCACATCTAGTGACCCATGCAGCTTCAAAATCTCAAAGCCATAACAAACACCTAAAGAAATATGTCAATTAGAATTAGTTGAAAGGATAAATCTTGCTTAGTTGAGGAAATCTAAGTTTCTTTTTTAGATATTTCTTGGTCGATTATCAGTTGGAAATTTCAACCCCTGAAACTAGAGCTGTCGCAAAGCTGACCAATACCCCCCACCAGCTTTGTCAAAATAATATGTGTTGGATGTGCTGCAACAAATATTGAGAGTTTCAGTTATAAGCCTGTGATTGATTGTATGTCACTTGGTTCTTAAGTAAAAGTCTGGAAACGAAAAGATCAAACAAAAAATTAAAGAAAATTGACTGTGACCTTTGACCTATGTGACAAAAAATCAAAAGGATACTTTCTTGGGTCAGAAGCAGCATTTGTAAAAAGTTTCATGATTTTAGGTCATTTGGTTCTCGAGCAAGAGTCCAGAAACAAAAATTGAATAAAGGCTGAGTGTGACCTTGACTTTTGACAGTTCGAGTAAAGGAAGTGGCCTCTAGAGTTCACACAAGTTTTTCTTCCAAGATTTGACCCCTTAACCTCATTTTTTACTTCACTTGACCCAGTCTAGAACTTGACCAAGATTAGATATGATGGTGACCAGCATTCTGACCAAGCTGACTGTCTACCAACCGGAATATTGTAATAAAAGTGAACATGAAGAAGTGAAACGTAACATAGACGATTTGCGTCTTGGAATGATGATAAAAAAGCGCCCCTTGAAACTAGCAGAAATTTCATATTAAAGATGTTATAGGGAAGAAGAAGAAGACACTCCACAACTTCAGAGCCAGGGTACATAATCGGAGCCAATCCACATAATCGGAACCAAACAATTTTTTTATCGATACTATATTGAAGAAAAGTACATTGGGTTAGAGTATTGTGGTTGTTTTGTTAAATCGTGTACACTGAAAACAATGGTCTGCGTTATTAATTCTGTTCAGAATATTGCATTTTGGAGGTAAAAACCACATGTTTTGACATTCCTGGCTCAAGACTGCTCCCAGAAGAAATCATTTTTAACAAAAACCAACGAGCATTCTTACATTCTTTGAGTACGTTTACGTTGCAAAATGTATAACTGGTCGAATAGCATTCGACTTTTTATGCTCCCCGAAGGGAGAGCATATAGCCGCCGCTTCGTCTGTCCGTCCGTCCGTCCGTCCGTAATTCCGTCCGTCCTTCCGTCCGTCCGTCCTTCCGTCCCCACTTATTTCTCCATAACCCTTGGGCCAAATCAAATGAAACTTACCATATGAACTCCCTATGATATAGAGATGATGCACCTGTGACGGATTATGGATTTGAGGCCTCGTCACGGGAAAAGGGACATAGGGTAAAAAACAGTTTTTCCCAAATTTCCCCTAGTCTAACTGTCAGAATTTAGTGAAATTTCATATTTGAGTAGCAAATCAGATGCCCTTTACTATAAACAATTTGAAATTGACGTAAAAAAATATATCATCGAAAAAGGGGCCTAAATGTTTGTCACCTTTACGTTAGCATGTAAAATAGATATTCCGTCCATCCGTCCGTCCGTCCCCACCTATTTCTCCATAACCCTTGGGCCAAATCAAATGAAACTTACCATGTGAACTTCCTATGACATAGTGTTGATGCATCTGTGACGGTTTTTGGATTTGAGGCCTCGTCACGGGAAAAGGGGACTTAGGGTAAAAAACAGTTTTTCCCAAATTTCCCCTAGTCTAACTGTCAGAATTTAGTGAAATTTCATATTTGAGTAGCAAATCAGATGTCCTTTACTATAAACAATTTGAAATTAACGTAAAAAAAATATATCATGGAAAAAGGGGGCTAAATGTTTGTTACCTTTGCGCTAGCACGTAAAATACAGTTTATTCTTTCATTTCTCCTAGTCTTATGCTCAGAATTTTATGAAATTTCACATTTCAGTAGCAAATCAGATGCCCTTTAAATAAAAATATGTCATGCAAAAAGGAGGTTTAATGTTTGTTACCTTTATGTTTGCTGTGTAAGATTACACCTTATTTGAGTCCTTGCAATCTAACCACAGAGCATACATTGTATCTCCTAAAGTATAATAGCTATCAACTTGAAACTTTATGGGTGGATAGATCTTATGAGGGAGAAGTGCAGTGCACAAGAACTACAACTCTTGCTTGCATTATTTTGGAGTTATTGCCCTTTGTTATTTTTGATACTTAGATTATGTATGGAGCATATCTCCTAAAGTATAACAGCTATCAACTTGAAACTTTATGGGTGGATAGATCTCATGGAGGAGAAGTGCTATGCACAAGAACTACAACTCTTGCTTGCATAATTTTGGAGTTATTGCCCTTTGTTATTTTTGATACTTAGATTTTGTCTGGAGCATATCTCCTAAAGTATAGTAGCTGTCAACTTGAATCTTTATGGGTGGATAGATCTCATGGAGGAGAAGTGCAATACACCTGAACTACAACTCTTGCTAGCATAATTTTTGAGTTATTGCCCTTTGTTATATTTATTACTTAGATTTTATAGGAGGCAACTCTTTGACAGTGCAAAAGAATCTTTTAACTATTAGGCTTCAGTTTACTATCAAGCTTTCTTCGCGGGGGATGTCCATGTCCAACATGGCTTTTGTTTTTGTGACAATGCCTTATTCGGGGAGCATAATCCGTCTCTGACGGCTCTTGTTTTATTAATGAATGTAATATGATATAAATGAGGAAATCCCGACTCCCTACCCCATTTTTCATTCAAAAAAAGGAATGTTTACATCTACATAATCGGAGCCATACGTGGTGCGGAAGTTCCATACATGATTTTGAAAGCGGAGCCAGTGGCACCGATTATGGGTATCACCCCCCGTGTTTCCAGGAATAATTGCCTTACAGGTGAAATTTAAACCGAATGTTCTTCATTTTTCTATGGATTTGTGCCTTTCATTGAAAAAAGGGAAAATATGTTAGTAAGTTCAGTTACAATTGTTGATTTCTATTAATATGCCATTTGATATGAACAAACTTGGTAGAGGTCCACGAGATGAAGCTACGAATTAAATATGAAAGTTGTCTGCCTTCTGGTTTCAGAGGAGACGAATTTTGAAGATTTTCCTATTTTCAGCCATTGTGCTCAGATGAGCTAAAGGCATGTACCCGAATGGAGCCCAAATATGACCCCAGGGTATCGATATGGACAAACTTGGTAGAGGTCCATTAGATGATGCTACATACCAAATATGAAAGCTGTCTGCCACCTGGTTTCAGAGAAGATTACTGAATATTTTCCAATTTTCACCCCTTGTGCTCAGATGAGCTTAACGGGATGTGCCCGGTTGGAGTCCAAATATGATCCCAGGATCTTGATATGAACAAACCTGGTAGAGGTCCACTAGATGATGCTACATACCAAATATTTAAGCTGTATGCCATCAGGTTTTAGAGAAGAAGATTTTTAAAGATTTTCGCTCTTTGATTCTACGTAAAAAGGGCAAAGCCCAAATATGACCCCAGGGTCTTGATATGAAAAAACTTGGTAGAGGTCCACTAGATGATGCTGCATACCAAATATGAAAGCAGTCTGCCAGAGCCTCGACAATTATCAATTCCCCCAACCTCGTTAAATATATTTTTTCATACAAAACACTCGGTTTTCATTATATATTTCAACAGTTTAGGAGTGTTTTTGAACAATTTCGTGGCGTTCTGAATGTATCTTGGAAATGTTTGCAATGAATGATTGGCGAATTGAGAGGGCGTTTTACATGAGTTTGAGGACAATGCTTGTTAATTTTATGGTGTAATTAACTGTTGCTCTTACTGTGTTGCAATGGCCATGAATACAACTAATAAAACACCGATGAATTGAATCCAATCTACATCGACGACTAAATGTTCGAGCTTTGACTTTTATAAAATGCAGCTAACAGAAATAAGTATTTGGTGTTCGAAGTGAAATTCTTTATATTGTGAAATATATATATATATTCTTTTTAAAAAAGAGTATATTTTCAAAGGTCACAGAACCTCTTTAGCGCTTTTTAATTTCTTTGGAGTTGAAAAGATTTTCAAGTGCTCATGTGAATCACGTATTTATCACTGAGTGGAACTACGTACCATGCATCACAATTTGATCATATATTTCAGTTAATTATTTGTTGTCGCAATAGTTTAACCCACACCTACGAATTAGAGAGAGTATACTGGATTCGCCATGGCCGTCCGCCTGTCCGTCTTTCCCACCGTCCGTCTTTCCCACCGTCTGTCCGTCCGTCAATCCGTCTGTCCGTAGACACAATTTCGTCCGAAATGTGTATCTGCATATGAAGTCGTGCACCTGCAATTTTGAAGCCCTTACTCTCATTGGTTGCTGAATTATCTTGCCTTGAACATGTAATTTTCACTTAATTATTGTTGCCCGGCGCATTTCTCCTACATTGTATACTATAGCATGTTTTGACTTGAAATTTATACATAATATGTATCAGCTCATGAAGCTGTGCACCTGCAATGTTGAACCCCTACTTTCAATAATTTCTGGATTATCTCCCCTAGAATTTGTCATTTCACATATTTTCATTATCTGAAGCTTTTCTCCGGAACTAGTACATTTACTGCAGTTATATTTACACACAATGTAGCTGGTAATAAAGGCTTGTGTATTTAAAGATTTTATGACCCTACTAAAACTACTTGCTAAATTATCTCCCCTTTGACTCGTAATTTTTTATAATTTGTTATTACCTGGATCATTTTCCCTATATTATTGCTGCTACTACTTTGATATATATAGACAATGTAATTTTCGGTGTAAACTATGAGTTAGTGAATTCTTTATGATCCTTCTTATATTAGCCGCTTCAAAATTTCCCCTTGAACTTGTTAATGTGAACATTATTTTTATTATCTGGAGCATTTACATTATTGCACATCGTTTCACAATTTTTTTGTTATCATATTACAAAAAGATTACGTATTGAGAGCAGTTAACTGGGAAATAGCCCTGGTACAGTTAACAACATCATGAAATTGACAAGGTGAACAATTTTGGAATGATTTTCGAATGAAATTGAAAGTCTGTGGAGCGAGTTTTGAATGAAATTTAATGGGAGGTAATCCAATATGCAAATTTTGTTTAGGGTGACCTCCCTATAATAAGAAATGAATACAAGTTCTAAAAATAGCTTCCTTTTTTTCAAGAACCTATCAGACGCTTACAATTTGAATTATGTCAGTGAAATCAAGATTTTTTATTAGCTATATTTATTTTGAATTACATTGTTGATTCTATCATTTCCAGTGAGTTTGGAGCGTTTTTAATAGTAAGAGTGAGTGTTTTGAATGAATAAATGGAACGCTGAGCGAGTGGTAAGGAATGATTTTGATCGAAATATATGTCAATTTCACGATGTTTTGCCCTGGGGGGGGGGGGGGGGGTGTCAGTCCGCTTTACGACAGTTCTTGTTGGTAAAATAAATTCCGTTTAACCCAGTTATGGCTGATAAAACAATGATACGCATCATTACAAATTTCAAGCCCCCCTTCGACTTTTCAAAGTCGAGTGTAATTCAGTCTGCCCTGAAAACTAAATTATGCTGTATAAATAAGGGAAAAAAAGCTTGTGTTGAAAATCTTAAACTATTTTTTGAACTTCTAGAACTAGTTCTTGAACTGATGCAGAAACTAGTTCTAGAAGCTCTTGAACTGTTATTAAACCTTCTAGAGCGTCCAAGAACCAGTTCCTGAACTTTTAGACCTTCTAGAGCATTCAAGAAACAGTTCCCAACTTTTTCGCAAGGGAAGCTTTCAGAATAACGCCGATTTGATATATTTGACGTTTTTTAGTCAGCCATACACACTTTTTAAACCATCACAACACCAAGATACTTATAAACCGTGTTTGCTCTCGGTGTTATTAACCTTTCGTGCATTACGTGGATTGAGTAACTCTCGAGATTATTAGCAGTACGAGAAAAAATCACGCCACCTTATATTACTAAGTACAATGGATATGTCGGATGTTCTGAAGGTTGTGGGTTTGTGCCTTGCAATGGTCAGCGTGGGTACCGCGATGAAGATGACCTACAAAGATTGTGGTAAGTAACGAAATTCTAGCTGCCATGCCATTTGGATCGTTACGCTTTTGAATGGGGTATTAGCGTTGGCATTTGGATTCAGGATTATAAGAGCTTACATAATATCACTTTAATAAATATACACAAGGTAGTGCAATCGCCAATTTCTAAGAGAAAGTCTGTTTTACAAGCAATTTGGTACTCGATTCTCACGAGTAAACATGTCCTGTGACGGAATCCAAAGATGCTTGTTAAAAAAACATCCGTTCTCTTAGACATGGCGGCTGCATAACCTTGTGTATTATTAATTAAAGACTAGTGATAAATATTTGTAAGCTGTTATTTAATATTGCATCCAAGTGCCTATGGGTATTCCGTCGATTTTAACAATCTTCAAGTTAAATCGCGGTGCCTTGAGCACCAAACAATGTTTTCCGTTTATTTCTTACGCCAGTGCTAGCTTCACATCCTTTACTCTGTAACTGGTCTCATGCTGTTATCCCTATTGGATTATATGATGATCAACCCCTTAGTGAAAGACAATTAGTCGGAAATTATGGTAATCGAATCCGGGACATCTTGAATGATAGTCCAACGCGCAATGACGGCGGCAAACGTCAATGGAACAAACTGTCTATATGTATAAAAAAGATCTGAATCGAAATATGAACCTGTGATTGATATTTTCAGCAATTTCACATGTGCGTAAAAGCCCAAAGCAAGCCTGTGCAGCCGCACAGTCTAACCAGAATCGTTGCTATATGCTCTGTATGTGAATAAGGTATGGACCCCTCTTCAGGTAGTTACGAATATTATAACTGAATTGCGTGATTGTCTTTGTTATAGAATGTAAGCCCATCATGCACACATAAAATTGTTGGAAATGTCACGCACAGGCTCATATGTCATTCAGAGACCACATATAGAAAATTGTTTATAAGATAAGACGAAATAATCACTCTTTATCAAATAATTTAGAATGTAATAAAAAGAATTTTTTTTATCTTGATCAGCATGGGCTAGCCGCACCTTTTCCAAGATCGATACTTTTTGAACATTCTTGGTGCAATCGTGTTACGGTTTACAGGTTTTTGTTGCATCGAGCAGGTCATGATTGTAAATAACTCCACCCAATACACTAACCAGTTTCATAGAAATGACCCATCTTATCCATCTAGGCAGTGCGTAAAGTGTCGACCCTAGTCAAACTTTGCGGGCAGCAGAGACTGACTAGTTTAAAAGCTATGCGTCCTTTCAAAATCTTCTGTCGCCGTTATAGCGCAGTTGGTAGCGCGTCGGACTGTCAATCTAGAGGTCCCGGGTTCGATCCCCGACGGCGGCACTCATTCTTTCCGACTATTTGTCTATCACCAATGGGTTGATAATCGTAGATCTATGTGAGATAGCACCTGGAGACTAGGAAAGGATGTGGTGGTTGTACTGGTGAGAGAAATACCAGGAAACCATTGTTAGGTGCTCCAGCCGATATAGCTGAAAAATGTTGAAAGCGGCGTTAAACTCCATTCAATCAATCAATTTAATAATCTTCGAAATCTAAAATAATCAGCCGTGATCCATTCTTAGGTGCTCCAAACGCCGCGATGATTATGACTATGATTAGGTTGTTGAAAGCGGCGTAAAAGCATCATTTGAACAAAAACAAACAAGAAATAAATAAAAATTTGTTCCCCGCTTTGCAAGTGGAATGCCGTGCAAAGAAAAGTGCAATACATAGATGTTCACACATTTGTCTCTGCGTCTTATTTACGCAAGGATGTTTCTGTCAGCCTCAACTTATACTCTTGTAAGAGCGAGATACGTTCATTTTTAATTGAACTGAGGGTCTGCCGTCATAAATCGTTAACAGCATTTTAGAAATCTTCTCCTAAGCAAACGATGGGCTGACTTAGCAGAAATATTCCTTTGGTCACTTCTTGAAATTTGTTTACGAAATTTTGATTGATCCCAAATAAAGATGTGCTTTATACTTTGAAATCTTTAATTTTTTTAATCTTTTTTAAATAGCTCGGACAATAATAATTAGACTCGATAATAATGCTCCTTAGTGACCCTTCTTAAGATTAAATATGCGAAATTTTGTTCTGTCCAAAAATATGGACGAAGCAAGGGTTGGCGGTTGGGGTCTTTTCTTACTATGAAATATGTGAACAACATCACCTAGACCAATTGAGAACTTTCAATGAATTTTTACCAGAATGTCCTTTGGTGACCCATTTCAAAAAAGAATTCGCAACCTTCTGGTTAAGTCATGAAAATAGGCATGACAAAGCAGTGCCCTTTTATCGCACGGAAATCTTGGAATAATGACACCTCCTGATCTACCATTATACAAATTTAAATGAAACTTTGCCTGAAAAGTACTTTGATGACATCCACTCAACCAATAAAAGCCAGCCGAGTGGCTTAGAGTCATTCTGACTCTTGTTAATGGATTACGCTAAATATAAGGACAATTACTTTTTGGAAAATATTCAAAGATAATGTTAATAGATGTAAAATGAAATTAGGACATGCCCCAATCGACATAGTTTTTAAATCGGACTGTGAAGCAGTCGATTTATATATACCGTTTTCCAGAAATCCAGTCTGTTTGACCCACTACATTTTTGCCATTATCTTCCGAGCAATGTGTTCAAACTAAATTATGTGTTTTCAAACACCGAAGAAACGGCCTTTTCAGTCACAATCTACAAACTTTGTTTTATCTTATTTACTTTTCGACAAATAGAGAAGAGGCTTATACAAAATTTGATGTAATTTTCGCTTTTAGTAATTACCAGTTAGTATTTTCAGTGTTTATAACAAGATTTTCGGTTGAGTAAAGGAGTTGAATCGTACCATAGGTTAACTGTATAATAAATTTGTAGCACTTACAATATGATGTTTTTCTCGAACGGTCATTTACCAGTTGTAGGGCTGACAACCAATCAAATTCTGTTATGATTATCACTCGGTCAAAACCCACGCGTAAATTCAGACCACGTGGTAGATGCAAATGGACATCGTCTGCTCGAAATGTGTCAATTGAGTTGTTTGTCATTGGTCAATAGTCGTCTGCACTCAAACAGGGAGCGTTGGAAGTTTACTTTTTGTTCGCATGGTGGAATGAGTACCGTTGACTATGTGTTAACAAAATAGAAATAATTTTGTAATTTTGAAATATTTGATTTCAATGAGCACTCTGA